>CM037781.1:32178428-32228428 GCA_021229015.1 Solen grandis | reverse complement strand
ATTATGTTGGATCCAAGGCTAGATATTGCATTACAAATGTGTATAATATCATCCACAAACTGAGATGTTAAACTCAAGCAAATAAGCTGTAAGTGGAATGTTAAACTCCAGCAAACAAACTGTCAATGGGACATTAAATCAAACTGTCAGTGTTAAATTCAAGGAAATAAACTGCAAGTGTGAGATGTCAAATTGTTAGAGGTACATTAAACTTGAACACATAAGACAATACACAAACTATTTTTGCAACCAGTATAACAAGCAGTCATTGTCTTCTTTTTCCTTTCTTTCATTCTTCTCATTCTTCTAGTGTTGTTATAAATAAACACAAAATACAAGAATATATGCATGATAAACAGTTTATTTTTCTTAAGGGTATTTTACATGTTTTAATAGACAGATAATTATATTTCAAATGTATACTTTTTCATAAAATAAATTACAGTCTATGATGACATCACTTTATGCACAACATCAATGAAGAAAAATATCTTCCATTTCTCCAACAAAGTAGATATACTTTACACAGCCTCATAGTATCTGCAATAAAACAGAAAAATGTAACTATGAGTAGCAATGTGAGGAAGACAAATTTCTAATAATTCCAAAACTAAGCAATTCTCTCTTTTTCCGTTTCACTTTAACATTTTAATTTGTCTTGTCTGTCAAACATCTCCAACTAAAATAATTTACTAAATTGACTGGTCCAAGTTGTAAGATTGTTAGAGCCCAAACTTCATAACAGGAGGTTGTAGGTTCTATCCCAAGCTGGGACATACAAATGTCATTAAAATGGGACTGGTATACCCCACTTGCTTGCAGAGTTCAACGACTAGTTTGTCAAATTTTCGGTATAATGCAATTGGGTGTGGTATGTCATGATATCTCACTGAGGCTATGATTGTCTCATGGAGTTGGTGGGATGCTAATCCCTAGCAAGCATACAAACAAACTGTCCTTAGCTTAGATTCAAGTAATGAAAATACCATTTCTTCATCTACAGAGAAAGTTTTAGTTCAGTTCTACCTAGGGTTAGATCAATTTGAAGTTCTATCAATAAATAAGTAATGTATAGTAAACGATAAGCCCCGTACATAATAAAAAAAAACACGGAGGTTATTTCTTCTATAGATTATTTATTTATTGACAGAACTTTAAACTCCTGTGGTTAGATTAAGATCTTTAAGACTGACTGCCTACAGTTTACTGGACGGGTGATATAAAAGAAGCCGCCTACCACACAGGAAGACTCTGGGGCCTTGATCCCAGAGGGAATAAACGTTATCACTGATCTCCGTCTCCCTTGGGTGGCACTGACACCAACAGATGCTGAGTTGTTGGCCCCACAATCTGTTTAAAATACAGAAAACCTTTTATATACTTATCTAGCCTTCCCTTGTGACATTTGGCATGGCAACATCGATTTTTCTAAAGTGACCCTTTTTTAACGTTTCCATTTCGTAGGACCCAGTCTTTTTAAATAAAAATATATATTAATTTGAAACCATTCATTACAAGGGTAGTAATTAAGTAGCCTTGTTTCAATAAGAAATACTGCTTTATCTCCCCTGATTACTACTTGATTTTGCAAGTTGTTTTCCTTCTTTTTTTTCGCACGTGGTCATGAAAAACTTTTTTTCTGGCGAAGTAATGATATATACCAGTAGACCGTACTGGAGTTTTTTTCTTTCTTAGTGGAAATCAAATTAGTATGGAAGGCACCTATACTAATTCATATTTTTGGGTTAAACAAATGCCCTCAAGGTCAAGGTCATTTCAAGTAAATAATTTTGGCAGAACTGTTCTTATTTAGTGTGTGCAAGTAGTGCTCATGCTTTATATCTGGTATTTAGGTAATCCATCATTAAATTATAGTCATGGTCCTTCAAATACTTAAAAAGACTTAAGTGTACATGCAAATGAGCAAGCATCCACTGACGTTGATATATATATAGGCCCTCTTGCTTAAAGTCTATAAAGGCTTGCATTTACTATACAATTCTCACACCTACTTGATGGACCATGATCACAATTTAATGATGGACGGATTACCTTAAATTTTTGAAGTGTCTAAAGGCGTACTAGACAATCAAGTTGTATGACTAATGTTTGAACTTATTGAAATCATTTTTCAGTCTGCTAGTTCACTTTCCTATATAGATAGTCCAGTTAACCTTATATCGATAATTAGCATTATACTGAAGTTTAAGTTTCAGATCCTGATTTAAGTCATGCGTGTAACATGCTAGTTAACTGGATTTATCCTGGTCACGAAAGGAATATTTCGAATGTTTTCCTATTAAAAGTTTTGAAATAATTTCAGTAGAATTACCTGAATTTTGAACACCGAGGATTGCATCATCGCCATTGTAGTTTGCGTCATCTTCACCTTCGTCACTATTAGTATTGAATTGTGGGATTTTGTTGGTATATTTACCTCGCAAAGGTGCTTTTACTTTCAGTCCCGGCACTCCTAGAACATAAATAAGATTTAAGTGACCTACATTTCAAGGGCTCAGCGCAAAACGGTCGTAACTTGTTCTTTAATACATATAAGTTACATCCGTTTTGCACTGAGCCCTCGATTTGTAAGATTTATTGTTTACCCCCTCTATGTTATATTGTCATTTGACATCATTGCACTGGAAAAGGTAAACAAATAAAACAGAAATCTTATCACCAGGATTTAGGGTTGACGGGCTTTATAACAATTCTTTTTGCGGAGTAGCTGTTTAACCTCACTTTTGACCTTGAAGAAACATGTATACAGTCAGATATCAGTTTGATAAATTTACAGAAATTAAACAATTATAAACTTAAATGTTTTAAAAAAGACATGAATGTCATTTGTCTACGACTTGATATCGCAGGTATAAATCTCATAGACAAAAATAAAAGTACATAAATGAGTGAGTGAAATACTGGTGGTGGAACGTCAAATCCAAACAACAATAGTTTATATGTATATGTTAATGATTTAAATAATCCTGTCTTAAATCTATATTCTCTATTCATCGAAATCAAAAAAATTTTTTATTGATGCGCTTCAATTAAAAGTTATTTAAATGCACATACCGAGCAAAGTCAGAACAAAAAAGTGGGACACAGCCTTGAAAGTAACACTTCAACGTTTCTAGAAAGTGTGTGCATTTAGTTTAGAAAACAACTTATACGAATCCCTCTTGATGGTTCCTGGGCTAGAACAGTACCTGGCGCCTGTGAAGGCCCTGAAAAATCCTTGCCCCTCTTCGGGATTCGAACCCACAACTTTCGGACCTGCAGTTATGCATGTTTCCCACGGACTACAGCAGTGCATTTTATGTTACTGCCGTTACGTAAGTACGTTACGGGAGATTTTTTTTTACTTTCTTGACTTGTAATTCAAGAAATAATTTCATATCTTTATTGACCTTGTCTGCAGTTTACAATGACCTTTTTAATGTTCGATATATATTGTTAAAATGGTACTGATATTTCTTCTTTGCTTGTGCACAGTACACAATAGTTCCAGGACTGGTTGGCCCGGCTCGTTCGGAATAATGACTGGGCAAGATCATATGGACAAAATCCCCAAATGATTAGACAGATGTCGTCAGAACGTAAAACCTATCAATCACAACTATTAAAATTAATAAAGTTCGTTGGCTCCGTAGCATGTTTTGATGGTAAAGTTGTGTCCTTTAATTACTTTCTGTTTGGTTAATGAAATTTGTTTACTTCAACGTTATAAAATAAAATGACTTCAAGCCATTAATGTGCTACCGAGCTTTCATTTCATCCGACATACAGGGCAACATTAGCCAAAACAACCCTTCAGGACAGTTGGGTGTTTATTGAGTAGGTAGACATCAACTGAAATAATGTATAGCGGTCATTTATTTTTCAAAATCTAATTCTCTTCAAATCGAATATAACAATTTCAAATTTGACATGATACGGTTGTGTTCTGCTACAAAGAAACCTGCACAAACTGTATTGTATACATAGTGTGACGTAATACAGTTAAAACGTACTTCCAACTTCCCGTTTTAACAGCTCTATCTGGCGGTCCTGGGGAAGGATCCACTCATTCTGTAGCCGGGAAATACTCCCATACTGCTTCAGTAGCGGTCCCGGGAGAGGCGGGAACTCAAGGTCATACAATGGTGATTTTGTCATCCAGGGTTGTTGAGCTCGTGGTCCTGAAAGAACGCGTACGCGTATTAAAAAAAAATGCGATTATATAACAATTACATACAGGGATGCATATTGTCTAAAATGACATATGGAACCTACCAAGAATCGTCTTCATGAATATTCATATACAGATCATTTTTGCCGCGAGCCTTCATCTCCATTCAAAATACCAGTTTTTCCCCTTCAACAACAACAACAAAAAGCTGACCCTCACCCGCTGTTCACCCTCACCCACTGTAAAAGCTCGATATAGGTAGCAATGTTAAGCACACAGATAAACAACTCTTTAATGAATTTTCGCCCGCAGGGCTTTATCAAAAATCACGAAGAAAAATAACAGCACTACATTATTGCATTTTGACCAAAAACAATATGGCGTCTATATTGTTTTTGGTCAAAATGCAATAATGTAGTGCTGTTATATTTCTTCGTGAATTTTGATAAAGCCCTGTGGGCGAAATTTCTTAAAAGAGTTGTTTATCTTCGTACTTTTTATTGTTTTTGTTGTTGTTGTTGTTTTCTATTTCTAGAAACTATAACTTTGACCTAACTGACCCTCAAAAGGAATCCCATCCTTCCTCTAAGCAGTTAGCTATTGAGCGGTAACCAATGTGTCGTATCTTGAATTTTTAATTGGTTGTACAAACCATATACGAGACAATAAATAAAAAAAGTGTAACAACTAATAATTTGATATATTTTAATAAGATATGACATAATTACCTTGGCCCTCCTTCTGGACACATATTGGTCTGTCAGTTTCTTCCTTTGCCACTGCAGGCACGTCATACAAATGAGGTATCACCTTCTTCTTACTCAGAGGTTTCGGTTTGCATCGCTTTGGCCTCCAAGGAACCTTAAAGTCACTGACCTTTTGCGGTATCGCAACGCCTGGGCTGGAGACACACTTAGACGAAGGTCCGGGAGATTGAGACACTGTAGGTAACGTTGGAGCTGAGGAGGCCTCTGACACTTTTGACTTTAGACTATTTCGACTTATGTACTTGTTTGTACTGACTGCCCACACGATGGACTTTCCTTCGTCATCGATTTAACCACCGTGTCTGGATGATTCGCATTTCGTCTTTCCTCCGTGGCAGTTGTATATCCTGCTTGATTACTTTCTAAAGCTTGTTTTGATGCGAGTTTGGTAAAAGACCCTTTGGGTTTTTAAAAGTCGTTGTTCAGTGATACTTGTGGAGTCCGTTTTTGTTTGACTATGACCAGTCACATGATAAGGAGCATTGTCTTGAGGTTTCGGTTGTGGCCTTATGTTATATGGGTCCGATCGAATGCTATTGTGCCTATGTTCTGCTATTTTTTCTTCATGCTTCATAGGATATGCTGTTTTTGCATCAGGCGGCTTTGGTGGAATGGAAGGTACTTTATGTATAGGTGTAGGGCGATCTAATGTTGGCGATGAAGCCGCTTTTGAGAGTATTTCAGACAATGATCTAAAAAGTTTCACGAAATCAGCAGACGACACAGCCTTACGCTTTCCAGGAGCATCCGATAACACTGTTGGGTCAGAACATTTGGTCTCCGGCTTGTGTCGCCCTTGAGCAACATATTTAATATCTGACTTTTCGGGCTCTTTTGCTTCAGCATATTCAAGATCAGGTTCTGATATGTATGCAAGCTTTCCATGCTTTGATGCATCAGATGTGTATACTTTAAGCTTGTCTCTGCCTGCCGCATGAGCTGGTTTGACCTCAGTCTTCTCTGACTCGGTTGCATCAGGTGATTTTGGATCAAGCCTGTCTTGTTCAGATACATAATTTTCTACCTCAGGTTTTTCCAGCTCTGTTACCCCAGGTTTGCCATTATACATAGCATCAGAGTTTGTGGGGTCAGGCTTGTCTCGCTTTGTTAATACAGCTTGATTGAACTTACGACTGTCTGTCACTGCTGAATCTGCAGATTTGAGCTTGCATTTGTCTGGATCAGTTGCACCAGGTTTTGGTTTATACTTATTTGGTCTTTCTACATCAGCTGGTTGGATATCAGACTTGTCTGAATTTGAAGAAAAGTTGTAACCTCTTGCTTGGTTACCTTAGTGTCACTGGTTCGATAAGGCTCGCACTTGGATTGCTGTAGTGCATAGGTTTTTTCATCATATTTAGTTGCCACTTTTGGTTTAGCTTGTTCTAGCTCAGGCTTATTCAATTCTACTGCATACGCGTTTTGGGGCTTAGACTGGTGAAATTCTGTTGCTTCAGATTTTACATTAGGTTTTTGTGGCTCTGTTACATAAGCTGATTTGTTCTCTTCTAGAGCTGCTGCTTCTGCAGGTTTTGGTTCAAATTTTTGGATATCAGTTTCCCTTTACGGTTTGACGTATGATTTTTTCCGGCTCTTTTTACAGGCCTGACCTCTTGGTTGTCTTGACATGTGTCATCAAATAGTTTGACCTCAAACTTGCCTGGCACTGCTACATCAAGTGGTTTTGGCTCAAGCCTGTCTTGCACAGATATATCATGTATGATCCCATTTTGCCCGGCACATTTTTACCAGTTTTTTCCTTAGACTTGTCTTGACATATGTCAACAAATAGTTTGACCCCACAATTGTCTTGCTCTGCTACATCAGGTGGTTTTGGCTCAATCCTATCTTGCAGAGATACATTGTGCATGATCACATATTTGTCAGGCTCTTTTGCACAAGGCCTGACCTCAGGCTTGTCTTGACATGTGTCATCAGATAGTTTGACCTCAGACTTGCCTGGCTCTGCTACATCAGGTTGTTTTGGCTCAAGCCTGTCTTGCACAGATATATCATGTATGATTTCAGTTTTGCCCGGCTCATTTTTACAAGGTTTGACCTTAGACCTATCCTGATATGTATCATCAAATAATTGGCTCGGTTCATAGAATTTGACCCCAGGCTGGTCTTGACATGTGTCATCAGATTCTTTAGGCTTGTCTGCAACTTGATTGGTACATGAATGTCTGTTTTTAATGATTTGGGGTCGGACTTGACTGGATCCGTTTCATCAGGTTTGGGTCTATGCTTATTTGGCCTTCCTACATCAGTTTGTTCCGGATCTGACTTGCCTGAATGTGGTTCAAAAGTTGTAACCTCTAGCTTGGCTATTTTTGCTACATTGTCAGTTTCGGGCTCACATTTGGATTGCTTTGATGGTCCATCTGGTTCAAGATCAAATTTGTTTGTCTCTGCTGTAAACGTTTCTTCGACCTTAGACTGCTGAGATTCTGTTGCTTCAAGCTTAGTTTTAGACTCCTTTGACACTTCTACATGATCTGATTTGAGCTCCAGCTTTGTTGCTTCTGAAGAATTGGGCTCAAACGTTTCTTGCTCTGGTGCATCAGCAGGGTCAACTCCAGGCATGTCCAACTCTGATGCCCCATCAGATTTGATCTCAGACTTTTCTTGTCTGTCATTTCAGATTCAACTGACTTGAATGCTCCAGAGCTATCCTTGAGTCCGGATCTTCCGAGGAGCTGGTACTGGCTTTACTTTAGGTTCAGCTGGAAGGGAGGCAGGAAGACATGTACGTGACAGTGGTACTGGTCTTGAAGCATTGGCCAAAGACGCTGGATCTGCAACCTCATCCATCGTCGGCTTAGTAAGTCGAGGAGCTGGTACTGGCTGTACTCGAGGTTCAGCAGGAAGGGAGGCAGGAAGACATGTACGTGACAGTGGTACTGGTCTTGAAGCATTGGCCAAAGACGCTGGATCTGCAACCTCAACCATCGTCGACTTAGGAAGTCGAGGAGCTGGTACTGGCTGTACTTGAGGTTCAGCTGGAAGGGAGGCAGGAAGACATGTACGTGGCAGTGGTGGATCATTACCTCAACCATCGTCGACTTAGGAAGTCGAGGAGCTGGTACTGGCTGTACTTGAGGTTCAGCTGGAAGGGAGGCAGGAAGACATGTACGTGGCAGTGGTACTGGTCTTGAAGCAATGGCCAAAGACGCTGGATCTGTAACCTCAACCATCGTCGGCTTAGGAAGTCGAGGAGCTGGTACTGGGTGTACTTGAGGTTCAGCTGGAAGGGAGGCAGGAAGACATGTACGTGACAGTGGTACTGGTCTTGAAGCATTGGCCAAAGACGCTGAATCTGTAACCTCAACCATCGTCGGCTTAGGAAGTCGAGGAGCTGGTACTGGCTGTACTTGAGGTTCAGCTGGAAGGGAGGCAGGAAGACATGTACGTGGCAGTGGTACTGGTCTTGAAGCAATGGCCAAAGACGCTGGATCTGTAACCTCAACCATCGTCGACTTAGGAAGTCGAGGAGCTGGTACTGGCTGTACTCGAGGTTCAGCAGGAAGGGAGGCAGGAAGACATGTACGTGGCAGTGGTACTGGTCTTGAAGCATTGGCCAAAGAAGCTGGATCTGTAACCTCAACCATCGTCGGCTTAGGAAGTCGAGGAGCTGGTACTGGCTGTACTCGAGGTTCAGCTGGAAGGGAGGCAGGAAGACATGTACGTGACAGTGGTACTGGTCTTGAAGCAATGGCCAAAGACGCTGGATCTGTAACCTCAACCATCGTCGGCTTAGGAAGTCGAGGAGCTGGTACGGGCCTTGGTTTTTTCACTTCCGCTTCCACAGGTGAGGAGATTCGCTTCCTCGGGAATGGTGTCGGCCTTTCTGCTTGATCCGTATTGGCTTTGATGGGTGTCGGAGCTGGTATAGGCTCGATATCCTCATCGTCCAATGGCAGAAGAATACAAGAAGTGGTGAGCGGAATACTTGGAGTGCCACTGACTGGGATGGATGTCTCTTGAGATTCATCTGTATCTCGCTTGCCTGGAAACAGTGCTTCATACGTAATTTAAAAATATTTTCAGCATTTTAAGTTGATTCCTTTGAGTCATTTTGTAAGACTGTCGTTTCCTCACGTGAATTTTGTCCACAAGTAATTATTTGAGTGGAATATGTGAATATTCTGATCTTAATTACGTTCGTCATCTAGATGTACAAGTTATAAGTGGCTTTAATGGAAAAGGATACTGTCTTAAGGTTCGAACCTCAAGAGTTCCACCAGGGTCGAATGGTTAGAGCGTCTGTCCTAGAATCAGGGGGTTGTAGTTTCGGCCGGCCGCGACATATCAAATGATACTAGTATAGTTTCCTTGCTTGGCCCTCCGCATGTAAAGGTAGTTCCAGAACTGATTTGCCCGATGTCAGTACAATGTAATTGGGTGTAGTATCATGCCACATGTCTACGGCTTGATTACTGAGCTGTGTGGTAGCACTATATCTATCTCAAGTAGACAGAATATCTAAATGATTGAAATACTATTTGCGAGACGTTAACCCCAGTAAGCAAGCAAACAACACTTTCTGTGGAATATGTTTGTAGTGGTTTTATTATTATCAAAAAGAAAAACAACAAAATTTGTGACTTCCAAATTTTGGAATTTTAGCTATATGAAAATAAACGATGTGTGATACAAACGATATCGAAGAGAGAATGAAAGTAGGTTAAAAGTATGACAGTCCGAAGACTGAAAGGGGAAAGAAATCCAATTTCGATTAATCGCGAGACCCAGAGAAAAGAGGGTGCTGGGAATATACCTCAAAATATGCATGTATTTCGGAAGACCGCTCCTCGGGATATCGTGATTTTACTGTAGACTTAATGCTGGATTTTTCATTTTCACTTAACAATAGGAAAACGCACGTAGTGATCAGTTTTGACAACAAAATCAGCATCAGCATCATCAACAATCATCATCATCATCATCAGCAGCAGCATCAATTACATCAACAATTCGACTGTTCCTGTATAGGACACTTATTTCACACTGTCATGTAGGGTTGAAAAGTTCAACAAATCACGATTTTCCAACTTCCACTTACACTGTCATGTACCAATATAGCACCTACCGGGGTTCGAAACCTACCACCGACCCACTGTGCCTGATGTGTAAAGTGGATTTCTTACAAAGGAGCGGAGTTTACCGTCAAATCAAAAGTATTTCAGTAATAATGGACTTATTTTCTACATGATCCAGATATAATGCTGACTCACTGCGATATCACGCCATAGACAAGTGGCATGGCACGAGTAACAAACTCAGTCACGTGATCCTGACATCGGGACTAAAACAGTCCTGGAACTTGCATTATGTTCTGAGAACCACTTGATTTGATTTACCCGCGATATTTGTAAGGGCTTAATTATATTTCGGTCTGTGATTGAACTCTCAACCTTTTAGTCGTATCATTCGTCTATCTGGATCGGAACCGATTGAAAAAATAGTAACGTTTTTCTTGCGAATATTGAGTAACAACAAAAAATATTCTTCGATAAGTGTAAGTATTTTAATAGACTTATTATTTATTTTTAAATTAAGTCCTTAAATGGATTTTTTAATGATTTAGCTCAAAATGAACCTACTAATAAAACAGTTCAAAATATAGCCAAATTAAGACAAAACAACGTTTTTTGGATCGAATTATGATTTTATAAGTTAGAACGATGAAAATATATCGAATTATTATGATCTTTAAGAAATAATTTTTTTAATTTAAAAATAAATAAATAATAATTCAAACTCAATCTATAATTCATTTTTGAATTGTCGAACCAATAAAGTTAAACGTTTATTCATTTTTCAATAATGATCAAATATCAATAAAATAACATGAGTTCATCCAAATCATCAAAACTACACAATGTAATCAACTAATTAATCAGGTTTTCTACCTTCGCTTTCCACGACCTTGGCGTGTGCAGTGTCTTCCATGCCTAGGTTCAGCACCTTATTCTGCACGGGTGCGATACCTACTTTGATGGTGGACCGACGGCTCAGGACGTTTTTCCGGAACCAATGTCTCAGGCCCTTCTTTTTCTTTGGCTCTTGACTCCGTCCGGAGTCAGCCAATGGGCGGCTACAATTGTTACCCATTGTCGTGGGATGCTATATGGAACCGTAATTCCATTTTAGACCACGATCTTTGGATAATTATCAATTTATAGGAGAGTAAAAGAACGCGTGCTTAATTGTTTAAGTCGCTTTGAGTGTTCTGACGTTGCCAGGAAGCGTACGCAGATATCAATGACGTCATCTATTTTTGACGCGCTCCCATAGAAATAAATCCGCAGTTTCGATATGTATATAAAGATATTTGATAAAAATAAAATTAAATTTTGTGATTGTTTTTATATAATTATCTGATTCTAGTTCCTTTGTCTCAAAATATAATTTGTTTTCAACTACACGACTGCATATGGACCACAATATAGCTCCTATTTAGGGAGTGTTTAAAACAAATGTACGGTTACTACTTTTCATACATATAGAAATTTTTCAACATCTCGAAAATTCATTTAGCATTTAAAAAATTCAAGTTGTATATTTGGTTAAATTTACACAGTACAAAGTAAATAATAATGTCCATGAATTGTATATACATTGTAACTGTTATCGGATACCATAATTCCATTCATAAAGTATGTATGTATGTATGTATGTATGTATGTATGTATGTATGTATGTATGTATGTATGTAATGTTATGGACGGATGGATGGATGGATGGATGGATGGATGGATCGGTTAATCAACAATATACTTTAAATAGTCCCAAATACAAAAAAAAATATATAATGTCATTTATGGCGGTAAAATGCGAAAACATAATTACATTTTATTTACTGATGTTCATGTTTTTAATGTCTAATTTTCGGAACCTATATGTATAATATGTATGCATGCAGGTTTTATCTCATGCTACTGTATAATAAGAATACATGAAACTTATAGTGCGCGGATTCTCGCAGGGTAATCTATACTCGCGTATACCTGCCATCGTTGGAGTTAAACACGGTTCTTTTATGGCCCATTATATTTCATAATGATACAATTTTTATAAAAGTAAAAATATAAAATAGCATTGGCATATTGCTGACCAACGCAAATGGTACAACTATATCTGTACAATAACAGTTAAACGCATTGAAACTGTTAATTAAATGGCGCCATTTAGTATTTGTATGGATGTCAAAATACTCCTATTGTTTACATTTTGCAGTATTCCGAAAATGGTCCGTAATCGGAATTCATTTGAATTTGAAAAACAATCGCCGAATCACAATTTGTTTATCTGCTACGTCATCAATTTATGTACTAGCGATATACGGAATGTCAATGGAAGACGTCAAAAATTAACAACGATATACGGAATATGCAAATCAGGTATTTTTGCAAACAAGTGAAAGATTCTTAGTTGTCATGTTGTCATTTTGTCTCAGTTTGATGGGATATTTATTTATTTACACTGTGTGTCTCAGAGAAATACATTTAGCAACTGCGAGGCCTATCATGTATTAATTTAGTTGTTTATTTATACTGGCTATTTTCTACTATTTGACCTCCCCGGTAGCCTAGTGGTTAGAGCGTCCGCTTCGGGAGCGGAGTTCGAGGGTTCGATCCGCGACCGCGACATACCAAAGTCGTTTAAATGGTGTTGGTATAGCTCCCTTGCTTGACGCTTAGCATATACATGTAAACAGTGTATAGTTCCAGGACTGGTTGACCCGGTGTCAGGATAATGTGACTGGGTGTGGTATCATACCACATGTCTATAGCGTGATACTGCAGTGTGGCAGCATTTTATCTGTCTCAAGTAGACATTGTCTCCAAATGACTGAAATACTGTTGGTGAGATGTTAAACCCAACACACAAACAAACACACATATTAAATGATCCATACAATGACAAGTTCGTATATACTAATGGGCCTGTGATCTATATGCATTTTGAAGTAAACTACATGTATAAAACACTATATGAGCTTTACAATACAATACAATAAAAATACAAAATGTTGGCCGGAGGAATTTCATGAAATGTTAAATTAGCCATAAACATAGATGTACATGTATTATCTATGCATTGTTATCAGTTTTAGAATATCACTAATGAGGTTATTAATCATTCAATTTGTTCCGTATGTTCCTTACGTATAAACGATACATCATTCGACTGTGCAAATATGCAATAAATGTATGCATTTATATGTATATTGATAATTAGCAAAACCACTTAATGGGAGGTACATTCGCAATGTGAGTTCTAAATTTTGTATATGCACTTTGTTCGTTCGCCAGATATTATTGTGATGGGTTTGAACAAAAGGAATTTGATGTATAAACTGATAAAGGATGTTTTAAATTGTCTGAATAGATAACATTATCATGCGCATGACATGAAAATAAATATGAGGTATGAAATTTTGGAGAAAGACATATCTCTAATATTTGCTCATTTTTCGCTCCATCATTATCATCATCATGAGAAGCAGCTGTTTCGACAGCCGTGACATCATCAGAGTCTTATTCAAGCTGTTTTTTAATCTCTCTCTCTAATATATTACACACACTCTTTTTCTCGGTGCACCTCTCTTTTTCTCTCAATCTCGATCCTCTCTAGTTACGTGTTTGTCACGCAAAGTACAAATACATGTAATACATTCCTTTTAAACCTCTATTTGATACTCACAAAACAAAGTACAACAGAAGTGCCTAGTCATGTTATGTTCCTTCACAGTTCACCGACTTTCGATTAGAAAAAAACGTAGAAAAGGGGATGATGAAATACTTGATAATTTATGATAGGGGTACAAAAAGATATTCAAAACAACAGCTATATCGGGTGGTTTCATACGCTTGACCTATTCAATGGAATGTTGTTTATTATTCATATTGTTAAATATATCCAGATAACGTCTTTACATATAGTCTATTGGTAACACAGCAGATCTTCTTACATTTTCACAAGTCAATTCAAAGTTTATTGGCATACCGGCAAAATAAATGACCTTGGTCATTTACAATATAGATATGGCAAAGAAAGTTAACGTAATCATATCGAACATCCCTGGTTTGGGTATGTTTCCGTTATGGATACATACAACAATTAAACTGGTTCCGGCGGCCGTGTGGTTGAAAAGTTCGTCCCGTAACCAAGAAGTGTTGGGTTCGATACTTGGTTGATTACCGATTTCGATACAATGGCACTGGCGTACTTCCCTTGTACTTGGCGTGTAGCACAAGTAGTTCCATGACCGATTGGCCTTGTGCCAGGATAATATGACAGGGTGTTGTATCATTGCACTTAATTGTTTACGGTTTGATATCGTAGTGTGATAGCACTACATCTCTCTATCTTGCAGGCAACGTCCCCAAATGAAATGCTGTCGATAGGACGTTAAATCCAAGTAAACTAACAACTACAGCAGTTTATTGCCGGTATCGCATTTATTGCTGCATTTTTTAAGTTCATTGTAAAATTGCTTGCGGCAAATTTGCCTCGAAATTCTAATGACCATAACTTCTGTTACACTTGTCAACACAGTTGAAATTTTACAAATCAACATACCCAAACCTTTGATTTGATGCAAAATTATTCAAATTGGCTCAGTGTCAGGATAATTTGTCTAGGTGTAATATCATGCCACATGTCTACGGCGAGATACTGCAGTGTAGCAGCACTACATCTGCCTCAAATAGACATAATGACTGAAATTCTGTCGGTTGGACGTTAAACCCAAGCAGAATGACTCTCAGCACGTGCACCACCGATACTACCAGATATGCTACACAAATACCACGCTTTCATCAACAACTAACACAAAGTACAAATTAACCACCCCACCATCCGTTCTTCAATCAGTCACTTCATCCATCAGAGTCTACCATCACCACCGCCCAAAAATGCATGTCTTCGATCCCCGGTAATAATTATATTGATCTCAACCCATCTCGCTGAACCGCATAGCGTAATGTTCCATAGTACTCATTTATACTCCACGGTTTTCCTGCTGATATTGGGTAAACCCTCGACAAACTGATGCAAAGCAAGTTCTCCGTGCATGTAGGAAATGCCGTCATCAAATGTATAGTGCCTCAGTCATTTCCAGGTAGAGAATGCAACACAGTAAAACATAAGTTTGGAGTACAGTACAGAACTGTCTCTGATAAAATAACACAAGTGACTTATACCATGTTGAATTCATTTTCCTGCGAGGACTGTCGTCGTGCCTGAGCCTGGAGCCAAAATGGTATGTAGATCTACGAGTACTTTGCTCTTTTAGAAGTGGGATGTTGTAGGATTCAGTATAGTAAGTAGCTGTTAGTGGTAGTCAGTAGTTTGTATCAGTTTTCTGGAAAAAAATGCTGTTAGATTGCTTCGTTATTTAGTTTTTACATAAGAAAATAGATCGGTGTGTGTATGTGTGTGTTTAGCAGAGAGAGAGAGAGAGAGAATTAAAGAGGTATCTATTTGTCCTTCTGTCTGTCTTGTCTGTCTGTCTGTCTGACATTTATGTCGCAGCAGGTAATCTAATTCAGGGACAGGCGTCTTAGCCACCACAGGTGTAAACTTGTAACTTAGTTGTAGTTGTTGTATTGGGGTTTACCGTCGCTGCGATAGTATTTCAATCATATAGCGACGTCCAGCTAATTACAGGTGGAGGAAGACCCCGAGTACACAGAGGTACCCGGGTAGAACCACCGACCTACCTTAAGCCAGCTGGAAGGCTTCCCCACATGAAAAATCCGAAGTCCCTACCGGGATTCGAACCCACAGCGGTGAGGGGGTTGAGAGATTTGAAGTCCACGACTGTAACCGCTCGGCCACGGCGGCCCCACTCTAGTAACTTACAACTAGTAACTTAGTCATACTTGTGTGTATACTCAATAAAATATAGATTTTCTGAGGAAAATAACTCAATAAACAATCAAGTCTCTTTTTCCCAATATTTCTGTAAAATTTGCCTTTGTCAAGGAAAGAAAACTAAAATGATCTCTTATCTAGGCAAATATTGTTATATATAGAGAGAGGAATTATCTATCCAGAGAGAGAGAGAGAGAGAGAGAGAGAGAGAGAGTTTCATTTAAGAGGTCTCTTTCTCTCTCCTTCCGTCTCTGTGTCCAATCATTCGGTCAGTTCGCCAGAGTCTTTCTTTTTTTCCTTTCTTTCCTTTTCCTGTCTAAAGCATGTGTAACTATACAACTGCAATTCATAATTTAGGCCATGCAGATACATTGTTTTGCAATGTGGATATTTGACAGTTTGTCTCCTACATAATGATAAACATGAAAATTTTAAGTGTATAGGGCCTACCGTTCTAAAATGCTGCTATACTGTATATGGCGAAGTGCTACCATAACTCTTGTAATACAAACAATAAACGTACATAAAATAAAAAATAAGTCACCAACTGTCAATAGTTTGGCAAACATTTTTTTGTAATGAAGGAAACCATATATGCTATTTTTTCATGATTTTACCTTAATAAAGGAAACATTTATCAAAATATTAGTACAGAGAGACCCTGTTTGTTTATTGAATTATTTGCCTCTAAAAATGTCAAATCTTAAAATTGCATTGTGTATAGGCACATGTATGCTAGGTTGCTATGAAAAAAAATACAATACATAGAAAATGAAAGTTTGCCTCCTTTAGATTTAGATGCACATATTGATATGAATCTTATAAACTTTGGGAGATCGACGTGGTTCAGTGGTGACGTATACATGACTGCGGATCTGAAGGGTCCCTGTTGGGAGACGACTTATTCATGGCTTTCCCAACCGCATGCTACTAGTCCAAACTTGGAACTGTCGCGAGGGATACGTAAAAGTTGTAAGAACATGTTTCCCGATCGACATAAAAGGGGTGAATGCGTGTAAATCAAAAAGTAAAACTGGTAAAGAGTCCATTACTAAGTGCCCAGTTCGAGCACTGTATGGAACACCACATGTGTACTCGTATAAAGCATGACACAGCGTCTACAGAAATTCAGTATAAAGTTCTGCAAATTCAATATTCCAACGATGCTTTCTTTTATTGACATATAAGACTATCTTCCTCCGTATCTTTGGCTCGATCCGTAAAATTACTGCGATCTAAATTCAAAACGAGATACCATATACAAATGCCTAGCCCTACTGGCGATAATGGCATAAGGACTTCAAATCCTAAAATCATCTCGAAGTGGTACTTGTCGGCGATTTAAATCCAATGCACTGAGGCAATGCTGTCTCTATTTCATGTAGACAAAGGTGCCAGAAAGACTGAAATATTGGTGATGGGTCGTTAAATTCAAATATCAACAATAAAGATTTATCTCGTGTGCTGGATTTGTTTTTTACTGTGTCTGGTTTTATTCTTGCATAGTTTATATAAAGATTTCAGTCTTATATTTCTATGCATGCAAGAACAAATCAATTTAATTTCCTCTCGAGATTATCTCTTGCTGGGTGTATTTGTACCATAATTTGGTTAAAGCATTCGTTTTAAATGTAAATAGGGGAATACAGCTTACATTTACAGTTAACTTGCGAATTTCGAGAACCAGAAGTGGAGAGGCGTGGGATTCACGGATCTCGGTATATCGATATACGTGATTCAATACAGTTGAACCCGTATTAGCGACCACCTGTATTAAGCGGTCGACTTGCATTTAGCGGTTGATATTACCAAACTGTAGAATTTTGTTATATATTTAACCTTCCTTTAGCGGTCACCTCTGTTAAGCGGTCACTATATCTTGTTCTCTTGACTGAGCGCTTAAGACAGGTCTGACTGTATTTAGTTTCATGATACTTAATCAAGATTGCGACAAGTCTTTTGATACCAGGAATATATATATCTCGGATTATGCATTGCCTTCGGAATATCGCTCTTCGAATATCGCCGTTTATTCCTTTTTATGCATCGCCCTCTGGGGTGGGGGTGGGGATGGGGGCGATATATAGTTGTTCGGTCCGTGCTTCCGTCCGTTCGTTCGTCCGTCGCATCTAAGGATTTCTTTTGTTTTTAGTTCAAATGCCATTGCATTTAATCGCCGGAATTACATGTATTGGGATGGGCCAGTACTTTGCGACTGGAAAGGTCATGAATAATTCTTCCATCCAGCTGAATTCGAACATATTACCTCCGGAACGACAGTTAAGTACGCTACCCCTCTAACACAACCTCCCCCTCCCCCCACCCCCTCTCTATGTCTCTGTCTGTTTCTCTCTCTCTCTCTCTCTCTAAATTGCGTTTCAAACAATAACCCATGACATTTTGAATATGAAATATATAAGTTGAAACTTATTAACTCATTTTTTAACTTTTCTTTTGCAAATCACCACTAACAAATTTCCCGTGTTACAAAAACACTGGCGTAACCGCTAGTAGGGCTCGGTGATAAATCTCAGAATGTGAGGGCCCCTGCATTAAATAAATCTTTATTCAATGAATAGAAACTTCAGATAAAACCCATCGCTGTCCTTTGTGTTTGGGCTCGCGTCACGGCTTGCTTGTTCAGTGGTTTGGGGTTAATAGGTCACTCAGACGGTGCAAAATAGCCGTCGTAGTAAGTTGTTTTAGCTGTTTGAAAATTTAAGAATCTTTAAATTTTTCAGACTGAGTAGAACAACCGAATCGAACGCAACGTGGAGTGTTAATTTGAAAACTGGCAAGTCTATTGTTTAAATCGTGTTGACTGGAAAGGGAGACGGATAGTCCAGTAGCCCGCGGGTGAGTTTTTTTCTTCCTTTTTTGATCTTTTAAAAAAGTATCAACGTTAAAGTATATTTATACTTGTGAGAGGGAGAGAGAAGAGGAGGATATGTCACCCTCAGAGTTAAAGATGGGAAATATGAATTATTTGTACACTGCGTGACACACACTTGCATAGAAAAGATCAGAGAAAGAGAGCGCAGGAGATAGAGAGAGGGAGAGAGAAAGAGAGGATTATTGCGGCCCGCTGCAGCGGGCCGCACTATTTAATACGGGGTTGGAAAGTCGCTATGGAGAATTTGGCAGACTTCTTTACATTGGTTCACATTTTGTACTAAAAGTCATGTAATTGACGACTAAAATAAATTAAAATCGGACACAGTCTACCTTTTTGCTAGACTGCTTTAATTGTTATTATGACGGTAGTTTCGTATCTGTTTATATGTAAAACTTTAGACGCAGTCTAAATATTTCTTAATTATTTCAAATCATTCCAAAAAATTTATTAAATTATTTTTTCTTTAAATTTCCTCCAATCAAATTGTTCGAGTGATGATTGAGTGTGGGGTTTACATACTAATTTTCACAGCGCTATACAGTAGTTGGTAGAAAAGAAAACAAAACATCGATGTTAAACAGAGCGAAACACTCATCCTTGATTATTCCTAACTGCTTTAGGGAAGTTGTTATGGGGATTATATCTCATTGTGATGTTAATTTTGTCTTAATAAAATTCAATTGGGTCAGTTATAGAAACAACAATTTCATATAAACATTTAAGGTTTAGTAATTATAATCTGCTCATTTAACTGTGCTTACATGCTCACTTATCATTATACCCCCACAAATGAAATTTGGGTGGGGGGGGGGGGGGGGGGGGTATATAGGAGTCACCCTGGCGGTCGGTCCGGCGGTTGGTTTACAAATATTTGTCCGGAGCATTTCTCCAAAACTACTGTACCTATGTTGATAAAACTTCATAGGTAGATAGACCTTGATGAGAGGAAATGCAGTGCATAAGAACCATAACTCTGCATGTATTTTGTAAGGAGTTATTGCCCTGATGAAACTTCATATGTAGATTGATCTTGATGAGAGGAAGTGCAGTGCACAAGAACCATAACTCTGCATGTATTTTGAAAGGAGTTATTGCCCTTTATCATTTTTAATCTTTTGATTTTTTCCGGACCATAACTCCAAAACTAAAGTAGCTATGTTGATGAAACTTCATATGTAGATTGATCTTGATGAGAGGAAGTGCAGTGCACAAATACCATAACTCTGCATGTATTTTGAAAGGAGTTATTGTCCTTCATCATTTTTAATCTTTTGATTTTGTCCGTAGCATTTCTCCAAAACTACTGTAATTATGTTGATCAAACTTCATATGTAGATAGACCTCATATGTAGATAGACCTTCATTGCTCACACTAACTTTAAACGTTACATACATGTAGTCTTTCACTCACGCAAACTTTTGAAACTGTAATCCTACACATGACAAACTTCCGTGTGGGTATTGATCACCTTTAGTGATAATTTTTTTTTTTTGGTATGCTTAAAAGCCCAAATCCTATGTGTGAACATTCGTTTTATGTGTAATGTGAATACATCCTGTGTCAAAGATGGGGGTGGGGGTATGAATCACCTTCAGTGATAGTTCTAGTTTAAAGAAGTTAACATATTACGCGTCATTCAAAGTGTTTACTTCTCATTCATCATCAAAAAATTATAATATGCTCATGTGTCATTCAAAGCATTTGCTTATCATTGCAAAGTAGCTTAAAAAACAATTGACAAACTTATTACTCAAAGGTGCTAACATATTTACTTGCCATTCAAACATGTTCATATTTTAATTTACTCACAAGTCCTTTGTTAATCAAGTGGGAGAGATACTCAGTTGTGTTTTGTTTAATGTTCATATTCCTTATAAATTTTTTTATATATTTCTGTGTAAAATATGTTACAAATTTCATTTATGTATCATTTCTTTCTCATCACACTCAACTTAAATATACATTACAGTACAATTGCAACATACTGAACAAAGTAATAAAACTCTTCAAACACCAGTCATTATCCTGCACTAAAAGATCAATTGAGCATTTCCAAAATAATGTTCGACATAATGACTAATACTCAATTACATTTCCATTATATTTTATCTATGTAAATACTGTTCTTCTTTTAAAACACACACTTCATGCATAATACATAACTCAGTACGATTATGAATATGCATTATAGTCATCTTTATATTTGATCCTTGTCAGACTTATGTTTTAACTGTATTCACATGTTGCATTAAATTGTATTCAAAGGTGCTTAATACTTACTTTTCAATGACTATGTGCTCATATACTTTGTTATTCAATGGTGCTAACTTACTTAATTGTCATACAAACTTAGTTACTCTTCTTCCAACATAGCTTTCATTCAGATATATGCTACCTTATCGTCCAATGATGGTTACATGTGCACACATCATTCAGTGTAAATATGTTAATATGTTGACATACTTCCTCCATGTTGAAAGGTTGTGAAATATGCACTTGTTACTTGTTAATGTGTTCATTTCTTTTATATTTTTAGTGTGTTTTTTTTTTTCATGTGTAATATTGGTTGTTAATTTGTTCTTTCTTCATTGTTTTTTTTTTTTTTGGTATTTCAGTACCATTGAAACATATTGAACTTAGTAATGCATCTACTTTATATAGATTTACTTTTAAAAACAATTAACTTAAACTTCTTAAATGTAACAAAACAAAAGCTTTACTTTAAAAAAAAAAATCTGTGTACGCACAATCATGTAAATGCTTTCGCAGTATCCTATATTTTTATTGAACATGTGCCTTGTTAAATGTTTGAAAGAATAAACATTTTTTTTCCATATAAAATGATTATTAATACATTTATATATTTGCTTCTACTAACAATTCATAACATAATATATACATCTTCCTAGTCTATTTTTCATACAGGGAACATTTTTGTGGTAACATTATATTCAAGAATTCATAGAACTGAACAGAACATTCCCTAATAGATTGAGATTATTTTTGCTGTAAATATTGTAGAACATGTAAAATAAGTGTCTAAATATGTTTTCTTTTAAAAGTCTACTTGTAAAACTGTTCTTGCATCAATCTTTGGAAATATTTCTGTTTCTAATTTGAGAAAAATTACCAGATACTTGCTGTTTTGAAACTGTGTTCCTTCTTAGCTTTAAAATTTTTATATCATTTGCTCTATGCTTTTTTGAAATGTGCATTAATTGCAAAATATGTTTCAGTTCCTTCTTTTCCCAGTTTAATATTATTTCAATTCAACACAACACCCCTCATTACATTATTCACATGTACTTTCATATGTTCTCACTTGCTCTTGTACATATCTTCTTGCACATTGCTATTTAAAGAAAAATATCTTCATTTGTTACATTTTATTCCAGTTGATCTCCTGTTTTTATTACTTAGCATTTCATTTCTTAACTGAAACTTTTCCAAAAACATTTTTGTTCAATATTAAAAACATCTCTAACACTTTCATTTCAAAAATAACAATAAATGTTTATTTTATAAAATATTTAAAAATTTTTCTACAATCAATATCCACAGTTTACATTCTTAACAATGTGAGTCATCATTACTTTAGAAATAAACATGTGAAAATAAAACATACTTAAAAATTTTACAAAACAATTTAGAATTGTATACCATGAAAAGCAATGATTTCAAATTATCTTTAAATTTACCTTCAAACATAAATCTATTTCTTTCAAACGTTAAATTTAAGTGTTACAACACAAATGCTAAAAACATGTCAGAAAAGTTCTCGTACACTAAGTTCGAAGGGCCGCTGTGATACTTAGTATCACTGTTTTCTTGTTTACTATTTAGCCACATACACACACACACACACACACACACATACGCACACATGTGTATGCACCTACATTGTGTAGAGAGAGAGAGAGAGGAGAGAGAGATGTATTAATTATAAACTGTGTCACACACATTCATTGAGCAGAGAGAGTGAGAGAGAAAGAGAGAGTAATGTTAACACACACACACACACCATATGTACGCAAATGGCAGAGCATGTATGTGTGTGGGGGGGGGATTCTCATCACAATATGTATTTATATATTATATGCTTTTCTTTTCTGCATGTATGCTTGCGTTATTCATCGGTCAAACGAGGAATTGTCAACTGGAGGAATATAGATTATCAGCTTTATTATTCAATTTAGTGTTATTAGTTTTGAATGTAAATGTTACTGGTTTCCTGGCATCAGAATGCAGAATCTTATTATTTGAAAGAAGATTTGTCCCATGTTTATTATGGCTGAGCTGTTATCATATTAAACCACGATACAGTTAAAAAGATCGATTTCCATCTGTATTTTAATTTAATATTTGGATGAACATGGAAGTCCTCATTGAACTATATTAGTATTCAGAGTGTCTGCATTTGGCGTTCGATATCATAGGTTCGATATTTACGGCAACACGGTAGAACTATTTAAAGTTGTTGAACGTGCGCAGGTATAGCTTTTTCGTGTCCGTTCACCGAGTCGCCATCTGGGAATTTGGAGGACATCGATTCGATAACTGACCCCGACAAGACGTTTAAAATATTACTTAAAAATAAATATTTATAACATTCCATGTACATATGGTATTCAACATGGAAAAATATACGAATATGATGTATTAACATCAGACTATTACTGTGTAACGATTTCAAGTGACCCCCATATTATTACCCTCGGACATGCATTTGCAAACGTTTTCATATTCCCGGGTATAGGGCATAATGAAAACATTTTGAGATTCCTCCCCCATTTTCAAATGCCCTACCCGGGAATTTAAAAACGTTTTCAAATACCCTCGGGCATTTGAAAACGTTTTCATGTTCTCGGGGAAACTTGAGTTTGGGGATCACTTAAAATCGTTACAACTATAATAATTTCAAATGGCCCTCGATTCAAGCCCCCCCCCCCCCACACCCCCCAGGGTGGGGCATATTGAAAACGTATTGAGGCCAAACCTTCCCATTATCAAATGTCCTACCCAGGAATCTATATTAATCCGGGTGAATATTGAAAACGTTTGCAAATTCCCCCTTTTAACATCATATAAATTCAATTAAGGAACATTGAATATTGACAGATGCACAATGGGCTAACAATACAATTAAGTATAAGTTATAAGATATAAACTTTCCCAACGGAGAAACATAAAAAAGAGGATGGGGGTGTCATATAAAACGATTTTTAAGTTCCCGGGGTGGAAGCTTTACTAAACTTATCTTAGCCTAATATGAATTCAGTTTAGGAAAAGCGAGTACCAATAAAAATATCAATAATACATAAATGTTATTATATTTTTACATCATGAGTGTTTATAAGTTTTAAACGTTACACCGGTTTAGACCTGTTTGTGAGAGGGACAAGGAAATGTTAGGATACTATCGGCGGAGTGTTAAAACCAACACAGCAAATAAACTGCGCAAAAAGAATAATGGTTTACAACCTCCTCCTTCAGTAACAATGACCATATTTGGTATGTCGGTCAAGCGTAGACGGGGCTACTGTAAATTTACCTGATCTAAAACCACAATATTTTATTAACTTGTAAGGGTGCATATATATGTATCGAACCGGTGCACTACTTTGAACACAGATAATAAACATAGGCAGTGTGCCCCCGGCTTTGCCTGTGTTGAGAATCTTACGTTAAAAATAGCAGAGAGAATCATAAAATACCGTCAAATGCCCATTAAGGCGTAGAATGGGAGGATGGGTGAATTTTCAAAGTTGCAACCAATTATTTGAAATAGTCACCACAGGGGATTTCTAAATGTTAGAGGACATTAAAAAACAGGAGGATGGCATTTTGTCGCTGGCTGAAGAAACGCTTTTCTCATAGCAGGTTTAAAACCAGCTCTCTTCCTGGCGAGATAAGCCACTGCATGTATAAACCTAAATCAAACTTAACATCGTTACATGCTTTATAAGGTTTTATGATCGTAGGGACAGTGATTGGATTTAACGCCCCATTAACGGTATCTAAGTCATTTTTGGGGATTTTTTGTCTACACGAGACAGATAAAGTGCTGCCTTAATGCGATGTTACACCGTAGACAAATGGATGGCATGAGACCACAACCAGTCAAAGGATCCTAACAATTGGCCATCCAGTCTTGGAACTACCCTTATTATCTGAGCGTCAAGAAAAAAGGATATACTAGTACAATATCAACGACCGGGGATCGAACCAATAGCCACTGTAACCGAATGAATAGAACGGATAACAACTGAAGAGAACGTCAAAACAATGCATCAAATACTGTATGACCTGTGATGTATGATTAGGTTGTATTCAGTTTTTAAGTTTTCAAGGGAGACGGGTTCAAGAGAGACCGGGGGAGGGGGCGCAAACTCTTTTTCGATATTTCTCATTCAAACAATTAGTATATTTCAATGAAATCAGCTCTGTAAGGCCGAATTATGTGGTTCTCGTCACAGGGACGCGAAGTTGCATGGGTTGAATTATATCTTATATAGTGGTACCACTATATATATTATGATTTGCCCCATGCAACTACGATCCCCTGTGGTTCTTGTGTCATGATGAAGAGATTGTGCGAAATAGTTTTAGAATTCTATCTTTATTCATTGAATAGCAAGACTTCGTTGTTGTTGTTGTATTGGGGTTTACCGTTGCTGCGATAGTATTCAATCATATAGCGATGTCCAGCTAATTACAGGTGGAGGAAGACCCCGAGTACATAGAGGTACCCGGGTAGAACCACCGACCTACCTTAAGCCAACTGGAAGGCTTCCTCACATGAAAAATCCGAAGTCCCTACCGGGATTCGAACCCAGGACTGTAACCGCTCGGCCACGGCGGCCCCCAGCAAGACTTCGTGACTTATACCAACTCCGTTCTCTCTGAAACAGCTAGTGCTTTTCGTAAAGAAAAGTTAGAATAGATTTCCTTTCTTATCGATGATCGAACTCTCAACCTATAGATTCTCTAACCCTTAACTAAGCAACGGCTTAGTAATCTGATTTCACCGTTTATTCGTCTGTTCAATATATTATGATTATGTAGACGGACAGTCATACATTTTTTCGAGGGTAAATTTGAATATTAAAGTACACCCTTTTATGTAAAAGTCTCGTGATATTTCATCTTTAACAGTAAACGCTTACAAGTGCTTAAGGGATCATATATAAGATGATGCAATCAAGAGGTTTAAAGTGTTTTAAAGAGTATTCAAAATATGTACAATATTTTGCTATATCATACCTTGTTTTTTTTTCAGGACATTCAACTCGGAAAGTGGGTCAGTAGGCTAGTTGACTAGTTCATTTGATACTTATAGAAATGACATTCTTCTAGTAATGTTTATACATCTAGTACATCCAAGTCATGGGTACGATTGTTTATGAGCTGGTTATGTTGATTGTCACTAAAAACATTGAAGGACAACGTCTCTGGTTAAACAGTCCAAACATTGTCCTGGACCCGGTTGTATAGTGGTCATTCATTAGTGGGAGGACGCTGGTTTGGTCTCTGGACATGGCAGGTTGCCGAGGTCAGGTAAGGATCCGAAGGTGGTAGATAGGATGGGATGGTACTCATCCATGTCTTTCATCCACAGTACTGGTCCAACCCAGGTGCCATCGAGAAGGATCTATATAGGTAGTTTACTAGCTTTTAAGAATTAGTTTCCCTATCAACGTATACTGAAATGTGATAACAACAACAACTTAAGTGTTTATTTAACCTCGCACCTTGAACTTGTCCTTTTGGCGAGGGAAAAATGCGATAAGATCAGAAATGTCAGAAAATGTCAATCATCAGTGAAAGGTTCAATGTTCAATACTGGCAGCACACATATTTCTTCAGCATAGACCACGCTTCTTAGAGTATCGCCGATAACTTCACAGAGTGCATACTCTGCTTTAATACAAATAATGTTTATTTTCTCTACTGACTCTTTTCACTATTTTATGACCCTGGCATCTGTGATCGGAGGCATATTGTTTTTTCCCCGTCTGTTGGTTTGTTTGCTGGTTAGTTTCACCTTTAACATTGACCATAACTTGAAAACTTTACAAGTTATAGACTTGAAACTTCATATATTAATAGAGCGCTACTAAGAACCATAACTATTATTGGCAAAATTTTTTAATTATCTCCCTTTTTATTCTTTTTTCTGCATTTTTTGTCAGGAGCATAATTCATAAACTATACAAGATATTGACTTGAAACTTAGGATATAAATAGATGGTGAGATTGGGAAGTGCAGTAAATAAGAACAGTTAGTCTATCTGGACCAATATTATCTCCCTTATCTGAATTATCTCCCTTTGTTTAATTTTACAATAAATTTCTGTCCAGAGAATAACTTATTTACTATGTTCTTACAAATTATATAAAGTAATGACTTGAAACTTCATATTTAAGTAGACGACAACTAGAAAAAGTGCAATGACGAAGAACCATATCCCTACCAAGTCCATTTATAGCTCGCCAAAACGAAGTCCTCGGAGAGCTATTGGATTGGGGTATGTCGTTTGGCGGGCGGCGTCAAACTTTTGTTGTCAGCAGGATAACTTCCGAACGGGTCGGCGGCTTTTAATAATTTTTAGTACACATGTTTATCTCAATCAAATGAAGGTCAAGTTTGATTTTGGGCAAACTACATAAATTTTCAAAACAGTTATTGCCACTTTTCGACTAAAAATTTGCAAAAAAAAAAAAAAAAAAAAAAAAAAAAAAAACAAACACATTGCTGACGGGTTGACAGATTTGAATAATTTTTGTTACACTTTTTCATTTCAAATGATGGCCAGTTTTGATTTTTGGCAAATTCTGTACAATTTGCAGAAAAACACCTTGTCTGCGAGATAATTCCCAATAAGTTTGACAGATTTAAAAAAAATAATATGGTAGACATGTTTATCTATAAAATGGAGGTCAAGTTTGATTTTGGGCAAAATACAATATTTTACAACACAGTAATGACCCCTTTTTGACTTTGAATTTGCAAAATACACCTTGTCCACGCAATAACTCACGAACAGGTTGATATATTTAAGTAATGTTTCATTCACATTTTTATCATGATGAGATGAAGCTCATGTTCGATTTTTAGCAAAATTCATATTTTTTTTGAAACAGTTATGGCTCCTTTTCAACTTAGAATTTGAATTAAAAAAAACACCTTATTTGCGGTAGCTTTTGGATATGATGATGTTTTCCAGTTTCCATTTATTTTTACCTTTGCAATTTTGGATAGTTGTAGATATGAATATAAAGTATAACGGGCAGCTTGGTCAGTAACCCCCCTGGCAACTCTCCAAAATGTGTAAGTTCTTTTGATTGGATTTCTTTGTTTTTATCCTTAAATACATTGCGCTGCTTGATGTGGTTTAAACTGTAATTTCTCTACAGACGTTGGATAAAATACAGAGCAACTAGATCTGTATATTTTTTATACCAATAACTTTCACTATTTTATCATTTTAGTCAACACATAAGTGATTATTAACATCAAAATCAATAGCAACATCCCAACAGGATATAAGGATACAAACAAAGAATTTCAACCGAAAGGACCTATGTGCAATTTGGAATGTATTGGTTTTTATCCAGGTTATAAGGAGAGTCAGCAGGGGAGATGACTGACTAAAGCCCCCCCCCCCCCCCCCCCCCCTTATATAAAGATTGAAAAGTTATGGTTTGGGCAGTTTTATAATGTGTGTGTAAACATGAATATGCATACACACAAGCTGTCCAACATTCAAAATGATATGACAGTTGAGACAAAATAGTTCAGTTGGAAAATCTTTTTTTCTAACTTTAGTTAAAGAAGAAACAAAAAGCCTGAAAAAGGGGTATTGACTGGTTTTATTTCAGTTACTTTTTAGCTCTCTTGGAAAGCGGTCAGCTCGGCGAGCTTTTTTGTCTTCTGACAACTTCTTGCTTTATTATCTCTCTTTATTTTTTAAAGAGCCAAATTCATAAACAAAATAAGGCAATGACTTGAAACTTGAAAAATAATATGATAACAAGATGGAGCTGTGCAGTAACAAAGAACCTGGTCTGATTTTTGTATCATCTCCCTTTATTTTATAGCAATTTTTGTTCAAAACAAAACTCCTCAACTGGGGCCTCCGTGGCCGAGAGGGTAAAGTCGCTGACTTTAACACTCACTCAGCCCCTCACCGCGTGGGTTCGAATTCCAGCAGGGTCATTCGGAGTTTCATGTAAGGAAGCTTGCGGTAGGTCGGTGGTTCTACCCGGATGCCTCCGTGCATTCGGGGTCTTCTTCCACTTTGAATTAGCTGGACGTCGCTATATGACTGAAATACTGTCGAAGCGACGGTAAACTAAAATAGTCAAGTTAACTCCTCGTAGGTCGGTGGTTCTACCCGGATGCCTTCCACTTGGAATTAGCTGGACGTCGCTATATGACTGAAATACTGTCGAAGCGACGGTAAACTAAAATAGTCAAGTCAAGTTAACTCCTCATAGGTCGGTGGTTCTACCCGGATGCCTCCGTGCATTCAGTCTTCTTCCACTTGGAATTAGCTGGACGTCGCTATATGACTGAAATACTGTCGAAGCGACGGTAAACTAAAATAGTCAAGTTAACGCTTCAACTACTCGAGGTGTTGATTCGAAACTTAGAATATAGATAGTGAAAAGCAGAAGTGCAATGGTTACGAAACAGAACTCCATCGGGTTCTTTTTTTAAATTATCTTCCTTTATTTTTTCAATTATTGTTTTTTTTTCTTGGGCATTACTCCGTTACTATATGGAATACAGTCTATATATTTGACATACTTACTCCACCCATGAATGGTTTTCATCTGACATCAAATATTTGACATCTGGCCTGCGTCGACGGGGACATAGTGTTTATCGAACACATCTTGTGTTTCATCCTTTAATTGTTGCGTCGAGTTTTTCAGTGTTATTAATCACAATGAAAGATAAATCTACATGTAGTTCAACTTGTACTTCAACTATGAACTAGAAAATATATGCATGTCATGAATCTAATCCCGTAATTCAGATAACTCGAAAATCTTATAATCTTTTGTATTTACCAGTGTCTGCTTTACTCCATAAATGCCCCAAAAATCCATTCCTTAATTGTTCAGCAATCAAACAGACAGTCGAACGGATAGACAGATGAATAGACAGAGAGACAGACAAAAACATACAGACTAATAGACAGACTGGCAGAGACAGTCTGACAGCTTTTCTTTGAAATAAATGATTAAGCAATTTTTCACGCACATGCTTGAAAAACATTTTTTAAACAAATTTCCGTATACGGATTGTCTTCTGGCAGAGCTGAAAATAAACTTGAATGTTAAAGATTCCCTCCAGCTTCACAACTTTATTGATCTTTGCCGTGGAATCTTCCTATTTTAAACATAATGATTTCCCCGCTGCCAAAACCCTATCTCTCACCTTTGTTATAAAACTGACAGCTTTTATGGTCTCGCAGATAAATCGTTACAGTTCCTAAAGTTTGCAGAGGGCTTCCCGATACTAATGCTTTACGCAATGTTTATTTCTATATTTGACACGCAGGTAATATTTTGAAAATGTATAATCTATATTGATGCTAGGAGGACTACAACCAATCATATCCTAGTGATATACGTAGGAGATTTGAAGCAGATTGCCACAAAGGACCGGCCCTTGGCATTGGCAACCAACGCAGTTGTACGTTATAAGTATGGTAGACAGTCCCAGTACTGACGGGTCTGATCCCTTAAGGTAATCCATCCATCATTGAATTATAATCATGGTTATTAAAATGCTTAAAAAGACTTCAGTGCAGATGCCAGTATCCATTGACACGAAGTTATAGGCTATAGAGGCTTGCTTTCACTATAAACTTCCCACAATCACTTGGTGGACCATGATCACAATTTAAATGATGGATGGATTGCCTTCAGCATTTTAAAAGGTGTGTAATCCTGTCGTAAGATTATCTTAATTGTGACATATTCAGTATCTTCGGATCCCCAAATGCAACAAACCAACTCCGTAAATGGTTCCTGCTTGTCGCAGAATGTATATACAATTGCCTCGTATATGGACCCGATGTCCGGACAATGTATACGTGTGATATCATGTCTTTTTTATATGGACCCGATGTCCGGACAATGTAAATGTGTGTGGTATCATGCCATTCGATACTCTCTTCTGTTCAGTGTATCTGTTTCGTTTCGATGAATGACTAAAATTTTGTCGGTCTGACGTTCTATCTAAGTAAACAAACATGTGTATAACCAGTATGATCCGCCTGTGGACGAATACTTCAAATAAAGACATAATAGAAATAGATTCACACAAATACATAATATTACTAGTACTTTTATTTTTACTGCAAAAAAGTTAACATAGTTTTGTATTTGGAAATCGTGATAATATTTTGTATATTATTTGATTTCAGGAGCACAATGAGACGAGGTACCTTATTTAAGAGTTTTGTCCTTTCATGGATAATCGCTGGTCTTGTGAACGGACTTTCGGAAACTGGACACAAGGCTGAAATAGAGTACTCCTGGAATATCGTGGAGTATGAATGGCCAAGCGATTCCATGAGGGAGGAAGAGACAAAGAATGGAAACTACATTCCAGAAAACAGCGCCATAAACGGCATAAAATTATACAAGGGAACGGTGTATGTTACGGTGCCAAGGCTTAAACACGGAGTACCAGCAACCCTGAACACTATTGTTGAAAATAGCGGAAGCGGAAATACGTCATCGGTGAGTCACGTGCTTCGGCCATTTCCGAGTTGGGATATGCAAAAGCTTGGAAACTGCACCGCATTGCAACGGGTCCAGAGCATGGAGATCGATCCGAGTACTGGTTACATGTGGATTTTAGATACAGGTACGCTATGGCTTGCATGAAACATGTTACATGTACTTATAAATCGGAGAAATGTGTAATTTAAAAAAAAAACAACAACAAAAAACATCATTAGTTGATATCTTAGACTGTGTAAGTATAGTCAAGGACTTAAAAAAGCCTCAGTTGTCGAATATTTTATTTTATTTTTTATCCTTTTTTAACAGTCCAGCATGTTAGATTATTTAGAAATGTAATGATTAATCTAGCTAGATATACACAAACAGTAAAAATGCAAATGTCCGAGAAGCGTGTATTGAGCATCGTACCTAGCTACTGGTAAATTCCAACTTCTTGGAGCAGCAGTGACTTTTTTATATGTGGCTTTTTTCATTTGGAAATTAGAGTTATAAACAAAAAAAAAGAGGAAATCATAAGATAATGAAAATGTTTAAAATAAACAAAACAATTACCTTATTGTATGTGGTGCATGTCATAGAGAGTTTCAAATCAACATAAAAATAAGAATAACACAAATTTTATTAAATGCCATGAATTATTTCAATTAAGAAAAAAGAAGCTATTTCTTCTGGAAAATAGGATAGTATTTTGGGAAAAATGCAGTTTTTGGCTGTGAGATACAACCTGTAAAAGGTGGTAAATTTACCCCCAAAATCACGGACCCGTTACACTAAACTTCATACGAACAACTTTCATCGTAGAATGTTACTCTATAATTCTTATTTGCACACTACAACGTGGAGAGTGTGACCCAGTTCATTGCATTATATAAACTCAAAATTTTTTGTGACAAAAAGATCACAGATAAAATGCTAAATAAAATTCGTGAATGTCTCTTTTCTTACGAAGTGAAATGAGTCCCTGATGTGGAGAAACAGACGGTGACAGCAGGAAAACAATTTTACTGTTTTTGTAAATTTAATTAGTTTAATCCTAGATATTCTTAAGTCGTCTGAGAACTTGTACTTATCTCTTTTGACGGTTCCTTGGAGAGACCAGTACTTGGCGCATAGGAGAGCAACAGAAAATGCTTTCCCAAAACAGGATTCAATAGTCATGTACAACATGTTCATTACAACTGTCTGGACCACCGCGGCCTTATATGTACATGACTGTACACATGTTTCGATCATTTTCAATTTACATATCAGGACGGAAATGCAGCTGTAGTTAATCGATAAAAATATCTTCCTTTAAAAATAGATACAGTGAAAATCTGTAACCTTGGTCATAGCATCTACACTATTCTATTAAATCGCCTTTCATCAAACTTCAAACATTTGTTCACTAACGCATGGACTACATTCTCATCAAGGGTCATAAATCTTAAGTCCATTTTAACATGATTTATCTCCCATTAAACATTAACAAACAAAACAAAAAAAAAACAAAAAAAAAACGAGCGTTGGCATCCGCATGTAATGCTCTCTCTTGCCACAATTTATAACTGATCTGATTTTTTTTTCTATTATACACATGTTTAAACGCTTCAGTGAGAAGTTATTTTATGGTGTACAATTTCAGACAACAGACCTTTCCTGTGTGTGTTAGTGTATTCAAATTGACTTACAGTCTATCCAATATCTGCAGTATTAATCAATGGTTGACCTGGTTTACACAACAGGGTTTGTTCAACTGTCATTGAGCAGTTGGCCTAGGATAGGAAATGTTGAGCTTCAATTTTCAATGTCATGATATGTGCCCATACAGTGTATGCTACTGTCGTTTATTCAAAACCAGTCTCGACCCTTTGCTTCATATATACAAACAAACTTGTCTTAAGAGGTCAGTCAGTGGAACAAGAGAATGTTACCGCATATCAGAGATGGTTGCTAAATGGAGGTTCAATATATAACAAAATGCTAATTTTGGTATTAAAAAATATTAAAACTGACCGCTAAATGCAGGTTGACCGCTTAGTTCAGGTGACCGCTAATACAGATTCAACTGCATTCATTTGACACATTGGCAAACAGAGCAGACCCAGGTTAATCTATCTATCAGACAGGTCCTTATTGATGGTGTTTGCAAAACGTCTAATGTACAAACACAATTTACCGTTAGTCTTGATTACTTATGTGCACCATGCTTATCAGCAACATCACATGAACACATGGGAAACCCCATTTATGTGAGTTCCGAATATCGTCAGTATCGAAGTTCAAGTCTACACAGCAAAGAAAAAATCCATTGGTTTTATTTACCACTGTAACTTCCAGTTCATCAATATTCATCAAGTCAAAAATTTGTAAATAAACATTCATGCGTTAATTGTTAAGAATCAAGGGTAAAACACGTCAAATTCAATTTTTATGAGTATATTACTCATGTACGAAGGTAGATAAATCACTGTAAGCAATATTCAAACCATCAACGTTATCATCGAGTTTGTGTTCTATCACACAACCATAAAGGTTTTTTCTCAAGTGTTTCTGAGTTTTGCGCGTAATGACATTGACAAAATTTCCGTGGCTTAAAGGACAGTAAATCACCTTTAAGAATGTACTTTTATGTAAGAAATAAGAAAAAAATGCATAATACACATATTGAAGAAACAATTCAGAAATTGTATCAAAATTAATGGCATAAATATACGAAAATAAAAATAAAAAATAAAAATAGAATAGGTTAAAAGCGTTTCAGCAGGTTTTTTCTAACGGACAGATTTTTCTAAAATTTTGCGCATAAGTACTTTAGACTATAACTAAAAGATCAATGATTAAAAAATAGGGGGTCCTCATGCTCGTTTTAGAGATTAACCCTTTCCCTCATAGAGGACACCATGAAAAGACCTATGCGAACAGCATAAAACCAGATCAGCCTGCGAGTAACTCGCAGGCTGATCAGGTTTTATGCTGTTCGCTGCTCCTCAGTGGTCTGGAAATGAGGATTTTGTAATTAAATTTGGTAAGGTTTAACTGTGGTTTTCTGCAGATCAGGCATTATGTGGTACCTATTGAGTGCGTCAAAATGAGTCTATATGAGGGAAAGGGTTAAGCTTATGGCAAATCGTGACTATTTGCTAAAATTTGTTGAAAAAATCAAAGCATTAAAATTTGAAAGAGCGCATTCTAAATACTTTAATAACATATCAAACAAATATTTTCAGAATATTTTTTTTGGTCATAATTTGTAACTTATAATGTGTTTTATAAGTTAAAGGCGAAAACACTGTCAAACATGCATGGAAAATACACTATGAGCAAATATAGCCATTGTGTCTGGACTAAAAATCAAACAGATTTCCTTTATTTTTTCAGATTCAATTCTCTGATATAAAGACTTTCTAGAAATGTTAAAAAAATGTATATCTCTCCAGGTTTGTTTTCTTAACTAAAAATTATTATTGATTAGCTAAATTTGCATAAAAATACTAAAATGTGACTTTATGGGCCCCCAGCATTCGGCAAATATGCTGTTAATCACGTTTTCAATACGGGATTCTTAAAATTTGGGGTTTCCTTTAACATTCTAAAATAAATGAGAAATTAAAAAACAATCAGTGGTAACCCGCAGAAACGTTCTATATAGATAAATAAATAATCATGATAAATAAATAAATAGAAATGAGTAAACATAAAAAAGTATGTAAAGCACAATTGTGTCACCTGCTGTAAACAGAGGTGACACACAGGGATCACTTTTCCGACGTTTGTCAGTCTGTCCGTCCGTCTGTCTGCTCATCTGTCCGCCCGTCTGTCCGTCCGTCACACTTTTTCCATCACGCTTCAGCAGGTGACACACGTGTTCCAAAGAACACTTTTAGACTCTACAAGTATGAAGGTGGAGTAAATTTATTTCCTTCGTAAGACAAAGGAATATAACTGTATATGTTGTTATTTCAGCTACACAATTTACGTATTACCGGTCTCGGTGACTTATTGCATAGAACGACCGCCCCATAGAATCTATCCCCGACCGCGACAAATCAGAGTCGTCAAAATGATGCTGGTTCTTTATGCTTCGCATAATTATATGGGTACTATGAAATTATTAATTTTCGTGGGACACTAGTTTTCGTTGATTTTTCACGAATATCAACCCCAACGAAAACCATTCATTTCATAAATCAAACGTTTTCTGGGACATGAATCCACGAATAATTGTACCAACGAATTCTCAAGTACATGATCAATGAAATTTAATATCAACGAAAATTAATGATTCTAAAGACTTGTTGGTCCGTTGTCATGGTAACGTGACCGGGTGTGGTATCAACCCATCCCATTATATGTGTCTAGTGTAGACATTAATTCTCAACTGACTGAAATGCGACTCATACACTCATACGTTTAGGACGTTAAACCTAAGTAACTTGGATAAAAGTTGTAACACAATAAGATTGTCTAAATGCACATGGTGAGATTGATTTTTCACCATACTAAGAATCTGAAATTCTAAACATATGGAGTTATTATTTGATTTTGGAAGATTTCTATCCCGTTAAATTTTGATATGTACTTGCAGATTGTTTCCCAGGAGGATGGAACTAAATGAAATTATTACTGTTAAGAATTACCGATAGAGAATGCAAATAGTAAAAATCCAGTCTTTACAGAATAAAGATTTAAGAAATTAACTGGTAACGTGCGACGTGTTTTGAATCAATGAATTTATTGTGTTCTATGCTAGCTTGTTCCCACACCGCTTCACGTTAACAACGATATGTTTCAACATTAAGATGTATCAGATTAAAATGACATTCATGTCTTATTTCTCTTTTTTATTTTATAGGCTACACAAAAAAGACAGATGACGTCAACGTCCAGCCAGTGGACTCGTGTCCAGCTAAAATGATAATATACAACCTTGACAACGATAGAGAAGTACATAGATACGAGTTTCCTAAGCTCACTGTTGGCCTTGGTAGGTTCTACTTGAATGACCTTGTTCTTGGTTACTTCAACAACACAGCGCGTTACGCCTTCATTTCGGATACCCTCGATTATAAGCTGGTTGTTTATGACTTTGTGAGGGACTACTCCTATACATACACGCATCCGTCGATGAATGCCGACATTAAATATATCAACATTACTATATCGAATATCACCATGACAAACATTATCACTGGAATCAACGGTATAGCCATGTCTTCGGATTTTAAGTACGTGTACTATAGCTCAGTTGCGGGCGTCGGGCTGTACCAAATTGAGACGTCGGTCTTGACGTTTTACGAAGGCGAATCTGCCGGCTTTGCTGCTAACGTCAGACACGTAGGGGATAAGTTGTCCCCCGGGGATGGAATGGTATACGGATCCAAAGACTATCTGTATTACTCGTCCTTAGGTGAAAACGCTGTCTACCGATGGGATGTCAAGACGGATCTCCGTGACGCCGGGGGTGATTATAACGCTGCAAAGCTGAAAACAACGTCAGTACTGTTTTCCGACGTCAAAATGGACTGGGTAGACAGTTTGACACTGTCAGAAGATGGTTATCTGTGGTTCACCACCAGTCGGTTGAACAAGTTCTTCAATGATGGGGTCGTACATCATGAACCAAACTTCATAGTGTGGAAAGTGTTTGTTGATGATTACAATTATATGCACAAAACTCAAGAACAAGACCCCGTCGGTGGATCAGTTACCACCAAATCGAATTTCCAATTATTGCTTGCACTTGCCGCGCTGGTTTTGATCCTGTTTCCATAGGTATTTCGTTTTATTTAACATAGTTCTCGCACTCTGAAAACCTGTAAATAGGTGTTTATGGGTTGCACGTAAGGATATTAAATTATTCATCCATGGTCACAGACGGTTACTTCTTAGAAACTATTTTATACTTTTCAGAATTAGACATACAAAATAAAACACATTAGTCTTCCCTCACTGTGACATTATTCTGCCCATAATAGAACATGTTTTGCACAATGGACACTTATTAGCATATCAGAAACATTTGTGAATTTTTAATTATTACCCACCTACCCTGTCAAATATGTGTATATGTACATGTAACCCCAATTCTTATACCTTATTAAGTCCTAATCACCAGTCCATAAACTTGCCTTTCGCCAGATGTCATGTATTATTTGTTATATTATACTGAATCTTTTATTCTTAATTTTGGTAGAATTTTCGGAGTCCGTTTCGACTCTTTTCTCTTCCATCTGTTTATATATATAATGTTTAGTTGAATATTTCATGCTATTTTAAGTATTATCAGAATATTTTGAATTTGTTCGCTGTACGAGTTGCAAATCTGACAGCAGTCATTGCGTCGTCTGCAAATGCACGTGAAATCTATACTCGTGAAAAATGATAAGCGATGACATCATCCGGTCCATACAACATTATTTCGGCTCGCAGTGCCGGCTAATATTACATTTATGGACCGGATGACGTCACATTGAAGAAAGAATGATTTATGCAAATGAGATATTATATTACGGCATATGTTTACAGGCGTCCTTGGTACATTACCCCAGATCTGCCGACAATCGTTTGGTTAACAGATGTAGCTTTGCATATTTTATCAGTTCTCTGTCTGCCGAGGAAAAAAAAAGCTTCGAGACTTTTTTGAGACTGAAGCAGAATTTACAGGGACATGCTTTCAGATTTAGACATGGAATCAATAAATGTTTAACTAAACAGACGTAATATGTCCTCATGCCAAAAAGGGTTGTGTTTCTGGTTATCGAACGACTGTCGACCGTAACTTTTAAAGGCCATGAGAAAAAAGTACCAAAATCCGCACCGAAAGTACAAAAAAAAAAATCCAGGAGTTTGTAACCTGACACTTTGAAAGTTCTATATAAGACAGGATTCTTGGATCGACCTTGTCTTCTTCCCTTTTCCTGGGTTTGGGGATGGGGGATGGGGTCCCCCAGAAACACAACTTCATGTTTATTTTTAGCCTAACTACAATACAATAATGTATGGGTGCGTGTTTCGACGAGCGATCAATTACGCATGCGTGTATCTGATAATTGTAGTGTTGATTGTTCTTAAAGGAAGTAAATGATTTATTATAAAATATTGAGTGTGTTCAGTTAAACATAACTCAATGCCTTGTAACTTATCATTTTCAAGAGGGTGTTTTATTTTTACTTTGCTCAATGGTGGGCCATTTTCATCATATGATTAAAAGTAGTTTGCGAGACATTTAAAACAAGAATGAATCCGTGATGTTATTTGTTGAAATGACTTACTGTATTTAAGGAGTCAAATGAGAGAGTCTCGTTTCAGAATGGTCAGTTTGAAGGACAAAACGTAAGGCATGAATTACATTTACAAAAGTTAGCCACGTTTAAGTGCATGCATACATCAAGTGATTTTTGCACCCGGTATGAATCCGCGAACTTCATACTTTGTCCATGCTTTGTTGATGATAATTTGCTAACCAGGCTCATGTTCGCAAAATTTAATAGCCGAGAAAATGTTTTGTCCGTGCACTAAAATCATTTATATATTGGCCTTTTAAAATATTGCTTAATAACATTTTTGTGTGTTCATTTATCGATAACTTGGTGATAAAATACTGTAAGTAAATATAACCAAGGAAGCCGTCGCAATTGTTTTGTATCAAATCTTCGATGTATTAAAAAAAAACACTGTATATAGTGCGGATATGAATTGTTCCACTGTGAGTTTCACATCTGATTCAGCTGAAAACAAACAGAAAATCTACACAACGTCGTACTTTCGTACCTTTGTACATATGTACAGTTTAGTATTCGTGTGCCCATTGAGAGAGTCTGACTCACAATTTACATTATTCCTTCCCGACAGTACCTGGGTTGGATTAGTACTTAGGAAGGCCATTAAAGGTACTCTCACGATCGGGATTTCGAACTTCCAAATTAGTTGTTGTTGTTGTATTGGAGTTTACCGTCGCTGCGATAGTATTTCAATCATATAGCGACGTCCAGCTAATTAGAGGTGGAGGAAGACCCCGAGTACACAGAGGTACCCGGGTAGAACCACCGATCTACCGGGATTCGAACCAACAGCGGTGAGGGGCTGAGAGATTTGTAGTCCACGACTGTAACCGCTCGGCCACGGCGGCCCCTCCAACTTAGTCATCCTCAGATGTATACATAAGCTACCACCGGTCAACCCACGGCGCACCCTATAATACAGCTAACCCTGTGTCATTGACTTTCTCGACAATCCATCCATCATTTAACTGTGATGAAAGTCCATCAAGTGATATGGGAATAAATGAATAGACTTAATAAAGACTCCAATTCAGTGGATGCTTGCATCTGCACTGAAGTCTTTATAAGCATTTAAAGGACCATGATTATAAGTTAATGATGGATGGATGGCCTCAAGGAGCCAGCTTTTGTATTCCTGTATTCCTAAAGCGATATTTTGTGATATATGTGACTTGTATTTAGCGGCTAAGCAACCACATTCCACAACCCCCTTAAGCGACCGCATTAAACGAATTTAAAGGCATTCGTGCACAATGCACTTATTCTCTATATAGGCAAAGAAGAAAAGTTAAAACTAGCCGTAATAATTTACTTAAACTTTGCATTATTTAAGAAAATTACACTAGAAACAAATTTATGGGTAGAAAAATGGGGGTCGCAATTCTTATTTTTGAGTTATTTGTCCCTGAAAGTTCTTTTGTTTTTGCTCTTTTCAGTCATTTTCAGGGGCAGATAACTCAGTATTATGGGTTAGCATCACTTCATTTAATTTCAACTCGATATTGGGTACTGTATTCTCTGTCATTGTGTAAAGGTGTAAGAAATCTATCCTGCTACAGATTTTATTCTATATGTTATATAATATATTAAAAAATCTTTTTTTTTCAAGAAAAACACGGTATGTTTTTTTTGTTTTGTTTTTTTTTGTTTTTTTTTACTGACACATAGTGAAAAGTCTACTGAACAGAATTGTTTTAACCTTTGCATAATGACTGGAAATGAAACAACACACAAAAATATGAAATAAAATAAGGTATCGATAGGCTTGTTTTTGAGTTATCTGCCCCTGAAAATAGAAAAAAAAAAAAAAAACACTCAGGGGTAGTTAACTCAAAAAGTAGAATGGTGACCCCCATTTTCCCCCATTATTTACTTTCTAATGTTATTCACTATAATCATGCTAAGTTTTAGAAAATTGTCGCGGCTAGTTTTAATTTACCTCATTTGTCTATAGAGAAAATAAGTGCATTTTGCACGTATGCCTTCAGCAGTAGTCTTGTTTTATCTAAGTGCATCCTGTTCATATTGGTATCATTTTGTAAATATTTTTGCAAGCTTTCTACTAATTTCCTCCACTTTACAACTCAGTTATTCCCCATGACGTCACCCACTTATTTCTCTTATCGGTGTGGCCGGAATTCGCACACAAAGTGTTTCAATAAGTTTTTCATTGTCTGATTCGCAGTGTAAAGGGAATGCACACCTGGCAAGAACAAGACAGTGAAAACCTTTTGGGACTTTTTTCTCGTGAAGTGAGAGCCATTCATCTTGCTTGCCATCATCCTGCATGCACTGTCAAGTCCGATCCTGCTAGTGTCGTGCAAGCTGACTTAGATTTATTCAAACCACTCCCTGTGTATAATGCACGTGATACTTGTGTTTATTAAATGTTCGGTAAAGTCATCAAATTACGTGGTGGAGTATTTTTCGTGGATTAGAAACCACGAATATATGGATAACAGAAAAAAAAGAGACGTTAAAAGATACAATTTCCTATTCACAAGTACAGAGTAAGGAGAACAATTTGTTGTTTTGTAAAATTCAGGATTAAGTACAATATGAAAAGAGGTGTACTAGAAATTTCATGACTGACATGTTGGAGATAGCGGCAGATATAAGAGATGAAGCTTGAGATGCAACGAAACTTCATATCAGCAAAAAATAATGGTTTTGCAATATAACTTTTCAAAGCAAAATATATTTAAGCTTTAGCATTTGATTGATTTAAGTTAAGATTTACTTCACAATAGTCTGATTCATTCATGGACGTTATTCCTCCAGTGATATTTTGAAGAGACACAAAACTTAAAAAGTTTATCGTATTTGTACCAAAACCACAATATTTGTGTTTATTTTAATATGTCTGTATTCAGTGCTTGAAAATGTACCCACCCCCTGTTTCGTTTCTTTCTTTAATCACTACAGTATTATATACGTTTGCTACATTGAACTGTTAAAACTGAATACATGTAGTTTAATTAATATGTGCTGGAAGATGTTTGTAAGCTTACAGTTCATTTATATAAATATAAATATACATAAACATATGTCAAAATACGGAGATATAAACTAACATAACTGAATATTGAACTTATATGTATTCTGTCATATATTGATAACATGTTTGTGCATGAATAATATCCAAAGAAGGGAAAAAATGAATACCACGATGAGTTTATTTAAGTGTTAGTGATAATTCGTACATATTTAATGTGACCCAAGTGCTTGCTAAGATTTTAAATTTTTATACATTTTGAAGCGTTATCATGGACTTATTCTTCCACGTCTCGTTGGGCATCTATACTGAAGAGGGCAACTTTTAAATAAGCATTGCTGGAGGCTTATAATGATAACAAATAATGCAAACCTGAAAATTCCTCATGTATCATTTTCTATTAACTTATACACACAGAAAATATCTTTTTTGTACAGTTGTAATCTAAAGACATGCTTTATTTTCATGTATCAATAACAGAACAGAAATTCCCCAAATACACTAACATGCGGGATATCTTTTTATGTATGTATGGAGCGTTATTTTATATGAAAAAAAAAGCTTTAAATAAATATTCAGTCGTTCTTTGTGTGTGCTTTTATTTCACCCTAGAGGTACCTTATACTGGCGTTGGAATGATAAAGCAGTTTGTCGACGAATCGTTGACGAAGACCAAGCTCGTGATTCGCCGACGATGATTTTTTTATTCGTCAATGAATTCTGCATTTTATGATTTTGGAGATAGTTTTTTTACATCGATTACGAAACAAGGCTCTGGTGGCACCGTGTGTGGTCAATATTGTGGGAGTTAACCGGGGAACCCGGAGAAAACCCACGTGCCTAGATGGGCGACCTCTGTACTCTCTCACGTGCGTGACCAGAAATCGAACCTGGGACACATTGGTGAGAAGCGAGGCGCGTTACTACAACGCTGTCAAGTCGCCCTTTGTTGGCAACAACGTAATTGCAAGCTTATCTCTGATCGTATAGTTCGACCCCGTCTGTCACTGCGTTTTGGCATACCATGTTACGGTATTATTTCGACTTGCACAAGGTGAAAATCAAATAGTCATTCCCATTAACTTTTATTGTTATGTTATTTATTATAAGTTACACAAGCTTTATATTCTAAGTACAGTCTGAAATAACAGTTTTCAAAAATTAGTAGCAAAGTCACTGAGTTACCATTTATCAGTCAGAGAGAGAGGCGATGTTTTTTTTCGGACTGATTCCCAACCATATACTTCCAATGTGTCAACACCTGCCTGAAATCCGTGTAAGAGCGATCAAAAGATATATGGGTAAACCATGGCTGCCAGTAAGTTTGATAAATAACGTAAATAAATGATTTATCAGTCAGATATTGCCAGCACTTGCATAGCTGATTATATCAATTTTTGATGCCAGTGAAATGTATCGAACTTTTTGTAAGGAATACTCATCTGCATATTGTACATACACGATAGAATTTGAAATTAAAATAGGATATTAGTTTCTTATTTACTTAATCTATAATAGGACTGTTAAAATTATAATAGTACTTATCAGCATTTATAAACATCTAGCCATACTTTTGGGGGGTTTTACGGAGTCCGTTTGTGCCATGTTTAGCTCTGTATGAAGGCGCCGCACGGTAAATGTGAACGGCGCACGGCAATACGAAACGATTCATGACAATTAGACATGACAATAACAGCGCCCAACTGTTGCGCTGACGCACTATCATTTTCCACGATATCTCAATATATGACGAGCGTCGTTTCAAATTATCCTGCGTCGCGTCGCGTTGTCACGTGTCGATTCATCATGAGATGTTTTTGAGCGGAAGCACAAGTCGCACTTTGCTAGTGAATCCTAAAATATATAGAGATACTATAGAGAATAGTACAGGGAAGTGACGTCACAATCTCTATTCATAAATTGGTATACTTAACCAAATTACCGTATTAGTTAAATAAATATTGTACTAATGAATGTGTAGTCATATCACCAGAGGTCGTAGATGACCATTGACTATACTCTTTTTATGATCCATATAAGCGCAGTGACCTTGAAATTTTCTTTTATCTCGGTCAAATTCATGTGAAAACTTTCTGTCATATGTTTAGTCTCTCTCTCTCTCTCTCTTAAACACACACACATAATAGAGAAAGGTATTTTCCTTCTTGCCTTTCCTTTGACTTTGGGCTTTCAACGTGTATTCAACAAAGTATGAAGCGAAATGTCAAATATCAAGGTACTGACTAAGTTCAATGGTCCATCTCAGGTGCTGGAGGTCGTGATTTACCGACTGCGACATTTTCGTTTTTTCTTCCTATTGTTCGGAGTCAGATTGCTGTAACCGGGCATCTATCGTCAAACTCACGGCCGACCGATAAAACATTTACATGATGTCAGCCGGGTGTATCCAACGATGCCGGGGATCGTGGGAAGTCACATTCCAATAGAGACATACCAGAGAAGAGATATCGACAATGGTTATAGAAGACTGATAAATGAAATGATGTAAGATAAGTAACTATAAAACAGCAAAAAAATTTAAATTACTGCTTTTTGAGTAACTCAATGAATCGAGATAAAAAAATAAACAGCCATTATTGTGTGTATAAACCGGTTTCACTGAACGGTATATAGTAGGAACTGCCTAAATAATTCCCTTAATACTAACTCATAATATCAGTCGAACCCATGACCCCCGTACCAAAATTGACCCCTTGAACTTAACGGTCACTTGGGTCAGCACCTTGACATTTGACTTTTGTCGTGCTATAGTGCTGATTGTCTTTTAATTGGCAAATTTTGATAATGAAATATTGAAAGAATTTCAATGAGAATCGATATATATAATTATGGTCTATATGAAATACAGATGTGTGTAAAATATTTCTCATACCTTTAGGGTTATATATTGACCCTTGAACTATTACGAGTTTACACGGAGATTGTACAAGCAACTCTATACACAATGTTCTCAGTCATAGAAAAGGGCTGGACATTTAGTCATATATTGGTCAGCCTGTATGTTGCTTTTGTGACAGAAATAATTTTTCACTTACTATTTATCTTTTTTTTAATCATCATATGTAAGGTAACTCGACAAATCACTAGAGAATTAAGTGTTTTGAAGTTACTTCCCTTACATTATTTGACATAACAATTATCATGATTGAAATACATAAATAAAAACTACTCTGCATTGCAGCTTAACGATAAAAAAATAAAATAATGATAGCATGAATCTCTCTCTCTCTCTCTCTCTCTCTCTCTTAGATCCATAACCTGGCACAAATTCCACCAACAAAACTTAGCGCTAAGAAATACATAAATATTTAGTGCGCAGTTTCTTTAATTAAAATACCCCAAATATATCAATTTTTAAAACGTTTTGTCCGTTATTTGTCAACTGTTTTGTATTCCTGTGACACATTGCTCTTTATTGGTGTCCAACGCTCAACAAATTTCGATTTATTTCACCCGGGGTTCAAACCCATACCTGTCAGCCTCGGAGGCAACCGTGTAAGAAACTGCTTTCGGGTTGTCGAGTGTATTAAAATTCTGGTGACCGTTGCCATTATCATCAATTAGGCTGATTGTTTAATGATGATGATAATGATTATGATGATGATGATAATTACTAATATTATGATCATTCATAATATGTCATAAAGATTCAGATCAGTGTGATAAAGTGTGATAAAGTGTGATAAAGAATGACAATGATTTATTGTTTATACTGAGTTATAAATCTTGTCGATCACCCTGTCCGAGAAAGAAAGAAATCATACAACTAAATATATGTTGATTTTCCAGAGGGAATAAATCAATCCCATTTCCTGAAATACTTAAATAATTAATTAGCTATACAAATACAAATTTGTATAGCGCAAAATGTTTTAATATGCAACTGCGCTTCACAGGAAATAGCCCTTGTCCTAAATACAACATAAATTCAAGCAATTTGGAATAATTCATTACAAGTCACTGTGAAGTTTACTAAATAAGTGAGTCTTGAGTTTGTTTCTAAAGATTGTTTCAATCTCTATTGCCTTTAATTTTTTGGGAGCATATTCCACCATTTTGGGCCTAATACTGCCAATGACCGATCAGCTATTTTTGTTGAATCTTGATTCAAGTCTATATTCAAATGCAACATTTCATTGTCAATAAAGGGTACGGGGCTTTGTGACAAGTCCAATATATGCCGTCGATGACTTTAAGGTATTATATGAATTTGAATTGCTGAATATATAATGAACATAACACAAAACTATCATCATCAAATACTTATAGGCGAGCAAATATATGGTATCATCAGTAGTACAAACTACAAGATCTGTACGTCTTGTGTCTCGGTTTTTTATTGTTGTTTTTGTTTGAATAAATGTATAAAGAATTAAGATATTTGGCGTTATCTTCACATTCTATTGGTATCAAAAGCACAGAACATTACTTATTAATCAAGACGGTCCCTTTAAAAATGAGGTTTATATTCATATGTAGTTAACAATCTCATTAATATCGCTCCGATACGCTACTAACATAGGGAGCGTCAGTTAGGATATGGTTTAAATGAGATAGGTGTAGTGAAAAACAGTCAGATGGTCAAATCTCAAATTTAGCTATTGAGGTTCACCCGCTTAACCCTTATGTACATGTAAAAACTTGGTTAAGTGACATCAATTGCCACTTAATATTTGGGACATCTCTTTCTAGTTGATAATCACACACTTCAAAACAAATGAAGTACTTTGAACACCCGTAATGATTTTCGGATGTCCTGAACGTTCTTTGTGGCTCTCTGACCACCAAGATATGATCATATATGTGTACTGCGTATGAAAAATACTGACATTGACGTAAAAAGTGGAGAGAAAGGTGCGATGTTTGTAATCATATAGAAAAAACTCATCCCTTAATCACATCAGTAAAAATGCGTAAATCATCCCCCCCCCACACACACACACGAGAAAAAAGAAACAACAGGATCTGGTCAATGTTTTAACCAGCAAAATAACAGAACATCTATTGTGCGATTTGGCTAAATTATTCAAGACCATATGAGCATGCACCTTTCCTTGTTTGCTCGTGCCCTGATTTTATCTCTTATGATTTACCTCCAGAGTTCACAATACTTTTATCGTTCTGCTTTAGTTACAAAATGTACATTAATGACTACCATCCTCTGGGACCGAGTGGTTAAGGCGTCTGTCTCGGTCGTGGGTTCGATCCACGGCCCTTTCATACCAAAGTTGTAAAAAATGTGCTGTTTTAACTCCCTTGCTTGGCGTTCAGCATATAAGGGTAGTTGCAGGACAGGCTGGCCCATTGTCAGGATAACGTTACTGGCTGTGGTATTATGCCAATGCCAATGGGTGAATCTGCATTGTGGTAGCACTATGTCTTCCTCAAGTAGACATAGTCGCCAAATGACTGAAATACTGTCGTTGGGACGTTAAACCCAATAAACTAACAAATATTTTATAATTTGTAAATTTTGAACCTTTAACTTTATTTTTCATTGCAAGATGTTTTGTTTGCTTACCCCAAATCGACAGTATTTCAGTAATTTTGGATATTTTTATCTACACTGGATATAGTGTTACCTCCATCCGATATCACAACGCAGACAAGTGGCATGATACCACACTCAGTCACATTGTCCAGACACGGGGTTAACCACTCCTGATACGGGCCGTCTTTTGATGAGCTCAAAACACAAGAGAGATATACCAGGACTATGTTAGAAACTATTGTAGGTCACGCCTTAAAATCGAACTGTCTTACAGACACCCTATTCGCTCAGCCTTCGGGACTTGTGTCTTTGTTATTCAAGGCGACAACAAACTATGTTTGATGGCCCAAACAAAACAGTATTTGTTTAGTACCCTGATATATCAAACATAGACATTAAACCCGGAAATATTCATTTATTATGTTCTCGCCTATATTGAAACACATTAAAACTTGACTGAGAAGTACAATCACATTATGTCTAAAATTTTAAAAGAAGTAATGGTGTGAGAAATGTTATCAATCCCTTAAATGTATTAAAACATCGCTCCGGAAATTTTGATTATGTGGTGAGTTTCCACAGAAAGGAAAATTCAGTTTTGCTCGTTTTTTGACATTTTTGTCAACGTGTGTGTGTGTGTGTGGATTAACTCCCAAACGACAGTAGTTCATTCATTTTTCGAGGATTGTCTTTTTACGACAACTCGTCGTAAACAAGTGATGATACAACAACCAGTCTAATCAACCTCAAACTGCACCTATCAGTCCTAGAACTACCACTATGGGTCACCCATCCAAGTACTAACCAAGCTCGACGTTGCTTAATCTCGGTGACTGGACGAGAACAGGCATTTCAACGTGATATGGTCGTAAACTCAGGGAAGTCAATATGTAGCGGTCGGATTTCGAACCCACAACCCTACAACTTATCTGCATAAACTATATTTCCACTGTTTTAATCATGTGATTTTCCCTTGCGGACAAACGTATGTGGTGTATTGACCGGCTTTGTGCAAGGTATTAAATATACACGTTTAAGTCATTGTATGGTGCTACAATAACCCATGGAGGTGTGTAACGTAGAAAGCCTGATATCCGATACAAATTAGTGTAATTATCATATCAAGCGATCGACCTCAGATAACGCAGCAGGTTTATGTTTGCTTATTTACTACCCTATTTTACAAGTTTGTTTGTTTATTTGTTGGGTTTAACGTACCACTGACATTTTTTTCAGTAATTTGGAGACGATGTCTACTTGAGACAGATATAGATATACACTGCAGAATCACGCCGTAGACATGTGGCATGATACCACACCCAGTCACATTATCCTGACACCGGACCAACCAGTCCTGGAACCACCCTTATATGCTGAGGGCCAAGGAAGGGAGCTTTACCAGTAACATTTTTTACGACTTTAATATGTCGCGGCCTGGGATCAAACCCATGAGTTGAAACTTTTTTCAAAATAATGTTTACGCCGATTGGGGAAACAAGTTCATACACTAATCTCACTCAAAGGTTCCTGGGTTGGACAAGTATTTTGCGTCTTGGAACGCCATGAAAATAATTGTCTACGACGGTTTTCGAACCCGTATGTTACTACTGGGCCACGGCATCCTTTGGAAATATTTGAGAAGTTGTTCATGTAACAAAAGTTGATAATTTGATACAATGTTTCCGATTGTTTTTTCTTTGCATCTTTGGGGGAATCCCAAAACGTTCCTTTTTGCTCCATAAGGCGATCACCTAGGATGAATTTAGATTGTGTATAGTATCCGGTGTAAACATGGGTGATACATTTAATCCATTCATCATCATGTTATAACCATGGTCCTTCAAATGTTTAAAAAAAAAAAAGGCAGTGCAGATGCACGCATCTATTGAATTGGAATGCTTAAAGTTCTTTAAAGGCTTGCGTTTACTATAAAATGCCCACGATCACTTGATAGATCATGACCACAGTTTAATGATGGATGGATTACCTTAAACAAACTGAGCCCGAAACTGACTCATAGATAACCGGAACTTTTTCTCAACCATCACTCATAGCACGACACTATATTACTACCAAGGCCACCAAAGTACAAAGTACTTACATATCTAAAGATTTATCCCACAACGACTATTGTTGTTTCATTAGAAATCGACTTAACTTGAACTAACACTCTGGTTCCAATGACAAAACGTCACGCACTCATTAATTATTCATTACATAAACACAACATTTTACCACTTCAATACTGATTATAAAGATCACCATATTGGGTAGACGGTCATTTAGCGGCGGACAATGATTTGTTATTGCCTTGAACCCAGATTCAAGAAGACGCCAACCGAAGAGAGCGGGGTCCAGTGCAAGTATCACTTAAAGACTTCCGGTTATGATAAATGCCTACGTGTTTCTACGTGCACATAGTGCTTGAATCATACTAGTATCAGATGAATCACTATTATATACATGCTCCCAAAACAAAGTGTCATATGAGAAGGAGGGGACAATAATATAAATAACAACTCAACAAGGCTAGAGATCACAACTGGCTACCCAACGGTAGAAGCTTGGGGTTACTTTCTGTTTTGTTTAGCTAGTAAATTTCATTCAATGACAAGGAGTGACATTTATTTAACTGCAAGCCTCCTTTTGGGGGGTTTAGCGGTAATCGTTTCCGAGCGTGTCTACGACAGCGAACTTCCACCGAACTGCTTGCCGAAAACGCAGGTAAGTTGATTAGTTAA
>CM037781.1:32128328-32178328 GCA_021229015.1 Solen grandis | reverse complement strand
GACCAATATATACCAAAGAGCAATGACTTGAAAACTTGGTTCAGGTCCACAAGGCCATGTAACATACTAAATATCTAAACCCATGATCTTGTGGTTTCTGACAAGATCTTTTAATGACTATTTCAGTCTATGTAAAATCAAGTGACCCTGGGCAAGAGACAATTTTACCCAAGGACTATGATTTAAGCAAACTTGGTAGATGATTATAAGGCCATATTGCACACCAAATATACAAACTCTAAGCCTTGTGGTTTCTGACAAGAATATATTTCTAGTTTTTTTTTCCTATATAAGCCTATATAAAATCAAGTGACCCCTGGGGTGGTGCAAATTTTGACCCCAGGGCCATAATGTGAACAAAAATGATAGATAGCCCATATTACATACCAAATATTTTAACTCTAGGTCTTATAGTTTCAACTTGACTATTTGAGTTGACCGTCGCCTCGACAGTATTTCAGTCATATAGCGACGTCCAGCTAATTACATGTCGAGGAAGAACCACTGACCTCCCGCAAGCCAGCTGGAAGGCTTCCTCACATGAAAATCCGAATGACCCTGTTGGGATTCGAACCCACGCGGTGAGGGACTGTGTGAGTGTTAAAGTCAGCGACTTCACCCTCTCGGCCACGGAGGTCCCTTTTATTTCTGATAAATGTTTTTCTAGACCTTCATATGTAAGCCTATTTAAAATAAAGTGACCCCTGGGGCGGGGCCAATTTTGACCCAAGGGCCATGTTGAAACAAAAATGGTACAGGTCCACAAGACAAGGCTACACACCAAATATCTTAAACTCCAGGCCTTGTGGTTTCTGACAAGAAGATTTTTCTAGATTTTCCCTAAGCCTATGTGAAATCAAGTGACCCCTGGGGCGGGGCCAATTTTGACCCCAGGGTCATGATTTGAACAAACTTGGTAGAAGTCTACTAGACAATGCTACACATCACATATCTTAACTCTAGGCCTTGTGGTTTCTGACAAGTTTTTTTTTCTAGTTTTTCCAATGTAAGTCTTTGTAAAATCAAGTGACCCGTGTGGCGGGGCCAATTCTGACCCCAGGGTTATGATTTGAACAAACTTGGTAAAGGTTGATTAGACAATGCCACACATCAAATATCTAAGCTCTAGGCCTTGCAGTTTTGGAGAAGATTTTTAAAGATTTCACTTCAACATCTATTTTTAGCTCCTGTGACCTGGACATGCAACAGACCGGAACTATTTGAAAAACTTTGATAGAGTTTTATGCAAGGAACGTCACAGGCATTTTTCTTCGAATTTGGCCCATTGGCTTAGGAGGAGACGTCGTTTAAAGAAACTTGTTGACGCCGGACGCAAGACAAAAGGCTATCACAATAGCTCACCATGAGCACGTTTTGCTAAGATTAGCTGCAAATGATGTCGCTGACCTTTTTGAACACCTCTCGTACAAATTCGTGTGTATTCAATCCTGTTCGAACATGGATGAAACCATATGACAGAAAACAAAGGGAAGCAAGTCAAGTAGTACATGTGAATTACCCACATACAATGTATATGCTTCCCACTGTGCAGCATATTGGGTTTATTTCCCTGAAAAAGCACAGTATTTTATCAATTAGCATAAAAATAAATTCGCTATGCAATCATATTGTGAAAATTTATTTATCCTCTAACTACATGTAATATTAAACAAATATTTATTGCAAACCTCACCATTGCATATGCATATATAAATAAGAAGTGTTATATGTTGGTATGATCATTATCACGAAAGCTGCTTCTTCCTGTTTTACTTGAACCTGTATAATTACGTTATCTGTAAATCTGAATTCAGAAAACAAAATTACTGACTCATATTCACTTATTGTGAAATTGTATTTTAATGGCCAGTGTGTTGTCTCAATATATAAACATACCGTCAATTGAAATGAAATGAGCAATGCTCTCATTAGATACCGTTTACTTACTTAATAAGAAGACTTTCTTCCTGTACATTTTTAATTTCGCAAGCGTTTACTTTTGGTGCTAGACACGTTAATTAATTGTTTTGCTTTACCCACATTTATCCTAGTGACTTAATAATTAATCGAAAAAAGAATATTCTGATTCAATTCATTTCAATAAGATAAAGTTCCATCTTTAATCTTAACAAATTATTATCTAATCATCGTATTCAATTTGCTCTATGTAATCTCCGTGTTAATCGCGAACAGTGGAATCTTGTCACGGATATTTGGTACATGTATGTCTAAGGTCTCGAGTTTATTTTTGTATTTAACATAACATTGATTAACATACACTCAGTTTAATATATTATTAAAATATAAATGTTTCTTTCCTTATGAATCTCATCACTGGCCGGCACATAATTGTTTGACAGGTTCAAGATACAGACACAAGCATACATGTACGTTATAAAATGATAGGGTATAGCTTAAGGTTGACGCTGCACCGTGTTTTTCTTCTTTCAATTAATTGTTTATTTTTGTACATGGAACACTCAAGAGCTTTGTCGTGCATTAGTTTGTCCTGACAACAACTCCGTTTATTGATACAGTGTAAAGCTATAAGTTTAAAGATAAATAAATGATTATAGAAAGAAATAAAAATGAAAAAAAAAACAAGAAATATGTGTAAAACATATATGCCCCCCTCACATGCCACATTATTTATATAACTACATTTCATAATGTGGGCTGGTTACAAATTGGTAACTTAAAAAACGTAAAAAAATATATAGTTCCGTTTCTGGTCTCTAGCAAATAAAGAAGAGGGTCGGAAGGTCGGAGACTCAGAATTTTTTTTTTTTTTTTTTTACATGAAACAAAAGGTAAACAAGAAGAAGAATGTCTCATTTGAGTTTAACCTTGTACATTGCATCCAGTAAAGGTAACAAGGCCAAGTCATCAAACATATATACAAATGCAACCTTGTGACCTTGACCTTTGAGGTATTGACACCAAAATTGATAGGGGTCATCTACTAATCATAAGCAACAACCACGTGAAGTTTGAGACTTAAAGGTCAAATAGAACTTAAGTTATCACTCGGACAAGGTCTGGTCTACCGACAGACCGACGGACCGACCTACGGACCGACCGACCGACATGAGCAAAGCAATATACCCCCTCTTCTTCGAAGGGGGGCATAAAAAGAAAATCATGATGAATTATTGATCAAAATAATGTTAAAAATCGCAACACAAATGCTTCAGAAGAAATACAGAGCTATTTCAATATGAATGCAGATGCATGTAAATGGAATCCGTTTGAGGGTTTGTTAATAGCATTTTATTTAGTGCATGTAGTGTCCATTTCCGCCGCCATAGACCGATTTCCCAGTCTGATAAGGCAAGTGCAGACAAGATACACTGGAATATACTGGTACAGAGAAGGTAGATAACTGATTGAAGCTTACATATGACAAATGCTTCACAGCTTAAAAAAACAGATAGAAGCTAAGATTGTTACATTGCAAGTGCAAGTTCTGAACCTATGCTTGATCTGATTTAATTTCCCAAGATGCCAGGCACAAGAGAAAATGAGTGTGCAATTTGCAATTATATCTAGGAGTATTTTCTATATATACATATTAATTAAAATTATTACGATTATACAATATTAGTTTCTTTGCTCTTAGGACGGAGTGTGGTTTATTCAAATGTTTATGGCATCATTTTTGCATTTATTACCAACTGTCGACACTCATAAGACTTGAGGTCTGCATTGTTGATTTAATTAACCTGAATTTTCAGACGGATAAACGTGCAGTGATTCATACTGAAGACAATCATACACAACACTGCAGCATTACAAGCCAATCTGTCATTTGCCTACCTGTGTATACATTCGCGCAAATTTGTTCAATCGATTATTAATTAATTACCGGGATTAATTAATTACTACTGAAAGTCGCGCGCGCTGCTTAGTGGGCGAGTATGAGCGTACACTACACTATAGACGTCATATACCAGTAGTAGGGTACCTGACTTGGTTCGGAAGTTTATATTACGTTGGAGGTAAAACCCATTCCATCCCACTCCCAGAACAAAGTAACGGTCCAACCAAAGAACTGTCAAGAAGTATTAGTATAATATAATCTCAAAAATGAGGTTCAAGAAATAAGTTTAAACTAAAAACAGTTTCACCATCGTCAATTTCTATCCTTATATTTATCCCTTAAGTTCTTTTATTTATCTATCTATCTATCTGTCTGTCTGTCTGTCTGTGTGTCTGTCTGTCTGTCTGTCTGTTTGTTTGTTTGTTTGTTTGTTTAAAAGTTGAATAATGTTCAAACTTTACCAATCCTTATTTATAGGTGACTAAATTCTATAACAATGAAAAGAGTATTTAATTTATTGAGAGGGAATTGCTGTTTAATCTTTTCAAATTGACATTACTATACAGTATGTCTATGTAAGCAAGACTTGTAATTATAACAAGTTTTACTTTATATCACCACACCAATGTAATTATGAATCAATCAAATTTTAAAGTAGCATGTGATCCATGATAAATTTACTAAAAATATTAATATATGTTTATAATAATCTAATCTGGAATATTTATGTGAAATATGTATCTATTAATTAAAACTGTTTTGTCTTGATTGCAGTCTTACTTCATATATGAACAATGTTATACAAGATAAACCAGCTTGATAAATGTGTTCTAAAGTTAATTTATTGATATATGAATTAGAGATAATATGCATGTAATCCTAATATCAACCCCTCTATTTATAAGAAAAAGTTCAATATATTTGTCAAAAACTTTACATAATTATACAGATGTATTAAAATAGACATGCGTATTTACCTTTTTATTTCCCTTAATTACTGTTTGGTTAAATCCATTGTTTAGAGTAGTTTGGGCAACGGCACTTGAATGAATGGTAGTGGAATCACTTACTGAACTAATGATATGGAGGCTTCAATAGAGTAATTCCTGATAATGTCATACTGGAATTGTTTTGATGTTTCAGGTCATTACACTGCCATGCTTATGCCACTTATCAAAGGAATTCGTTTTCCTAATAACATTGTTTTGAAGTGAACGAACAGTTAGGTAATTATTTGAAATAACACATTGACATTGCTGTAATCAAGCCGAAGTAAATCTTCTTGATGATATGGAAAACGTATTACGTGGGAACATTATATACTGATTATATCTCACAGTAACTTCTAAATATGGAAATATACACAAAACACAGAACCCTATATAAGGACCAAATAAGTAGACAGTTTGGTAACACCACCGATAAGATCACTATATGTAGAAACTTAAATTTGACTTCCCATTAGACCAGTTCTCAAGAATCACAGTGTTTTCATATTAATATTATTTTACTTTATATTTATCATGTTACTGATTATTAAACCTATCAAGAAAAAGGTGAGAATAGCGATTAGCTTGGTATACTTTAACAGAAACTTTAAAATCTAATTAGCATATATATATATATATATATATATAAATATATATATATATCTGAATGTTCTGATCACTAGATTAATTGCATTTATTGACAAATAAGTGGCGTTTTTTTTGGATTAAAAAAAACACACAACTGAAAAATGGAAAATGTTACATCGGTTATAATGTTTTATTTATTTATTTTTTAATTTATTTATTTTGGAGGGGGTTGATGGAATATCCTAAAACTTAATAATTACGTTAATGGAAACACATAGACGGTCTATTTAAATACGCTGATTCGGGAGTTTTTTTATTTGTGATTAAAAACGTCAACTTGACAGCTGTGTTTTTCTCTGGCTAATGAGATTCAGCCTTTAACTGAATGTTACAGTTTTGTTGACCTACCTTAACTTTCCCCTGAGTACACTAATTTCCCTGAACAAAATCTTGCGTAAGCATTTAATTTTTTTGTTTGATCATTAATGCTACATTGAGTCAACTGACATGTAGGAAAGTCAGCAAATTAGAATTTTAATTTACCAGCATTTTTTAATTTGCTGTATCAACAATCCACAAAAATAAGGGATGCAGGAAACAAATATTTCGATTAGTGTTTGTTTATTCAGATAAAAGTATTATTTCCGTTACCTAATTGCATATTCGTTTTACATTGTTTAAACTGTTTCTTTCTAATATTTTCGCAACAAACTGATTCCGTTGGGAAGGCTTGCAATTTTTGAAATACAGCAAGATGTAGCAAAATATGCTGACACAATCTAAAGCCCGTCCTGTGAGGCATAGATATTTATCAAACCTGCATAAATGTTTTTAATGATTGATGCATACCGATGTATACTGTATTTTTCCTTCTTCGTTGTAAGGTGGCTATTCCTGCAATTTCTTGCCTTCAAATAAGGGTACTTACGATTTCGCATTGGATTGATAGTCTTGGATCAGAATTTATCGCGACGACTCGCCGTTGCGACAATGTTTAGTTATACAAATGTTATTGCCAAATTACAAAATATTGGTACAGTTTACATGTTACAATTGTTGACTAAAGGGTTAAGTCACAAGTTCTTAAACTTAGATTCGACTCTCCCTTAACAAGAGAATACATTATCAATAAATTAATATGACGGGAACATGTGTCGGTACTTGACATATAGCAATAATGGTAACACTGCTACAACTACTAATAAAAAATATAATAGTAATAGTTATATTAACACTAGTAAGAGTAAACAAAACAAAAAAACAAAAACAAACGTTAAACGTGTAATTAAGAAAGAGTATGGGAGAGAGAAGAAGAAGAAGAAGGGAGGAGAATATAAGAGTTCAGTGGATCTGATTTTATAATTCTAAAATTCCCTGAAGCGTTTTGTGTTTTTCTATACCACGAAAAAAATAGTGTTCAGCGTTTTCGGGTACAATACAATATGAACATAAATTGTTTTCAATAAACTGATTATGGAATAAATCATTCTTCAAATCACTACAATTATTACGAATTCTGGTGTGTAACATCAATAAATGACGCGACCCGTGAAGAAAATGAGAAGGTACAGAAGTGGAGAAGAACATATGTTGGATTAATTTATTTTTGAATGAACCAACTGAGTGAATGTCTCTGAGTAAGGTAGGCAAAGAGTTCCATAAATCAATTGATGCAGGAACAAAAGACATTTCAAAAAGTTATGTTCTTCTACGAATACCTACGAAGTCGTTATTAATTCTGAGGTTGTTACTCAAACTTTCGTCGACGGGTCTTTGAAAGAGGACACTCAAATAATCAGGTACCTTATTTTTTATTCTAAACATTAACTTAATTTTTTTGTATGACCTTCTGTAACTTAAGAGTTATCCATCCACTTTATTTGTATACATGGTTCCAGTGACTACCCTACTTGCTTCAATTTGTAATTTCTCTATTCTTTTCTTTATCATATTCAATGATATTATCCCATACAACAGAAGCGTATTCAAAAATTGGGCGTAGAAATGATACAAATGTTTAATATAGTCCTTTGCGTTTAACAGTGAATTTAAGTTTTCTCATGATACCAATAATTTGGATGCAGATTATATAAGGTAATGACTAAATGTTTTGGATATTTGAGGTAGTTAAGATTTTATCATCAAAATTAGGAATAGCCGGGTGCTGATTTCCAAAATATAAAACTTCAGTTTTATCAGGATTGAACGTCACTTACTATTGTTTTGATTAACTAGAAATTTCTTTAAGATCGTGGTGTTCGATTTGTTGAAAAGCATGAATAATGGTGTGGAAATTGTTGATTAAACTTTTTTTTAATTTTGTGACCGGACCAATACTTTTATTAAATCTTCAATTTCAGAATTTGTATCAGTATATTAATGAGACTTGTTGTTACTTCAAATGAGGGAAGAACAGAATTAGTATCATCGAGTTTCTTCATCAGTGAAACATTCTCTTCTACACCATTGCAATTTCTCTTTAAAGCGGGAATAGATTCAGACTTTTTTAAAAATTTCATAAGGCCTTTAATGTATTTCCAGAAATTATTACACTTATTAGAAGTAATTTCTTCTAATCTGTTTTGATAATATAAAGAATCGGCGTTTCGCGAAAGCTTTAGTTGACTAAATTCCTCAGTTTTTTTTATATTTAATCCAGTATTGGTTGTTGGGTTGTTTACAGCGAAACATTTCTGTCTGTCTCTGTATTTAGTAAAACGTCGGATTTCGGAGTCATACCAAGATTTGTCGTTCGGTCGAATAGTTACTACTTTGATGGTATACATTCTGACTTAAATTTTAGTATGATTTCGGTGAAAAAGTATCATAGGCTTGATCAACAGATGAAGTATTAATGAAGTCCGATTGTGTGCAGCTATTAACGAATTTAAATGTGTGAATTCTGCTCTATTGTACAACCATACTTCTCTTGTTGTATATTTGTTTTAATGAAAAAAAAAACATAATGTGAATAAAAGTAGCTATATGTCACTGTCTTCAATATCACATTTCCTATTTTCTTCGTGCTCTATGTAACGATTGTACTCTTTAATAAGTGTTTTCAAAATGGTGTCTAACGTAAACAATATTTATTTCCAATTTGAAACTAATATCAATTTTGATGTAGGAAAAAATCAATGCATGTAGCAGGCATATGAACACTATTTTACCAATCTAAACAGAAACGACAAACAAAACATGTTTATGTCCACATTTAATGAGCATTTAAATAATATCCATTCCGAATATGAAAATCCAAAACCTTATCGGCCATATCTGTTTTATCATTTTACTTCGCAAGGCACCTTTGAAGAGTATCTTCCTTTGCCTCGAAACTTATTTCTGCAACATCAGGTTGCATACAAATTCAGTGAAAACTTACATCGAAACTCATTGAAACTACTTTTGTAAGCAATTTGCCCCGGTTAACCATCCAAAGAAGAAAAAAATGTGTAACAGGATGTAACTTTCACCCGCTGTTACTTTTCGCTATCTCTCTCTGTTTCTCTTCATTCACTCTTCTCCATCGCACTTGGGAATTAGCAAAGACTGTAGAGAGCCTAATATTATATTCTTTATTTTACTAAATTCAGCTTACGGTATATTACAATATACGATAAACTTATTTTCTTTCTTCCGATGTTTCACACGCGGTTCCGTATGTCCAACTGACTCTCTCACATTACATAACAAATACATTCGGTAGTCATCAAAGTTATACGGATAACTGAGAAGATGATTAGTACATAAACGGCTGGTTCTTCAAATAACATGTCACTTATACCATCATATAATCAATAGAATAATTAAGGAAAACAAGATAAAGGGTTTCAAAGGCAGAAAGCAAGTCCAGTGTGAAGTAAAGAAATAAAGACCAAGCTATGTAATGACATCTTAAGAATGTTTCAAAACAAATGGTCTAAAACAAGTTTTAAATGAAGAAATTATGTATCAAACTATAACACACACTTAATTATTGATATCTTTAAGTTATTAATTTTAAACATGTTAAATATAAAATATACTATCATAATTTGCCTTGTGAAGTTGATAGACAGAAGAAATAAAAAGACAAAGAATACTATAATTATCGGAAAGTTAGTCATGTTATATTTTCTCTCCTAAGATTTGTTGTTGTTGTATTGGGGTTTACCGTCGCTGCGATAGTATTTCAATCATAAAGCGACGTCCAGCTAATAACAGGTGGAGGAAGACCCCGAGTACACAGAGGTACCCGGGTAGAACCACCGACCTACCGCAAGCCAGTTGAAAGGCTTCTTCACATGAAAAATCCGAAGTTCCTACCGGGAAAGATTTGTTATACTTGTTAATTTTTATTTATTTTTAAAATAATATGTTAAATTAGACAAATAGCAAAGATTATTAAGGACGTCAAAACAGTTATCAAATACAATTTTAGGGAACATCAACATAGGCTGTACTATTAAATATGCACAGATGCAAATTTAGGTAACTTTAGCAGGGCTATAAGACAAAGAGACCCTTCAATACCCCACGTAATGCTAGTTAGTGTCCCCTCAGATTTAACAAAGAGAAAGCAGTACATACAAGAAGACATACCTTCAGACGATCGGATACATACATATATACAAAGATAAGCAAGCGCTTAAAACATTGCCAACACGCGTTTGCGTTTGTCTACATAAAGATGGACAGATAAGCATAGCTTTTATAAGGATATGTATGCGTGTCTTACTAAACAGTAATTTGGACATACGTGTAGAAATAAAATAAGACGTAGATGTTACATAAAACTAAAGGCGAAACACATTTCATTGGTTATACACGAAGTATAAGATGAATTTGAGCATGATCTTGATTTTTTAACTGACATATTAAAAACATACCTGCCGCAGAAGAGCGCAATGTTACGGTGACATGTGAGATCTTCATTAATGTAAACCCCTTTAAAAGACGGGCTATTTTCCTTTTAAGAAGGCAACACGAGAGCAATATCCAAGACGATATCATCAGTAGATTCTGCAGGAGGCTCTTCTTAACCAGAAATACGAAGACAAGTCTGGAATTCTGTTCAGCATTGTCAAATTGTTGACTAATTGCTGTTTTATTTGCCTTTAAAGATGCAATCCTTTTTGTTAACATTTCGAATTGTTCTCTTAGTCATTTGTTTTCTGACACAATGTCTATCATTCTGTTGATAAGGGATTCAGTAATACTATCCGCGAGTGATTAAGCCATTGCTTTGACAGATGTACTTACGTTTTCGCTGACATACAACATTTTATATTTTATCATTTAATGATTGCATTGCAGTTTGGACAATGATTTCAGCATCATTGTTAAGAGCAGGCCGATCAGTATGGGCAACTGGATTACTGGATTCATCGGGTAATTTTGGATCTTGTTTTCTTGCTTTTTTTTCTTTGCTTTTTTTAGCTCACCTGAGCAAAGCTCAGGGTGAGCTATTGTGATCCCGTGAGCGTCCGTCGTCCGTCGTGCGGCGTCAACAAGTTTTAGAGTTTACACTCTATCACCTTTATTTCTTGAGCAATCATCTTCAAACTTAATGGCAATGCTTATGACCATTATGTCTCGATTGAGTTCGATTTTGGCTGAGATCCGTTGATTAGGTCAGGAGTTCTGCCCCTTTTAATATTAAAAAAATGCAAGATTTTACTTTGTTTACACTCTAGCATCTGCATCTTTTGAGCAATCATCTTCAAACTTTATGGCAATGCTTATGACCATAATGTCTTGATTGTGTTCGATTATGGCTAAGATCCGTCAATTAGGTATGGAGTAAAGCCCCTTTTCATATTAAAACAAGAGCTGTCAGAGGACAGCACGCTCGACTATTCAAAATGCTTGTTGGTAAATCAAATGAAATCTATTTAAATTCTTGCCCTTCATAGTAATAGTAAAAAATGATATACCTTGATAGTCTGATACCCCTTAATATATTTATGATGTCTAAAATCAATTCCATGCCTAGTTACTGAGACATAAGCACAATAACACTGTGCATGCAAAACTTAAACCAAAAATCCAAGTCAGAAAAGGGCCATAATTTGCATCAGTCCAAAAGTTATCCTCCTGTTTTCTGATTCCCTTGTAGACACACCTTAACTTTCTAGTCAATTCCACAAGCAATTTCTGAGATATAAGCTGGATAGTAGCTTGAATGCAAAAATTTAACCATAATTCTAAGTTAAAAGGGGGTCATAATTTTTAATTTATTCCATCAAGTGTTATCTTCCTTTATAGTATGATACCCCTAAACATATTAAAGATGTTTCAAATCAATTCCATACCTGGACTCTGAGATATTAGCATGAAAGTACCTTGCATGCAAAACTTTAACCAAAATTTCTAAGTTAAAAAAGGGGCAATAACTTGTAATATATTCCATCAAAAGTTATCTACCTTGATAGTATGATACTCCTAAACATATTAAAGATATTTCAAATCAATCCCATGCCTGGATACTGAGATATAAGCATGAAAGTACCTTGCATGCAAAAACTTTAACCAAAATTTCTTAGTTAAAAAGGGCAATAATTTGTAACATATTCCATCAAGAGTTATCTACCATGAAAGTATGATACCCCTAAATGTATTAAAGATGTCTCAAATCAATCCCATACCTGGATACTGAGATATTAGCATGAAAGTACCTTGCATGCAAAACTTTAACCAAAATTTCTAAGTTAAAAAAGGGGCCATAACTTGTAATATATTCCATCAAAAGTTGTCTACCATGAAAGTATGATACCCCTAAACATATTAAAGATGTTTCAAATCAATCCCATACCTGGATACTCAAATATTAGCATGAAGGTACCTTGCATGCAAAACTTTAACCAAAATTTCTAAGTTAAAAAGGGGCCATAATTTGTAACAAATTCTATCAAGAGTTATCTACCATGAAAGTATGATACCCTTAAACATATTAAAGATGTTTCAAATCAATCCCATACCTTGATACTGAAATATAAGCATGAGAGTATCTTGCATGCAAAACTTTAACGAAAATTTCTAAGTTAAAAAGGGGCCATAATATATATTAAATTCAGTCAAGAGTTATCTACCTTGGTTGTCTGATGCCCCTGAACATATTTATAAACATTCAAGTCAATACCATAAATGGTTATTGTGATATAAGGTTGATAGTAACTTGCACGCAAAACCTTAACCAAAAGCTGCAACGCCAACGCCGACGCCGACGCCAGGGTGACTACAATAGCTCTCATATTCCACTCTAGCATCTTCATCTTTTGAGCAATCGTCTTCAAACTTTATGGCAATGCTTATGACTATAATGTCTCTATTAAGATAGAATATGGCTGAGATTTGTCAATTAGGACAGGAGTTATGCCCCTTTTGATATAAAAAATGCCAGATTTCACTTTGTTTACACTCTAGCATCTTCATTTTTAGCAATCTTTCAACTTTAGCAATGTTATGCCATAATTTCGATGGTTCATTAAAGCTGAGATCTGTTAATTATGTCAGGCGTTATGCCCCTTTAAATATAAAAAAAATGCCAGATTTCACTTTGATTACACTCTAGCATCTTCATTTTTTAGCAATCTTTTTCAAACTTTAAGACAATGTTTATGTCCATAATTTCGCAATCGGGTTCAATTATAACTGATATTGACAAGTTAATTTAGGAGTTATGCCCTTTTCACCTTAAAAAAACCAGATTTCACTTTTACACTCTAGCATCTTTATTTCTTGAGCAATCATCTTTCTTAGGTGAGCGAACAAGGGCCATCTTGGCCCTCTTGTTTTCTTTTCCTTTTTTTCTTCTTCTTTTTTTATCTTTTGAGAGAGAGAGAAGACGAAGGAGAAGGCCTAGCTTAAAGTGCTGATAGAAGACTATCCCCGCTTGGGTATGGCAATGGGTGTTGCCATGTTTGATAGTATGGGTAAGACGAAAAGCACAGTTAGCTTGATAAGAAAGCACAGACAACACGATACGGCACGATTCAACAAAGCCACAGGCGATATACATGAACAGTCAAGATTACTTGCATATGTACATGTAAGGTCCTTAGTTTGGTTTTGTGAAGGTTTCTATCCGTTTGATATTGTGTAAACACGGATGATAACAAGTCACAAACGACAAAACTGGAACAATACAACAGTTACAAACGATCACAATCAAGCTAAGACTTGATTACATGTACACAGCAAAAAGTGAGCACATCCGGTGAGTCCGAAGATTTCTTCAAAAATACATTTTTCAGAGACAAAGTGTTCAGTGTAGTCCAATAATGAACACAAACACATCACATACGAATCATCTGACATCCTTTAAGACAAAACTGTCCCTTATAAATTTGTAAATAACTATAAATATCAATACATTTTTTCCAAACGCTTCAATCCGCCATTATATCGATCACGTGACAAGGTCGCGCCCGGATGCCATAAAAGTGTTGTTTCGTTGCGTCGTGCTGTCCTTTCAGCGTCCCTATAAAACATATCATCGAGAAGACGTGATTATATAGAATTTTGCAACCATAACGGTGATATTTATTACTTTTCCAAACTGCAAACTATAGTATCCTTGAAAGTTCTTAAGACAGTTTTTTTCGCCATGCATTTTGGTTTGGTTGGTTGGTTTAACGTACCACCGACAGTATTTCAGTCATTTGGAGACGATGACTACTTGAGCTAGATATAGTGTTGCCACACTGCAGTATCATGCCGTAGATATATGGCATGATACCACACCAAGTCACATTATCCTGACATCAGGCCAACCAGTCCTGCATCTACCCTTATATGCTGAGCGCCAAGCAATGGAGCTATAACAATACAATTTTTACTACTTTGGTATATCGCGGCAGGGGATCGAACCCACGACATCCCGTTCCCGAGGCGGACGCTCTACCTACTCAGCCACCGGGTACGGTCGTGCGTTTTTTTTTTTGTGTGTGTTTTTTTTTTGTAAAAATATATAATTACAGTTTTTTTATCATAACTGATAAACACTGACACGACAAAATGTACAAGAATACTAAAATAAAGATTAATTACTTTAATATTCCATTGACACATAAAAGATTTATATTCAGCGGAACTTAAATGATGAACGTGCGTTGAATAATTATAATCGTGAATGTCGAAGATTGTTTAATATCACCCAATGGTATATTAATCTTAAGATATGCCTCAATGCATTTTGCAATTATTATATATAAACATCACGGATGTCTACATGTAATCCATATTAATACTCTTTCTTTGTGAGAGGTAGCACTGATTTATTTGATTCCACACACATCTTGAAACTGTGTCGAGATGTCAATGTTCGTACTTTGTGTAACATAAATCAATTTTTTTATACTTATTTCCGTTGTGATATAAAACAACAAGCTCATACATATGACTTTCAAGTCCTGTGTGGTCCTTAAGTTTGTGATTTATGGTTATGAAACATGTAATAAATTTAAATGCTACCGTATTATCTGTAACAAATAAACTATGTTGGGTTCACAGGGAAACAAGACTTGATATCGAGTGGTTTTATAGTCACATTTAAAAGACATGCCTTTTATTTACTACTCCTAGGCATGTTTTCATTAAAGTGGTACTCCCAGCCATCGGCGCAGTTGTCTGCTGATCCACTGCACTGCATTCCACTGCAGATGTAGTGATTTCATATAGCATCAGGGGCCACATCAATCTGGGGAGTAGACCATTCTGGAAGAGCCACGCCTTGAACTTTCCCTGTAAGCCAGATCGGTCTATCTGTTTCAAACCTTCTTGGAGTTGTGATCTGATGCGCCCTATGTTGGCTTTGTCACTAAGGCTGGCATCAAACCACTTACCCAGGCACTTTATGGGACTGTCCATGATGGATGGTATGTCTTCACCTTGGACCTGGAGGCTGAATCGTCTAGTGACCGACCCGCGTTTGATGACCAAGCTTCTAGACTTCTTGGGTTTGAACTTCATTCTAGCCCAAATAGCTGCCTCTTCCAATGCTTTCAGTACCCATCTCGCTTGTATGTGAGTCTGGGTTGTCACTGTCAGGTCGTCCATGAAACCCCTATTAGTCGGCAGGTGTAACCCTGTAGATGTTTTTGGCCCTTGCGTTTCTGTATTTGCAGGGTTGATTATGAGGTTCATGCCCATCACAAACAGAACAACAGATATGGTACATCCAGTCCCTTTTCTAGTCTCTGCCAGGCTGTCATCTTGTCATCAACCATGAAGCGCAGTTTCATTCCACTGAAGTACTCGTTAATCATCCCTTGGATGTGCTCAGGGATGTGGTAGTACTTGAGAGCTGCTTCAATGAGCTTGTGAGGAATTGACCCGTACGCATTTGCAAGGTCAACTTTCGCTTCCCTGATGAGTTGGCTGATTGCACTGGTATGCTCCACACATCCAGAGAAGCCTGGAACTCCGCCCTTCTGAACTGATGTATCAACGTAACCATTTGTGGTAAGGTAGGTCGTCAGTCTTCTGGCTAGTATGGCGAAGAAAATCTTGCCCTCTACGTTGAGCAGTGATATTGTCCTGAACTGGCTGATGTGTTTGGAGTTCTTCTCCTTGGGAGTAAATATGCCTTCTGCATGTTGCCACTCATCAGGTATCTTCCCCTTCCTCCAGATCACCTTAAGTAGGTTCCACAATCTACGCAGCAGGAGAGGACACATCTTGTAGACCTTGTATGGTATCTTGTTTGGTCCTGGGGCTGATCCCGCTCTTGCCTTCTTCACAATTTCCTTCACCTCTAAGAACGTGGGCTCCTTACATTCCAGCGGGGATGTTGGGGGTGCCTCTGGGCCTAGTCTCAGGCAATCTCCTAGTGGTTTATCCCTATCTGGATCAGAGTGGACCTGTCTGAGGTGTTCTTCAATGTCTGCCATACTGCTTTCTAGTTGACCAGACCTTTCTTTGTCAAGAAGTTGTTTGGAAAATCTTTATGGGTTGCATACAAATTCTGCTCTCTTTTTCGCCTTCCTTCTTCTCGCTGTTTTCGCGTTCTGGCCTTCCTTATAGTTTGTAGCTCTCTCCTGAGAATGTCTCTCAGTTCTTGGAGGCCCCTTCTCTCTTCTTGGCTTGCCTTCCTGTATGTTTTCGTGAGACTCCTGAGCTCTTCTCTTATCTGCTTCATACGACTCTGTCTCCTGTTGGGTGTGTGCTGGAGCTTTGGTCGACGTGCTTTCACTGTGCCAAACCTTTCCCTGCCCACCGTGTAGACTAGAGTTGTCATGCACTTTAGCTTTCTGTCTGCTGGCCCTTGCATGGCAGAGGTCAATATGACGTCTAGCTCCTTGTCAAAGTCGTTCCAGGCACGTTTGTCTGTAAGTTTCGGCCAGTCAATCAGTGGCCTCTGTTCACTTGGTGCTTCAACTGCTTCGGGCTGTGGTATGTCTTGTGATGGCTCAGTTTCTTCTTGGGACTTCAGTAGTTCCGGAAGCGGGTCTGTGTCCTCATCCATCTCGCCAGGTTGTGAAGAAACACTCTGTGTTGGGGCAGTAAACTGTTCAGCAGCGGAGAGGTCTCCATTACTATGGGTTGAGTCCTGACTAGGATCCTCCTGCGTCTCACCAGGAATAACACCTGTGCGCTGTTGTTGCTCAGTTCTCCGACCACACGCAGTTCTGGCTTGGTGAATGCGTATTCCCTGAGGTTTTTGCAGACTTTACCACACTTACATCTAACAACTGTCGGTGTTCCAGTCAATGTTTGAACTAGCTGTGTCGTTGCCGTTAAATCCGTCCTAACGAGTCTTTCTTCCGCCCTCCCTCTCGGAAAACTCTGGGGGTATTCTTCATTATTCGAGTCTGTAGCTGTTGTATGTGGGTTGTCCTCTCACGGGAACTGCACTCAGGGTTGCTAACCCATTGTGCCCCGGACCAGGCTGTTCCTTGGGGTCACCTGTCTCTCCAGGTGTCACCATACTTTTCTTGGTTGTCATCTGGTCTTTCCCAAATGTCACCGGTTTCCCGGACAGTAAGTGAGTGAAATACAGGTCTGTACTGCTCATACCATCAACATCCTCAGCTGAGAACCGCCTTTCAACAAGTGTTTCGGCCCTTTAATCACAGGACACTCTCCAGGCGGCTGGCCCGCAGTGGTGATCAGTCACTACGTGTTGATGGAAGGCTTCCAGCTCCTCTCCTCTCTCTTCATCCACAACCAGCTGGATGCCCTTTCAGCTGTCAGGCTTAGTGTGCCCACTGCACGCTTTCTGTCTGCTCCCTTGATCCCCAAAGCACCAAACATCTCCCACAGCGACTGGGCTGGGAACACTCTGGCACCAATTTCCACCGGGTAGAGCCACACTCGCCATCCCTTCTGTTTGCACTGTTCTTGCAGATCAGAATACTTGGCTTTCTTCCTTTCATAAGCCTCTTCACAACGAGATTCCCAAGGAACAGTCAGTTCAACCATAGCCAAACACTTTGTCATGTTCACTTACAGCTGTTACAGCATTTTACTTTCTTAAAATGACACGTTTCATAATTCTGTAAGCAGTTTAAGTTTACTTTGTAGGTTTTCTTTTCTTTCGTTCAAATTCTTTCATGACGTTAATGTATACACAAAAATGATGTAAAGCACCTCTTTATATAATTATGCTGTTTCATCATCAACCTATCAGAGGATAAATCTTACTTAACAACATTGCATATACATGTCGTTTACAAATGTATGAGTTATATGGCAAATACTGAAATTTTCGTTGAAATAGACCAGTTTATTTCTTTTTACGTAGTACTTGTACAAAATGACCTCCTTCTGGCCAGCTCCTGTGGCGGACCATTTCCTGATATCAAAACCTCATACCCCAAAATAGGTTTTAAAAATCCACAGACGTCGTGATACCCGACTGCGGATCCGAAGGTTGTGGGTTCAAAACCCGATTGGGCTTTTTTATGACCTTTCCTGGCCAAATCAGGAACTGTCGAGGAAGATTAAAATAAGTTGTTAAACATTGTTTCCTGAATCGGGATAAAATAATTAAGTTTGAAATAATATCAACGGTTATTAAGCCATCCAAATTGACTACCGATAACATTACAGACTTTTAACAATAGACCTTTAACAAAATAGCAAGTTAGTGCAATGCTTTTCTTCTTGACATACACAGTAAATGTCTTTAACCATTAATATTATTCATGAGTGTAATACTACCTATCAGTCTTACTCAGTAGATGGAAACATGACACTTATCTGATCAGCAGAATTTTTATAGAGGATTGACGTATATTATGTTAGAACACTGTATTAATAATATTGGGGGAAAAGTATATGAATGTATACGCGCGTAATTCCATACTTCCACTTCAACGCCTTATGTAATCATGTTGTCGCAAAATATAAAATATGTAGGTATCGCTGTAAAGACAGTTTCTATTATCACACACGAGTGTATTTTACACTAAAACCAGTAATGAAAATATGACAGTGCTCGTTTAAATAAAAACGATATTAAAAAGTCAAGATCAAAAACGGATTTTCCCTCAGTAAATTCCCAGTCCATAAATTTACTAAGTAAGCCTGGTGACCTTTTGTTTTAAGCTTTTATCTTAAAGATAAAGACCTAAATAGTATTCATTGAAATTAAAATTAAAATTGAAATTAAAAATCTGAATGTTCGAAGAAGAAAATTAAGTTTAAAACAAAACTACTGGTTAGTACTATCTTCAAAATAATTGTTTCTTTTAGCCATGTGTGAGAGTATCTAATGACAGATGGATACTTAAGTAACCTTAATTCATATTGTTTATTATATTTGATGTTTCACCAATATAGTAACATAAAATTTACTAATAAATTGTGATCATTTTGAAGAAAAATATAGACTTTGTTTTCAAGGGTGAAATTTCATCATTAACTAAGGCTATATAGGGTATACTAATAAAACACTGATATTTTCCTCTAAGGCTGGTGACCCCTTGTTTTTATTTCATATTTTAATAGATCAGATAATATATTATTGATATACATAGAATCAGGAAAGTCTTAATGTTCTAAAAGAATGATCATCTTAAAGTTGTGGTAAGTGTTTAAATTTGTTAATCAGTCAGTCTAAGTAACTAGAAATCGTGTTTCCTTTTATGTGAAACATACGTTTTGATGTTACAAAGGAAATAATATGTCAAACGAGAAGAGTAATAAAACCAAAAAACTGAAATGCATCGTGCAAAATGATATTTTATATATATTTTTGTTTTCATTTATATTATAGAAAATAATGACTTATTTCTTATTTTAATTAGCCTTAATGAGTGTGAATATTATTGTAGAAGAATCACATGACAACGAGGTTATTTATGTCCTTCTCTCACAAAGACAAAAATAATTTCACTGATATCAAATTAAAAGTTTGCATCCAAACGTCGAGGTGACACTAGTCATAAATACCAAATATAATTTGATATTTCAATTTACCAAGTGTATTAGACACATTCGTAATTTACTTGGTAAAGCAGGTGTATGTTATTTTTAAATACGTTTGTAATTGTTCATGATTAAAGAAATGCATTCGATCGACAAACAAGAAGTTCGAAAAAACATGAATGAAAGAAAATTCTTCATTTATATTAACATTGTATCTAAATGGTGTTGCAGTTTTACCCATTTTCACATACGTATTTTTAACTTTAACACTTCGTCTTGTCAGATTTCCAAGGATGATAGAAAAAAAAGGAATTGGTATTCACTATGTACATGAATATAATAGATCCACAAGTATTAGCATTTTTTTTAATGTTTAACAAAAAGATGTAACGTTGGCAAAACAGACGAGCGTTGACACCCGCATGCGGTGCTCTTGTTTTCATATCTGCATTCAGACGACTTTTATATGTAAGAATACATAAAAGCTGTCTGGTGTATCAGTTAAGCTTCCAGTTCGTTGAACAAATTACAAATTTTAAATTTAGTTCCCAGGATTCGAAAAATACTACGAGTATAGCACCTAGCTGGAAAGTTTAAATCACATATATGATTATATGAAAATTGATATAAGCATAAAATGGTGTTAATTTTCCATTTGGCTTCCATTGCCTATAAAATGTTTGGAATATGTATTAAAAAATCGATTGTAAAATGATTACTTAAAGTGCTCTGTTTGAGACTTAAATCACAAAACATTTTAAGTATAATCAAAATTACGATACTAAAACAAAAAAGTTTTCTTAGACTTAAGAAAATAAAATAATAAACTAGTCACAATACACAAACTCACAAATGTTTTCAGACCACTCTAAAACAAAAAGCACGTTGATAAAAATTGTTCAAGTCTGTCTTACCCAAGCAAACAGCATATCACAAGCTTTATTTTCAGATTTTCCCGTGGCATTCTGTAATGACCTTGCATCAAACGCAATACTGAAAATAAAATAAGTGTATAATATGGCGAAATGCAATCTAATAAAAAGGTAAAAACTATCAACAACAAAAAATGAACTCAACTTAATTAATCTTATCACGTCCACACCGGGACGCCCTGGTTAGCTCTCTGGTCAAGACAAAACAAAATTATACTTGTTCTTAGAATATCTCCCATGTACTGGGCGCTCCACACGTATTATTTTTCAAGAGTTGTTTTATTCAGCCTCTCCTAGGAGAAGATGAGTAGAAATTCGTATGTGGTGTTAATTTCGCTATGCATAACTGCACTGGGTAATTACTCGCAGACAGCTATTTCAAAGAGCACCTGTCCAATTACGTTATCTGTTAACTTTGAATTTAGATAACAAAACCTATCAATTCAGATACATTTGTAAGGTTGTACTTTAATAGGACAAGTGCTGTCTAAGTTAAGAATGAATCTAACTTAATGCAGATTGCTTTTAAATAACGCATGTACCTTAATGTAGAAACAGTATACTAATATGATAATAATAAAGGCGTTCTGCCAGTTTTTATATATTAGTACAGCAGTTCATATTAAGAAATTAAGTCGACATGATTTTACCTGTTAATGAATGAATCCTACATTCAGTTTCTTAAACGCCTGTCGTCATTTTATCAAGCTAGAACTGTGGATCCTTAAACGGATAATTATTTTATTTCGAATCTATTTTTATACATTCTTGTCACAAAGTATTGATTTTATAAATGGTGTAAGTGACGATAGAGCCTTTTCTAAATGTATCTGTTGAATTATTTGTAGCTATTAACTGTTACGAAAGTTAAACTACTAACACAAGCATACATGTTTATAATGTTAATAGTAACATTATATGAACATACTGCTTAGCATAACACTTCTTGAGATTACTGCGTACATGTACGACATACATTTAGACAGACGGACGGACAGACAGACAAATAGACAGACAAATGTATTAACAAACATATATATAATAAAAAGAATTGCCATTTAACATTTAGTTTTAAAAGAAAAATACTAACTTTACTCGAAAAACGGAACCTCGTCCGTTAAAATCTGTTTCCCCAGTTACACACGCATGCACCAGACGGCTTCAGTGTAAACCTGTTACACCGGAATATACGAGAGAAGATTACCAATGGGAGCTTACGTAAGATCAAAGCTTCTCAGCATGAGAAACTGATAGGAGCTACGTTTTGTTGCTTGTGCAAATACTTAACTAAAATTATATCTGAATGCCTCAAAATAGTTGACATTTAAAAGAATAAAAGAGCAATTTGGGAGATATATTCAGGATTTTTTAATTATATTTTTATAGCTATGAAATCATCACATTTATCCAATATGCCAATGCTATTATTTAGCTTTGTCGTTTTTTATCCGCGTGCTTATTACAGCATTTTTGGCATACATTTAGAACAAACTATCAACACACACATGCGACTCGAGATCCCAAATGGTATGAATCGATATAAAGATGCAACTGTAGACTGTGTTCATATTCTGTCATTTCGCATACTGGTAATTTTAGAAACATCGGTGCCATTTTACGTGTTTTATTTTTTTTGCTTTAGGGATATTTGGTATTTTACAGCACCATTTCACATTTCGGACCATTCTATCATTGTGCAGAGCAAGTTATTTTAATGTTACATGTATGTTAGAGCTTTCCAATCTTAATGCCGCTGATACACCATGTATTTTGATCGCTTTTATAAAAGAAATCGGTGTATATAACAAGCTTTGATTTTTACTTTTGTATCATATTTAACCTGTTTACATTCTCCCGCAGTGCGAGAATCCTTATTGTATCTGAAATAATTTTTACTGTATTGTAATGGATGTTAATTATAAGTTTTATTAGATAATTGTTTAGACACCATGTGACGTATTTCGACAATTGAGTGTCTTTAAATCAATATTCCCTTATTTTATATCATTGTGCTATCTGTATATCATGGGAATGTCAAGGGATGCAAATATGTAATATTAACACTTTGGATAAATTTTGAAGATGCTTGTAACAACATTCGTTGCTTGTTTTTTCTAAAAAAAGTAAAAAATCATAATGTATTCGTGGTATTCGTATAGCCGCAAACTAATTTAATTATGATTTGATTTTAATCACACTAACATCAGTAGTTTATCATGAATAAACAGTGTCATATAACATCCATATGATGAACAATAATACATATATAATACTTGACAAGAATTGCGATATTTCATCTTGATCTATTCCTGGTCCCTATCACTGATAAACATGAACTTAACTTTATTATTATGATTGTATTTCAGTTTTACTTGCAAATAATCAATTTCTTACCAGGCAGATACCTTGATAAATGTGTTTTTATCAAAAAATAACTGATATTCGAATAATAAAGGTTGTTCATTTAATCGATCACAGTAAATAAGAAACTTCCATTGTATTTATCTTGCAACGTTAAATACGAATATTAACACGAACATAGGTATAACGCTAATGCGTTTTCTGTTCCCAATAATTATTTGTTGGATGAATCCGTTTATTTTGAGAAATTTCGGAATTGGTTCTTGTCGGCATGGTAATGAAATTAATTACTAAACTAATTGTACGTGGTCTTTGATAGTTTAATTCCTAGTACTGTCAAGACATAATTAACTTATTGTATTGTTTCAGATCATTTTAATGCAACACTTATGCCACGTTGCTGTAGCTAAGAGATGCGTTTTCCAGGGAACATTATATTGAAGTGAAGTAGCAGTCATGTAATTTAAAGAACTATATATTAAAACTTCAGGAAGGAGACAGAGTAATCAAGGTTGTCGTTCTTGCGAGGCGGTATATCGCATTTCACAGCTTCCCACAATATGTTGCATTCTGCCCATTCCGCTCAACACGAACGTACATTACGTACATTTAAAAAAGGAAGTTGTTTTTTTTTGTTTTTTTTTTTTTGTTTTTTTTTTTGCAATAATGTGTGTTAAGTTATCCATATACATTAAAAACACAAACCTTTTTTTTTAATCTCAATACTGCCAAATCATTCAATCATTATTTCTTTCGTTGATATTAACCCTCCACGAAATCAACTAAAGTAAGTGTTCCACGAAATGTTATGTCCAATCCAAGATTAAAATAACTATATTCAGCAGCCTTTCCTTGTGTACGTTAGTAAACGAGACACGTCAATTCATTCTATATCGTCCTCATCGTGGTTTTTAAATACGGTTCTAATGTGTTATACTCGTACATTTATTCGTATTAGCCAACTAATACGGTCGACGAAGAAGAATAATTCCATTCGATATATAACATAAGATTAAGATTGGACATTTTATTTTTGCATTTATGGCCATTTGCGTTTTGAGTCAAATTTAATGATGTTCAACCATTAACTTAATACTTTACTAACCTTCCTTTCTTTACCTATTCAATGAGCCATCTTACATGTCGAACAATCAGCATTTAAGATTTTATTTAACCAGCATGTTTCGCTCCTGCTTTATAAACATTTTACAAAACACTCAGGAATCAAGTACTCCTATAAGCGTGTTGTTTATCCAGATAAAATAAATATTTCTTTAAGATAATTGCAGATTATTTAATGTCGAAAGAAATTCACCAAAGATTGAGAAATTTAGTTATTTTTCAGCCCATCTTGTGAGGCACAGTAATTAATCAGAATGGCTTGAATTAGTACATATTTCCAAGGTGGGCCATGTTTCAATTACTGAATGACAATACCGATGTATATTTTTCTGTATCAGTAGTTTGACATTTCTCCTATCTATATGCGAAAATTAAAGGGTGGTCGTTTGGTACGATTGATATTTCAAATTTATCATCAATATGTTGACGATTTACTTGTAGAAAAGAATACAAATGAAATAGGCTGACTTTCCAAATAAATACATGCATGCATCAATATTTGAAGAAAAAAAAATGTGGTCATTAGTAATGCAAAATATAAATACAAAAATAAAATAGTTACAATCATACATGCATACATATTTTTGTTGAAATTTGATGATATTTAAAGCTAGTAAATGACCTTTTGATAACACTCTGTTCAGATTTATGAGAGTGTTCGAAAACTTTTTGGACAAGTGCCGTAACTATTTTATTATGATGTTTGTAAAGAATCACGTGACGAGTTTCATGAGTTGCAAAATTTGCCCTGTTCAACGTTACCCGCCGTTTCCATGGTGGCTTCGGATTATGACTTGACTTGACTACATTGTATTTGAGTTTACCGTCGCTTCGACAGTATTTCAGTCATATAGCGACGTCCAGCTAATTACAGGTGGAGGAAGACCCCGAATGAACAGAGGCATCCGGGTAGAATCACTGACCTACCGCAAGCCAGCTGGAAGGCTTCCTCACATGAAATATCCGAATGACCCTGTCGGGATTCGAACCCACGCGGTGAGCGACTTTACCCTTTCGGCCACGAAGGCCCCTACGGATTATGAATCAATTTTTTTTTCTTTCGGATTAATACATATCAAAGTATCACTTCTGAAAATTTAATTTTAATAAATATAATAAATATATTAACAGAAAAATTACGGCACTTGTCCTGTTACATTTCAAAGAACTCGGGTACATAATAAAACCGAAATAACACTAATTTTATTAGAGAATAGAAGAAAAAGAAAAAAAAATAAGTCAAATAAAAAAAATTTGTTCAGGTATCAGAAAAAATCGAATTACTTCAATGTTTTCACTGTATAAATTACATGATTAATTTTTGATTGATTTCATAAGTTATTCACTGATAAAACACAAATGCCGAAATAATACATATTCCTGGTGATAGTTACGAGGGACTGGGCATAGTTGTGATACGCAATTTCAACGTCGATTACTCTCGTTGACCACTGTACATGTAGCAAGAATGTTTGGAAATCTAACATCAAATTCTGAAGAAATTTAACCATACATAAAAGTTCACTCGGTTGATCTTTGAAAAAGCTTTTTTGACGAAATAATCCTTTTTTATGAGTCTAGTAAGGTGTCTTATGAGGCGGTTCGCAGATGGAAAGTGGTGTTGAAGATGTCCCAAAATTAAGTCGACCAAAGACAAAAACGTGTGACAAGAAAATCTTGAAACTTAGGAAGACTTCCGGTAAGTACCCCACATATTGACTGACGTCCAGATAAAATGGCTGGTATTGGTTGCAAATGTGACAAAAAATGTTGTTACATGTGATAAAACCATAGCGCATTATTCTGAACCTGTGATAAAAAACTGGGAAAAATGTGGACCACATAACATGGGCAAAGGCCAATAATTGCAAAACCGACTATGGGTGCAATTAAAGTTTTGTGTGCAGTACAGATTCCGTTGAAAAGCGGTAAAGATGTGACTGGTATATGTATTACCGTGATGTAATCATAAAAACATGAAATCATTTCTACAAAAAAAAGTCGCCCAGTCAGTTTCCAAACATGTTCGAATGAAGCATGATAATGCTTTAGAGCACACCTCCAGGTAACACAGTCGTATACCACCGTATTCACCAGATCTGGCGCCATGCGACTTAGATCGTTTTCCAAAACTGAAAATTTTCCTGTAGATATCGATCTCGACGAGCTCTCACTTTTGTTGATCATCAGTACCTTTGTGTTATACTCTAGTCAGCCTACTATGACGCATTCCGGAAATAGATCCCTCGTAAAGCTCTGATTTTTTTTTTTTTTTTTTAAAGCATTCGAATATATTCGGGTATTATTTTTAACCATTTTCAGTAATAAAAAAGTGTCTTGTCTGTTTTAGTGATTTCAAAGACCTGTATAACACATGTATCCTTAATTGAAAGTAAGAATTCATGCAAATATGTTAATATTGATATAACTATTCTTGGAACTCCATCATGATACACCATCGAACATATTAAATGACCTCCACTTGGCACGGAATATCAATATCAGATGGTTAAATTGGCACCGTAAACCTCATTATGAAAGTTCATCTAGATGATATTTCGAGCAGAAGTGATTTGTAAACATTTAAATATATCACTAGCTCCTATCTTTATATCAAAACAAACATCTATATAATTATCCTTTTCCTGATGGTCTTTGTGTTTTAGAGACAGATATTTAATTTTTCAAATTTGTTTTTGTGCTTCTTGTTTATCTGCACAATGGCAAGTTAACCGTTATTCATTGATTACATACAAGTGTGGGTAGATATTTCTTTTATTAATTTGCGTCCGTGTAGATTTCGTTTCAATCATTTTCGTAAAGCCGCCATTAATATTTTTAATTATATTTTCAAAAAGACAAAGGTGTAAGGTGCGATTTTCTTATGCTTTTTATGAGTATTTAAACCAGTTAAGCTTTTTTTCTATGTCTGACTTAGGTGACGTCATCTACTTTTGCCATACTTTTGTCTTATTTACCATCATTAAAAATAATCATGTTTTCCAAATATAAGTAAATGTAGTAATTTACAATCTGTATAAATGTTATATGGCGAGTTTTGTTTTCATTTTTGTTCATTGTGTCTAATCTATACTATTATTTCGTCGATTTCGGTACTCGTGTTCAAAACTTAAATACATGAATACTTATCCATAGGTTTTTTAAAATAAACAACTTTCAGACCCTGAAGATAAACAATGGCATTCCATTGTCATTCAATATAAGTTCTTTTCCGATAAATTTTCACCTTTACAAAATGATGGACTTTCTTTATCAAACTAATCGGAAATGGCGGTCCACTCTCCATTTTTTGTATTACACTGAATTACTTCATCAGCAAACACAATTTTGACAGTCATCACATACTTCATTTATTATGAGATGGTATTTACAGCAACCCGAAAATTATATGATAGACTTTGAAAATTGTCCCCGTAAGCCAGATGTTACAGTGTGATGGCCAGATTGAGACCAGGAGGGAGAAATTTTCTGTACCATGTATCCCTCCTCTATCCTTTGCAGGACCTCATCGTAAAGGCCTCTTGGAAGTCTTGTGTATTTGTAGAAGGCATTCTCATCTTCTGTCTTAAGCACGTTAAGGATAGTGGCCATAATGTTCTCGTCGTTCATCAGACAGCCATTTTCTGACCCAAATATATCTCGGTTTCCTACCTAGTCTTGGCCTGCCCCTGCCCTGTAAAATAAAAAAGACAAATAAAGGAGGGTCTAGTAGATATACAATTATCTAAACCAAATTATTTTCAAATAGGACCAGTACTTTTGGTGGAGATCGCGTTTTAAGCTTTGCTTCTTTTTCACAATTTCTAGAGCTACCAGAGTCATGCATCTATTTCAATTCATTTAGCAATTTTGGTAAACATTCTAGTGAAGTTTAAAGAAAAATATTTTAAGCGGTTAAGGAGGAGTTCGCGTTTTAAGAACTTGTTGACAGATGGACGACGGACACAACGGTGTCACAAAAGCTCACCATGAGCACGTTGTCCATTGGTGAGCTAAAAATGGAAGTAAAAGAATTACCTGCATGCTTTGGTTCCTTGAGTTGAAAAGTTGACAAGAATAGCACTGCTGCTGCTTTGTTCTTCTGGTTTGTGTATCGCCAACGTAGTGTGCCTTTCTACAGGAACCAAAGACTGTCTTGGAGTGAGAAAGATGGTCAAAGGCTGGCCAGTCATACATAGATCTAGGAAATATACCAAAATTTGAGACGCTTCAGTCACTCAATTTTTGCTTTTAGCGCCCAATCCGTAGTCTTAACTTGATTTCATCGTACAGTTATACGGTGGATACACAGTATTTCGAAGGCTTCATGTAGTCGTGTTACCTTCCTAAGGCAATCGGGTTACTTTTAGTTTTAATTTGTATCTCCATCGGGAGGAAAAATGGTCGGATGTGGCCGATGATCACACGACAAGAAGACAAAGATGACACGATTTGAAAAATGTCCTCACGATGGCCTAACGAAAGCGAAAATAGGCACACGACATCAACAAGAAAATTAAGCTTCGCAAGGCCTTCTGCCAATTTTTTGACATGCCAAAGAGTTTGGCAGTAGTCACGAAATTACTGCCAGAACCTAAAACAAATTGAAACGAAGGCTTTAGTTGTCCTCACGAATGGTCCTATGCATTTACGATCACAACCGATTTTGAAAATTTCCATTTTCATGTATCCATCTGGTATCAATTTCGGGACAGTGTGACGCGGGCATTAGAATTATGATAAAATATTCTGAAAATATTATTTAGATAGGTTATTAAAGTATTTATAATGCAATTTCTTCCCAATTTTGTTATGCTTTGATTGTTTAAAACAAATTTAAACAAACAATGATGTTAATCATAAGCTAAATCTCTTAAACGAGCATGGTGACCCCCTCATTTTTAATTTACATTTTTCTCAAGTACTTATATGCATATCAAAATTTTAGACAAATATGCCTTTTAAAAACAAAACGAAAACACAAACCGCGGAAACAGCTTTAAGTCAGATTAATTCAGGGAAAAAGCAAATTTGGTCAAACATTTGTATATATAAGACAAGCTCGGAGTTGCACCTCACCTGTTGAACTTACCGTGACTCATTTTGGTTCGTGTTGTTGTGATTCATGTACATTTTGTGATATCATTTTGATATTTATTTATTATACATGCATCAATATGGCATCATTTTAAAATTACACTTTAACAAAATTTGCTTTAAGTTTAAGGTTTAAGGTCAACATAGTTCGTTTACGATTTGTTGTAGCCTTGCATTTTAAGATAAACATCCAAAAATCAATTTTATAATCACTGATAATTTTCCATGCGATATGTTAACCAACACAAACAAGAGAGAGTCCCACGATACTTGATATCTGTTTACAAAAAGACAGGGACCGTTTCAACGTCGGTTATCACAAACAAATGATCGGTTTTGGACACTATGTTATGGTCGTTTGCCAGGCCAGGGAGATCGTCGTTGTGTACTGACCCGTTTTTATAGGATTATCGCTTGAATTGAAAACTTAAGACGGATATCACAGCTAGTCGTTGAAAACAGTTAGTCGTTTGGACAAACTGATCTGTATTTTGAATTGAAAGTAAATAAAAACCTCAGTTCTTATTACTTTGTTTTGTATTGCATTGTGTCTAGTTTATGCGGCGATAAGTGATTATGTGAATTTGGAGATATGTCCTGCCATTAAACATTATTAATGTACGCAATCTTTGCTATTTGAATATTTATTGCATACTTATCGACATGACTGTTATTTATTTTATATTAAATCATATATGATGAAATAATGTTTATCTTTGAATGGCGCCATAAACGACTGGAAATAATTTACAGTCAATTCCAAATATAAATAAATCTAGAATTCAACATTTATAATTGGGATTTATGTCGGGGTATTTATATTTATCTTTTCGAAAGAAGGAAAGGCTTGATGTTTTATATGTATATATATATATCAGATATGTGTCACACAATTAAAGATACAAGTTTATTTATTACCCCGGCCTTATTCCCTTGTAAATTATAAGATCTAAATAAATATATTGTATCGCCAGTGTTTAAAGCAATCGATAGGGGAATGGATTAACAGTATTAATACTGCGTTTACATTATTTTCCCGGAGGCCACGGCGACCACGTTTCAGGTCACCGTGGACAAAACGGGGTGGTCGTGAAAGGAGGTGCGGGAACGGGATGGTCAAATGTGACAGGCCGTGGTCGCCATGGATGCCGGGCCAGATTAGAAACCTAGTAGGCCGTAGCAAAACTGGATGAACGTAACAATTAAGACGTGACAATATGCAATAAGCCGTAACAAAACTTAGAGGTGTTCCGTAGTGAGACTGGGAGCATTCCTAAGGTAGTCTCGTACAACGATTGCTTTTTCTTTGGATGTCATTTTTAAAAACTATGTTTTTTGGTAGCACGCATTCTACATCGAACAATATTTCGGGGCTTTATTTAGATAAATTTATTTTTCCTTTTTAATACGCAGAAATATAGATCTGATTTTTCACTAAGTTTTGTTAATTTTTATGTATATTTAAATACGGTTTCATTATGGAAGTCGAAACAGAAGTGAACTGTGCCAAAGATTTATGCTGGCAATAACGAAAATAATAAGTAAATGTGCAAATAATTGGGAGATATTTGAAACATTGACGACTGTAATTCCATCACCTGTAATTGCCTAAAAATATGTACATGCATGTTAGTGTTTTACTTGCCGCGCTAGTTATATGCATCGCGGTGCAAAGTTAGGTTTCGGTTTCGAATCTAGCTGGTAAAATTTTGGAATGGTAGATCTTATTCAGTTAATCTTTTAAAGATTAACAAAATGTTATAAATAAAAGAATGAAAGTAAAGCAAAGCAACTAGCAATGCTTTGCCCGGGGGAGTGGCGGGCTGACCTAGTGGATTTTTTTTACATTTAAGTCTAAAACCCAAACATAGGGCATTGGCCATATGTCAAAACCCACACATTATATGCTATCAAAAGTATTTTTTCATTGATAGTTGCGTCATAAATATTTTAGTTTTCCTTGGTACACTGCAGAAATGAAGTATTGCGTTAATTTTGATAGTTCTATTAAAACAATGTTGCCATCGGGGCTCAGTTCTTTCCCTTCCACGGCTCGTCACGGATATACCGTGATAGACCGTGAGAAAACTTGGCAGGACTTAACATAACTTGTATACAGAAATGAACATTACCAAAGTCCCACGGCGCACTACGTTTCATGAAAACGGGGTTGCCGTGGCCGCCGAGAACATAGTTAACGAAGCATAAACAGAAAAATCACAAAGCGAACTTTTTAGAGGAACACAGCAATCGAAAAGTGGTGTAAATTATTATGTTAATGAATATATATTTTCTTTTCGTTCATATAATTTATGTCATTCAATTTAAAACTCAGAAGTAAGAAGTTGGCTGGTTTCAGTATAATTTTGACATGTGTTTTCTTAAAAATCACAGCAATAAAGTTTGGATGTTTTTCTATGGCCTCTTCAAATAGCAATAAATAAGAATTGATGTAATTTCTAAATAAAGGGTGACATATTTGTAAGCTTATGAAAATGCTTCCGTCTTTAATGCTTCACTACAGTGGATATCCCTTTTATGTATCATTTTCCGATTCAGAGATAGGCCATCATACGCATGTAATTCTTAAATTCAAATTATACGCGATTTGTTTAGCTTTAATTACATATATCGAGAACGTAAATGTTATTTGTTGTTTTTTTTTATTTTTGAGATTTTTTTATCATAAGTTATCATTTTATAGCCCTTAAAATGATAAAGAAGGACTTGATACATAAAGTTCAAAGCAACAAGAAATCGTTTCTTTAAGCCAGTTTGATAACTTAAAATAATGAAGCTTGTGATAGTTTTAATTACATGTACTATCCTTACCTATGATTTGCTATAAAGAAAACTAAAATACGGATGCTTATCAGCGTGATGAAAGATTATTCAAAACGTATTCATCATTATGACACAACAGAAATGACGAAAAAAATACCAAACAACATGTGACTTTGGTTAAAGTAATCATAGACAGAATTTGCTCTCTTCACTTCCTTGTCTCGACAGATCAGCAGGATTTTTGAAAAATGATTTCAGGCGATTGAACATGTTTTTTTCTTTCATCAATCCTTCGGATTCGGAGAGTTAATCACGAAAAGCGATGTTTATTATGCCAAATTGGATTCCTGAATCGAGCAAAGAATGTCTTTTATCTGCAAAAGGAGTTGGCGACATTCTGGTTATAATAAATTATTAAAGACTACAAAAGTAAGACTTTTAGAAGTTGACTTATTAAATGATCAGTTTAGATAGTATTATTCAGATGTTTACTTTGCTTAAACGATTGATATCAAAATAATTATATGGTTAGCGTCTCTTATGCGTCAATAATTCTATCAGTAACATCGTCAGTATCACCATAAATGTAATAATGTAATTGTGTATAATTAATCATATACATCTGATCATCGTCTTGCTGTATATTATGCTAGCATAAATAGCATTCCGGACCCTCACTATTAGAATTTAAGTCCCAGATATTCACTCGATTTTTTCTATACGGGGAAGTTTTCCAGATGATATTAGGTTGATCAATGGTCCTACCCGGGTATATGTACAGTCTAAATGTTTCTAGACAATAAGACTAAACATCATGTACATTCGTATCAACTTAATACACGTGTATATTGGATATATTTTGCAGCGCATGATCAAACATTTTTTTGACGAAACAAATATACATGTATCATTAGATTACGTTCAATTATATGTAGAACACTTCTATTAATTCCAAAATTGCACCACATTTCGGAATTTTACAGTATATAAAATTGATTTATTATGTTTGCAGTTTGCATGATTCTGTGTTAAAGGACTTATAGTAATTATTGACACATCTTACAGGTAACGTGAGCAAACAATGTTCAAACTAACGCATTACACATGAAATATGAAAACACGTCGCCAAATTGTGATATGCTGGCATTTTGTAGTAGGTTCCAAGCAAACAAACATATATGAATAAATTTTAACTGTAATATATAAACCCGTCAATGTTCATTTTTTTTTGTTGTCAAAAATAATATTCCATTCTTTATGGTTTGATTGAATCTGTGATTAAATATTCCATTCTTTATGGTTTGATTGAATCTGTGATTAAATTAAGCGGTACGTATACTTGTTATATTGTTAACTAAAATAGGAAATGTTAGAATACTTATGGAAAAAAATCATTGAATATTAGCATTGAAATGTATGTATGAACTAGAACCTGCTTCGAATACATTATTATAGTTTGAAATAGATAATATACACATTAGAAATACATAAAACATCAACAACATTGATAACTTAACTAGAGTTATTATATATGCTTAAGATGAATTTCCAGTGAGTTATTAAATGTTTAGACGGATTAAAGATTTAACAAATAACATTTTGAATACACAGATCATGTAGAGCCATCAGTCTTTCTTTTTTTCTGATATTTTGACTCCGTAATGAGGAAACAGTGACAAAATAAATAAAAGCACAAACAAAAGAAATTCGCTATAAATTTTGGTATGTAATCGGAAATCAAAATATTTTCGCTTCGACGCTGATAAATCTAGACTTATCAAGTATATAATAAATGTATTTTGTTTTCGTTTGTTTCTACATCGTGTGTACCTCGTCAGTATCTCTCGACTCTAGTCATTGTAGAAATAGCGCATATTACGCTATTATTTATTTAGACGGATAATTTGGAGGGCCATAAAAAGACTCCTACATTTGACGATATTCGTCTGGTTTATATTAATCGAATTCTACCTGTTTTCCCATACAATTAGCTCTAACTTCAGAAACAGGGAACCCTTTCAAGACACCTTAATTTAAGTTCATAATGGCTTAATATTTGATTAAATTTTGCAAAATGTGTAGTTGAAATAATACAACATGGTGCCGATAAGGTTAACACTTTTATCAAATAATGTAAATTTCTCAAAAATTTTTTATTTCCTTTTTTTTTTTTCGTTCATTTTGTCACTTTTATCATTTCGATTTATGAATAGAAAAATGTTTATTTGTCTATTTTCCCCCAAAAAAATGACCTGCTGAACAAATTAGAAAAGAATATGAATAGAACATGCTTTACATATTTATCACCCATACCAATAGCCTCTTTGACCCGAGTCACATGTCACGGAAGAATTTTATTCTTCTTTTGTCGCTACCATCTTCGTGATGAATCTATTTAAGATGAATTGTCAGAGATCTGAAAATAACATTATTTTCATGCAAAGGCATTCGTGTTCTTTATTATCATTAGAAAGAAAAGGGGTTTACGTTTATGATTTCAATTTTGTGTTCGTCTGCAAAATATAAAGAGAGAGATACAGCTTTAATCTAAGCAATTTCATGTTAATATTAATCGAATGAAGGACACACATTAAATCTAAACAAAGAGAATACTAGTAAAGTTCTATAAGACTAAAGGCAAAACGAGGCTGACTTAGAAACCAGAAATTTAAAGATGCTTATCTCTTTCATATTTCATATAAGAAAGCACATCAATTTGCTTCTATATTTGTTGGCTTCGAATGCAAATAATTTTAGATATTGAAATAGTTGGGATACTAGTTCCAAACCTTAATTCGAATCAATGACTGTGTGTAATATGGTTAAATTGGAGTAATTCGAGTAAAAGAAAAAAAACATTGATTGGCAATGTGTCAAACATAAGAGAATGCTGAATCGGTGTACAAAACTCCGCTGCATTGTGCATTTGTTGCCTGTTGGTTATCAAGGGTCATGTTTATCAATAGAATGCATACATGCACATTGCTTCGATTGACTCTATGACAATACATATCCACGATTTAAGACACGCGTATATTTTTATTTATTAAATATATTGTGTCGCTCATACACTTCATTGAAGTGCCTTATGTAGTTATGCATGCTTTATGTGTCTGGAATATATTCATCACGGTTGTTTAGTTTAAAATGTACACATAAACCTTTTTTAATCAGCATACCGTGTACATATTTCGCTTTTGGAGAATGAAAGACAGTGTATACTTACACCTCACTGATTTACTATATATGCCTGTAAAGAATACATAGTCATGTTTTTCTACCGCTCAATGTAGTTGTAAACAGTCTGGTTAAGTACTTAGACCTATATACAGCGAGTATATGTAACCTTCATCATCTGCTACGTTGTTTTAATGTAAACCATGGACGCTCTTAATGCAGTAAAAGTTGTAATCTCCATTCAGTTATGTAGTTCTATCGACTTAATAATAATAATAACTATCACGAGAGACTTAAAAAAGATAAAACAAATCTGATTGTGTTTGCCTTAAGTTGAATAAAATCAACATTGCTAAAAGTCAGAAAATTTTAATTGATACCATGACAGTTTTAGTGACATTCTTCCTCATTAAGTGTAACGACAAATAAAATTGTAAGTAGATTAAAATACCACACCAAGCTGTTGAACTAGACATGTTAATTAATCACATAAATCCGAAGTTCTATCATTCTTGGTTAAACTTCATGTCTACACAGAACTGCGAATACAGGTATGTAAACTTATTGTACAGTAACATTTTCTAAATCAGTCATCGTATTTTTACGTGTAATAATAACAATGTCATTCACCTTGGTATCATGTTTGAATAAAATATTGTTTATCATAAGGGTTATTTTTCCGTCGTCTATCTGTCCATCCGTCTGTCTGTTTGTCCCTCACGCTTCAGCAGGTGACACACGTGTTCCAGAGAACACTCTTGTATAACTTTACAATGTTGTTGTTGTGTTGGGGTTTACCGTCGCTGCGATAGTATTTCAATCATATAGCGACGTCCAGCTAATTACAGGTGGAGAAAGACCCCGAGTACATAGAGGTACCCGGGTAGAACCACTGACCTACCACAAGACAGCTGGAAGGCTTCCTCACATGAAGATCCATTTGATGAGGAAAATCAATAAAACATTTCCAAAGTTCAAGTCAATTGACTTTCTACTTTAACGTAACATTAGGACTCCCAGTCCTTTGATTATGATGTTGCGTTGTTTACAACTCAACATATTGTAACAAATTGCGATAATGACATTACCGGATATCTTAATCCATTGCCCTCTAGCGGGATTTTGAACGACTTTCGTTTCCGAATTCAAATATTTCTGGTGTATGTATACTATACTTGTTTGTATCATCGTAATGTTTAAAAGTGAAAATGCTTCGTCAAAAGTTATAAAGATCACGTCCTGCTTTACAAACTGATCTAAAGTTTTCATATAGTTTCTGCATTGTTCTGGCCTTTGACCAGTGTATTCATTTTGTAATTTAGTTTGTATTTTGTTAATACTAATCTCTTTAATTAAGACCTTTGTATGGAGAATTACTGCTGAATTTTATTATATATATATATATATATATATATATATATATATATATATATATATACTGAACTATAAAAGAAATTCTTTTAGGTTTAGATAAATTTTCTTCCTTAAGGATTCGAACCCATGCGGTGATATAACAGTGAGACTTGCAGACGGAGTTGCTGCCACTGCGCAACATTGGAGCATTATTGCTAGGCGATTAACAACATTTATAACATCAGCCTTGTGCTATTTGATAAACGTTTCCATTTCGTTAGGAAAAGATACAAAAATAAGATCAAGTTAGAAAACAATAGTTTAATTACTTGTATTTTTAACTTTTAAAAGGACTGCATAATATATTTCTTCTTTAATTTTCACATCACATTTAAATTTATGCTATGATTCTTTTGAATTTACACGTATTTATTTTCATCTGTTGAGAATTATAACTTATCAGTACAATTGTGTTCTGAAATATCGATTTCATCTGACATACAACTTTATAATAAGATTTCCTATAGCCTAAAACAATCACTGTTTCATACAAATATCCTCACTTATTTGTCTAATGGTATAATAACAATGTGTCTTTTTAAAGGTGTCAAATTGTCAATAAAATAAATTTATGATAAACGGTATTGCATACATCTGTTTTTGCATGGAGGTTAAAATCACCAATGTTTTAAGACATGCACAAAGTTTAAGTCGTCATATCAGTATCAATACCAGTAAATCTATATCATTGTGTAATCGATTAATATAAGTAACAAAAGAAAGTTTTGTCTACACCTAGCTATAAGTATATAAAAAATTCCTAACTGCTGTCATATTTAATCAAAATTAAAATTTTTTAAAAACCAATTTATCCATCCTTTATCCAATCAATACAAGGGCTTATGCTTGGATAAAATCACGTGTTTATAGATTAATTATAATGGAAGTTTATTTGAATAATGAATACGTGTACTTAAAAATGACGATACATGCAAAATGTAAATATTTGATGAAAAGAAAATGCATTATTGTGACACAAGAATTGTTTGTGCCAATTTATTAATTTCGGTTGACTATGTGTATACATAAATAGAAATATGTGACACGTTAAACGATTATGTGTCCGTAGTTCAGGTATTCCTTATTTATTTTGATTAGCATTTCCTGAATAAGATATTACTGTGGAATGTAGCCATGGCGTATATCACAAACACTATACAACAATCATATTTTTAATTAAACGAACGTCCTCATCTTCATCCCTGTTTTCAGCAGGATTTTAAAAATCGTAATGTTTAAGTATTCTGTCCCAGGAATTTCTAGCATTGATAGGGTAGATGTTATATTTTGAATTTAGGTTCTATATCTTGGAATAATATATTGAAAATAACATGTCTGCTGATTTAAGTTCAAGGCATTAATAAAAATAATATTAATGTGTGTATGATCATAAAAGTTTTACGACTCGATTCCATACAAAATTCGAATTATTAGATTCCTATTAGTTGCCATCAGACACAGGGCATGCCAGCAAAGAACCTCTCTTAAAGTGGAGGAAAGACAAAAAATAATACACATTCTGACATGTTTTATTGTCCCTTATATAACATCAAAAAGTTAAGGCATTGGTAGTTTTTATCCAATATTATTTCCCTTCCAATCATCTAGTATAAAGAACACGAGTGCCTTTACAGGGAAATGGATATTCTTATCAGCGTGTTGACAGATTATCTGAAACGTATTCATCACGATGATGCAAGCGACAATCGAAGAAAAATTAATTCCCCCGCAACATGTGACTCGAGTAATAGAGGACATTGTTATGGATGATAAATAGGCAAAGCTTGCTCTCTTCATCTTCTATTCTCATCCGTTGTGTTGGATTTTTTAGAATTGATTTCACTTGATTGAACATGTTTTTCCTTTCATCAATCGTTCTTACTCTGGAATGAGAAAAAAGTGACAGAATTAAGGACAGTACGTCAGTGTGTTTTGTATGGCAAATTGGAATTCTGATTTGAGCACAAAATTATTTTAGGTACCGAAATATTTTAAAAGGCAGGGTGATATTTTTGACAAATGAAGACATTAAAGGCTATTTTATAATAATAATTCTTTAGAACATTTTGTTTAAAATAGATTTTACTTTAATGTTGGCAGAATAAATAATTAAAAGTTTATTTAACCTCAAATTCGCATATGAAGTATCTCACTTGACAGATGGGGAAATACAAATTAACCTCTAAAGAATCAAAGTGATTACAATTCTAATAATCAGTGGTAGGTCTTACCATTATTCCTGGAATTAATTTCTTTTTACTTTAAGTTACAAGTTGTATTTTGCATGCCTTGGAGAAGAAGTGATACGAACATCATCTTAAAATACATGTCATAAGGAGGGATTTAAGGGCGTTTAATTATTTATATTGATATGTCAATAGTTTTATTTTCATTTCACGCGTAGTCCTTTCAGTTGACCAATGAATTATGCAAAAATATGACTACATATTTACAAAAGGACAGCTTTCAAGACCACTTCAGTCGTCATTTGCTACCAAATCCCTGTTCACGTTAATGTTTCTGTTGTTTACAATAAGACAACTGAAATGCATACTATTACACAAATGTGCATCCCTTCAAAATACACGATATGAGCATTTTCTTTTCAGTCTGTATACAATTCCAATGATAGTTTTAGACCAATAAATTGCATATACATGCTATACAAACATGTCATTTGATAGGGGTAACAAGCTACTCGATGTTTATAGTTAATGAAGAATTTCTTCTGATTTCGGAATAAAAAAAATATTTACCATGTTTTGACAATGTATAAGTTGCAAACTCAAAATGTAAGTTTTCTGAAATTAAACATTTATCTGGAATGACGATTTAAAGGATATACGATAAATTTTCTGTCATATGTCTGTTGGCTTTAATGTAGTGGTGCCTCTCTGCGATATCACGATGTAGCCAAATTGCATATTATCACAACCAGTCAAATTGTATTGACAAAAAGCAAAGCGGTTCTCAAAAAACAAAAACAAAAAAAAAACTAATGTGTCGAGCAAGAAGTAAGATATACTCGAACCAGTGTGTTTGGGTACCGGCCCCTGCGACCTGTTAGTATACACTGACCATCACGATTGAAACTGATGCCGAATTAAGAGAGATGATATTGGGATTTAATAAGATACACCTTAAATAACCGAAACATATAGAGAGTACATAACCAAAATGTAGGTAAATTCACATTAACAACATTTTGATAATTAAATCTCTGTGTGTTATATTAACTTCACAAACGGTGAGGCATATAAATAATTATATGCACTCGATCAGACGTTATCCTCTGCGCGCATGCATTACGTTATTAATTATTATCCCCAATTAAACAACACTTAATCTCATTTCCACACATATGTCCGCACCGATGGCATTATCCATTTTTTCAGTTATGAGTTCATTATGTTTCATTCTTAATATAAAACCCTATGCCGTTAAAAAGATGGTTCACCAAGTAAAACTTTTAGATATCTTCAAGCTTGAATTTAGATCTTTCGATATAGTGATGAGTCTGCTTGTTAATGACAAACAGTCAGGTGTTACTTACAAACGATATGTTTTACACTGGCTGACTCTTATTAAAAATATCTACTGAGATTGTTTCTATTACTAGAATAGAAGTATTGTAGCTAGTATGCATGTCACTGTGCTTGCACTGCTATTCCCAATGCTAATGCTACAATCATACTTGTATCATTCTGTTTATATTTGATATCTTGAGGTGTTGGGAGTTATCAACGCATATATGAATTAAGATTACGTTATGCAGAATATTTCTTTTTAATGCATTTTCTCGATCTTTCGATTATTTTTTCTTACAGGCGAACATATTGATACTTTTATTTAACCTAATAGGATGATAAAAAACAAAAATAATAATGAGAAATGAAAAGACAGATATTATAAATCCATTATTGAAAGAGCTTCTATTTCATGGATTTGACAATATAGATATATAAGATGAATGATAGAAAAGAATGTTGACTTAAACATACTGGGGGGAGGGAGGCAAATTATAGATTGATGATTTACCCTTACTTTCTGTAAATCTATCTTGTAAAAGAGAACGTTTGACAAGAACTGTTAATTGTAAATGGCTGGTAATTAATCAAGATTTAATGATCATTACATAGGTGCACTTATATAACTTAATATGTATTCTATAATCTAAGTTATTATGTGTCTTAATTAATTGAATAATTGCTTTTAATACTTCTGAGAATTGTTACATGGGTTCGTTCAATTTCTACGTCTAGGTTATTCTTATACTCGTTTAACTGCGAAATATTGTCTTTGGTGCCATTTATAATTGTTTCATTTTACACATATTGGGCAGATAAATAATAAGTCGTCGTTGGCATTAGTATGTCTTATTGAAAAAAGATGCAATACTATGATGATGCAAGATGAATGCATTTATCTCGGCGCAAAAAAAATGTGTACATGTCAAGTTACAGCCTGACAAATGAGCAAGATTATGAACTGTCTGGTATCTGAATTCAAAATATGTTGTTTACAACCCTAAAAAGTACGATAATTAACGAACAGATGAAGTTGTTTGTCTAATATTAAGATAAATGAAAATAATCAGCATATCGATAATAAGTTGCTCTTTTCAAATGAAATACATTTATAAGAGTTCACGTTTAGAAGATATTTTTAAAATGCTCAATGATTTAATGACAATCAAGCTGTTACAATCATAATACGTGTAGTTGTTTGATAAAATCAAAAACCCTTAATAAAAAAGTTGAGACTGAATACCAAATACATGTATGTATCTAGTATTTACCAAAATAGTTGAAAAAAAAGTTAGACATGTCTGATACTTTTATTGGTAACAATACTCCAAATTTACGTCTCATGTGGTATTTAACAATACTAGCTAATACTTATATCATGTAGAATACAGTGACAAGGAACTTTCCGATTTTGGGATCATATAAAGAAATAGAGTTAGTGTACTTTTGTACTTTTTTCAAGCATACCTATTTTGTCTTCTGGTTTTTAGTTCACCTGAGCACGAAGTGCTCAAGGTGAGCCTTTGTGATCACCCTGCGTCCGTTGTCAACAATCTAATTTAAAAATCTCCTCTGAAACCGCTGGGCAGAATTTGATTAAACTTGCTAGGGATGTTCCGTGAGTGAACCTTCACAAAAGTAGCTAATATTAACTTGATGCATGCGGAACTCTGGTTGCTATGGCAACGGAAAGAAAACTTTAAAAAAAATCTCTTTCAAAACTATTGTCCAGATTTCAAAATATTTTGGTACAGATTTCCCTTGGGTAACTCTCTACCAAGATTGCTAAAATTATTCCGATCAGGAAAAAAACATGGCCGTCAGGGCGGGGCTCATTTTGCCTATATGTATATAGTGAAATTTTAAACCAAATCTCCTCTGAAACTGCAAGAACAGAATTTAATTGAATTTGGCAAGGATGATCATTGGGTGAAGCTTCAAAAAAGTTACTAAAATATTTCTGATCCATAAAAAAAACATGGCCACCAGGGGCGGGGCTAATTTGCCTTATATGTATATAGTGAAATCTTTAAACGACATCTCCTCTGAAACCGCTGGACAGAAATTGATTATATATGGCTGGGATGATCCTTGGGTGAAGCTTCACAAACGTTGCTAAAATTATTCCGATCCTTAAAAATTTAAAAAAACCGCTGGACAGAATTTGATTTGTCAGGGATGATCTTGGGTGAAGTTGCACAAAAGTTGCCAAAATTATTACGATCTATAAAAAACATGGCTGCATGGGTCAGGACTAATTTGTCTTGTATGTATATATTGAAAACTTAAGAATTTGAATTTGATAAAACTTTGCAGGGATCATCTCCTTCAAAACTACTGGCCAGATTTCAAAATGTTTTAATACAGACTGATGTTCCTTGGATAACCCTATACTCAGGTAAGCGATGCAGGGCCATCATGGCCCTCTTGTTGTTAGTTACTGGTTTAAGGGTGTTTTATTTGCTTTATTCTCCATGTAAAGAAACGTTGCATTATAGAACAATTTGACAGGCCTCCTTTAAGGTTGTAACAGGACCATTTGTTAGCTCCTTTGAGCACAACCTCTTCTAGGTGAGATATTGTGACCGATGAATGTGAGGCGTCCGTCGTCAACATTTAACTTAAAACGACATCTCCTCCTAAACCACTTGGCAAATTTCAAAGAAACTTCACAGGAATGTTTCTTGGATGAAGCCCTTTCGTAGTTAGAAAGAATAAGATTCCATGCAGAACTCTGGTTGCCATGGCAACGGAAAAAAAAACATATGTAAAATTGAAAATCTTTTCCTCCAAAACTACTTGCAAGATTTTAAAGTTATTTGATACGGATGTTCTTTGGGTCACTCTCTACCAAGATTGTTCAAATTATTATAATCCGTTGAAAAACATGGCCACCATGGGGTGGAGCCTGTTTTCATTATATGTATATAGTAAAAACTTAAAAAATCTTCTCCTTCAAAGGTTCTGGCTGGATTTCAAAGTTATTTGGCACAGATGTTCCTTAGGTCACTCTCTACCAAGTTTTCCTAATTATTTTAATCCGATGAAAACATGGCCGCCAGGGGGCTAAGCCTATTTTCCTTATATGTGTATAGTACAAATTTGAAAATTCTTCTTGTCCTAAAGTACTCATTCGATTTATGGCTGGCAGAGGGCAGAGCCCATTTTCCACAATACCATAAGATTTTTGCTGTTTCTTTTCCTCACACTAATACCTGGTTCTCAGGTGAGCGACCCAGTGCCATCATGGCCCTCTTGTTTATTACTTGGGATTTTTAGTAACGATGTTTAGTCGTCGGTCAGTACATAAAAGATAATTTTTAGCATTGTTTTCCTTACTACTTGTATTAATAATTTAGTGATGTTCCGATTGTCGATAGTCACTGACGATCAGTTACTTTACTGAAGAGCGTGAAATATATCGGTAACGCGACATCGTTGTAAAATTTTATACCATACCATATGTGTACACTGTACATCAATCTGGAATCTCATCATTTTATCCTGGTTTCTAAAGGAAAACTTGAATATCTACTTTTAAACAATAAGGCCCGAAACAAAGTATAATCTTTTTACAGCTCCGGCAATGTAAAGCTAAAACTATGTCTAAAACTACTTCTTGAAGTTCATGTACCTGTGTATAATTAGGTGCCTTGCTTGAATGTTAAATCTGGTTCAAGTGATTAATCGATTATGCCCCATCCGATTTAACCGATAATCGATTGTGAAAAATATCAACAGATTTCTATCACTGATTATCATTCGATCTTATTTTACGGAAAAGGCAAACAATAAGTAAATCAACCAAATTTAAGATATCGATAATGCTTACATTTAAAGGGGTAAAGGGTTATTAATGACAAAATTCGAGATAATTTACATTTAATACATTATTGTTGGATCCTCTCTTTTAAATATTGATTCACATGATCATGGCAAATTACAGTCAACTTCGAAATCGTGACTTCATGATACAGCGAATGTTTGTTTGTTTGTATTTTTTTTTTTTTTTCATTTGTTTTCATGTGTGTCTTCATGACAAACGAATTTGATAAGTGATACTGATTTGAGTGATCGCTCATCTATTGGCAATTTAGTTGATAATTTCACTCAGACTTTAAGAGTTGTGGCTGATCCTTGTTTGCTAAAACCATTAAGAATAGGAAATGTGCTTCTTTTGATGATGCCTCAAGTATTGATAGAGCAAACTGGTTTGATCAGGAATGTCTTGATTACAAAAAGTTTTATTAAGAAGCCTTGCGAATCTTTAACTGTAATAAGTCTGTTAAAAATAAAGAGTATAAAGATATGTGTCGTTAGAAGAAAAGGACATTTGAATTAAAAAAAAATGAGTCAACTAGAAAGTTTAAGAAAGTCTCAGCCAAAAGAGTTTTGGATATATTTTATATTGTAAAACAGTAAAATGTGATGAGTCTTTATTCACTAGATAAGTTTTATGATTATTTTTCTACATTAAGTGGTGATATTTATCAATTTATCAATGCGGAAACGATGAAGCAGAATTTTTTGTAATAAGTATAATTATGAAGGTGATAATTGTACTTTTGGTGAACTTGACGTCCCAATTAGCAGCGAAGAGGTAATACATGTTGTTAAGAAAATGAAAAGTGGTTAATCAACTGGGCAAGATTGTTTACTGAATGAATATTTTAAAGAAAGTGTGGATATATTGGTTTTACATTTGTGTAATTTATTTAATGTAATTTTAGTCTCGGGATTATTTCTTGATCAGTGGATGGAAGGTGTATTGGTACCTATACATAAAATGGTGATGTTAACTGTGCCATTAACTACAGAGGCATTACATTGGTAAGTTGTATGTCAAACCTTTTTACAGCTATTCTAAACAATAGGCTAGAAATATTTAGTATATATAATAGTAAAAATTCCGATACGCAGTTTGGCTTTAAAAGGGGTAGTTCAACAGTAGATGCTATGTTTATTTGTGTTGAGAAAAAAAAAGATTATATATTTGTTTTGTAGATTTAAACGTTGTTTTGATAGTATTAACAGAAAAACGCTCTGGTATAAAGTTTACAAATCAGGTATTCAGGGGAAGTTACTTCGCGTGATTAGAAATATGTATAGTAAAGAAAAGTCGTGTGTAAAACACTGTAACAGTTATTCCGAATATTTCGAATACGCCGTTGGGTTACGTCAGGGTGAGGTGATGTCACCGATTTTAGTGTCAATGTTTATGGAAGACCTAGAGCTGTATTTACAAGACAGTAGCACCTCTGGTTTACAGTTTGATGATATAACGTTTATTCTTCTTTTATTTGCCGATGATATGTGTATTATTGGTAAGACTGTAGATGAACTTCAGGATAGTTTACATCTTTTATATACATACTGTAATTTCGGGGCCTAGAAGTTAATGCTAATAAGACAAAGATAATGGTATTTAGAAATAGAGGTCCAGTACGTGAGGAAGAAATTTGGAATTACAATGGTGTCGCCATAGACGTAGTAGATGATTTTAACTACTTAGGAACCGTCTTCAATTATACGGATCCTTTCTATAAATCAGGAATATATTGTTAAAAAAGCTTTAAAAGCGTTAAATGTCTTATTATATACATGTAAGTGTAGGCAGGTTCAGATAAGCTAAATTTTTGTGTCAATTGTTTGATTCTTTTGTAGGATCTATTTTGTCATATAGTTCTGAAATTTGGGGATTTAGTAGGTTACATAACATTGAGAGAATACATTTGAATTTTTTAAAAACAGTGTTGGGTGTAAGATTAAATACTAATTCAAATGGTGTATATGATGAGCTGGGAAGATACCCACTGTATATAAATAGATATTCACGTATAATAAAATATTGGTGGAAAGTGACCAACAGTGATAATATCTTAATAATCCAAGCACTATATCAGCAGGATGTGAATGGTTGTGTAACAGATATAAAAATAGGGCTCAAGTGTTAAACATCTTTTAGAAACTTATGGATTTGTTTATGTTTTAATAGTGTGCAAGAATTAGATATTGAAACGTTTCATAATATTTTTAAACAAAGAGTAATTGACAATTTTATACAACAGTGGCATGTTTCTATTGAAGGAAGCTCAGTTTTACTTAATTACAATTTGTTTAAAAACTATTTTGAATATGAGTCGTATCTAGATATATTTCCAAACTCGTACAGATGTTTATTTTCCAGAATTAGGTTATCCTCGCTTTCCCTGAGAATTCAGATAGGTAGATTTGCTCAAAATAGATTAGCTCGTAACAAACGAATTTGTCTCAATTGTGATTTTGGTGACATTGAAGATGAATATCATTTTATTTGTATATGTAGATGTTTTCACGAATATAAAAGAAAAAATATGTAAAAAAAAAAAATACTTCTGTCAAAGACCATCAATTTTTGTTGTTATTTTTTGAACTTCTGAAATCAACTGATAAAAAGATTTTTTAAATTTATGTAAATTTATAAAGGAACTTTTAGAAAGAGGAAAAATAACCAAATGATTAATTAGGGTGTTCATCCCCACTTCACTTCTTAATTTTGTTACGTGATTTTGTATTGACGAAAACTGTAATGATGATATTGTATTGAAGATGATATACTATGTACAAATCTAAATAAAAATATGTTCTGTTCTGTTCATAATTACGTATGTATCGAGTACATTCAGTTTCAAGGTAATTATCACTTAACAAAAATGAATTCGATTACAAATCAAAATGCTTTTAATAAAGGGGTGCTTATGAGAAGGAATCCGATTATTGAATGAAATATTGTCATATATTAATATATATTTAAACGATATAGAATATTGCAATAATGAACATGACAAGTTTGGATAAAATAAATACATGTATTTTAATTTATTGGGACACTGAATAATTGATCTACCTGAAAGCAAAACACAGTAAGGCCTATTGTGTCTAGCCTGCTACAATCATTTAAGTTGTAATAAAATCTCTAGGTGCAGTTAATAGACATTTTCATACCAATTATTTTACTGATTTTACGCTAATTTGCATAAAAAGGGGGCATAATTATCAATTTACTACCATTATAAGAAAAGGGATTGTTTTTGTTGTTTTTATTTTGTCTTTGTTACCTCGATATCGTTACGGTAAAGATGGTAACGACAGAAGTTTTCAAATAAAGCTCATGTACAAAAACTATTCAACATTATTATGTGTTTTAAATTATTTTCACTGCATGCTGGCTTGATACGCTTTTTGAAATCTAAATTTTATTAGAGCCAAAAATTATTCTGTACAGTTTTTTTTTATTGTTAATGACAATGAGCCAAACGACAAGTTGAACTAATAGTGTTGGTATTTGATTATCAGTTCCAAAGGCAATTCCCGGATATTCATTCAATCAGTTCTTCAAAGTTTTGTATGCAATTTGTATACGAAACATGATTTTGTAACAATAAACAACAAACAAAGCTTTATCTTAAAAACATGACAAAACATAAATTGTATCTATAATGATGATGGTGATGGTGATACTATCTTTTGTAATTATGGTCTTCATGTCCTTGGCAAATATTGCGATTACAAAATATTCTTTTATATAAATGTACATATTTGTGTCATACAGTAGCAGGTTTTCATTTTTTCTTAGTATCACGACAAGAATAGGGAGAAAAAACTTTATTGCATTTCAATGTGTTTGTTTTCTGTTGCCTATATTTCAATGTAACATGTAATACATATATGTAAAATATTACAATGTCATTTTCCAAAAGTGAGGTGTTTTTATTTGTCTACGTTTGCTATAGTAATTTAATTACACAAAAAAGGATTCCAAACGAGATAATTATATCGTACTGAAAGCCATTAGACTCAGTAAGTTGATGCTTTGTCTGCTCAAGACCGATAACGTTCTTGTCAAACTGCAGTATCAAGAAACATATACATGACAAGATGACCTGATCAAATTACCGACATCTGGCAAAACGGCGCTTCTGTACCTTAGCTGTATTCATGCTGAGAGTCAGAATGTGTGCTTTTTTTACTAAATTGAGATCTCGTGCTCGGGCTCGCAAGTTCGCATCCAAATTTGAACGTTCTTTACGGAACGATAAAGAAAAAAACGATGTTATCATTTTTTAACAACATGTTTGTTGCCTAGCATCCACATTTCAATCTATATAGCTCTATTCTTCAACACCTAGAATACCTTTTTTATCAGTTTATTCAAAATACGACCTTTAAATTATAAAGGACATTATTTTCCATTGTTTGTTCCAGGAAGAAGCAGTTTGATATGTCTTTTCATAAATAAGATATTTGTCTGCTGCTCGACTCCTTTGTATGACATGTCTCTACATACAATATATATACTTGCATTAACGACCTGCTGATTGCTTTAAAGTAAGTTTTTTAATCCCATTTAATAAATCACAGGATTAAACTATCACTCTTTCCGATTAAATCTCAACTTACCTTGTATACAAAGTCTTGTACTTACCTTCTCAAGAAAACCTTGATAGAGGCCTTAGGTGGCAAAACTATACGGATGGTAAGGGTGTCTGCCTAGCAAATGGATTGCTCTCTGTTGTTTCTCGGTCATACAATGCATACATGCGTAGTACTGGTGGCCTCGGAACATGTGGAATGTGATTGGTGGCTGGCAAAGTCAGGTTGATGTTTGACATTATTAATATGTTATGCGTTTTACCGCAGCAAAGTTGCACTAATTTCTTATATAAACTGATGTCATAATAGCTATCAATGACACTGTGAATGAGTGAAAAATATTGGCACATCTGGTAAGAAACGAAGTTCAAATAACGACTGAAAGGAGATTAGTACCTTTCTGACACCACATATTGAGTTGTTTGTATGAATATATTAAAATTTAGTTCAGGGACAAAGGCGGGTCTTCAAGTGTTAAAAGTAGTCTAGTTGCACGAATTACAGAATATTCGATCCTTTGCGTGGGGTACCAAATGAAGACTTTATTGCAATAAATTAATCAATCAAATTCCGAATCACTTTATAATATTGGCTCACACAACCTTTTGACAATCAACAGCCAACTATTGCACAATGCATCTTTTTTCCCGCGGTTCCCAATTCATCATTCTGTAAGACCGATTGTTAATCAATAATCGCATCTTTCACTTGAATCGCCCTTTTAGCACCTTGCGTTACGCAGTCATTGATGGATATAAGGGTATGATACTGATATCCGAAATTCATTTCATTCTAATATCTCGAGGATATTTAATTCCAAACTAATTACCGCACAAGCAAGTGAAGAAAAGAACTTAATCTAATTGTCTAATACTTCTTTTTAGTTTCATGAACAGCTCAACATATTTTTGTCTGTTCTGCAGATTGATTCGCCTTAGGTAATTTTGATAATAATTATTTCCACTGTTAAAATATCGCTGTATAGTACCATCGACCGTTAATCTAATCTAATTGTAACTTATGGTTGAATACGTAATTTGTCATTTTCTTTTCTTTATTTTTGGGGGGTTTCAAAAGAATCACACTTTAACCATTTTTAGAGTCAGTGTACTTTATATGCATATATCAACACACGTTTCATGTTTTTCTTTCTTTATTTTTGTTTTCAAATAATACAATTTTTAGTTTTAAGAAATATGTCTCAATATTATTTTATAAATCACCATTGTGTAACATCTGAAATGACTGAATCGAGGTTGTATGTTTTAAACAAAAGCACACGTGTTAAAAATACCTTGAATATCCTTCTTCGGGAGATATTATATATCAATACGTCAATAATACACATCATCGTGGAACTCATATATTAAATAATGTTCATAAAGCTTTTATCTTTTATTTGAGCAACTCCGATTTTATACCCTTT
>CM037781.1:32093563-32128228 GCA_021229015.1 Solen grandis | reverse complement strand
AAATTCAGAGATAAAAAGAAGTTTTCAAATGAATGGAAGTTAAAATTTTCATAATTTAATATGATTTCACCACTATGACTTGACGTATTCCTATACTTTGGTGTTAGTAGTACAGCCATGGTTAAATGGATTTAGATTGAAATTAGTAACAGTAATATTGTGAATTATTCGATTCTATATATCTTTTCTCATTCATTCTGGGTCATTTTTGCAACTTTCAATAGCCGATTTCATACAAACTTCAAATAATTTTAACATAGTTTTTGTACAAAAGGTCTTACACTAGAATATTCTAACAGATAATGATGAACCTGAAATCTTTAAAGTCTATGCTACAAAATACTATTACAACTCACAATATATACCTTTGGAAAATAGCCATTAAGTATGGTAAAAAAAAAATGGACTTTTGACCTAAAGCCAGTTTACTTATCCTGTCTTTTAGCTGTAATATTACACTCTTAGAATATTTTGTTTTCCCTTCCTTAGTCCCTATTAAATGTGTTTACTTTAAAATCAAGAAAAAATCATGTTTTTTTAGCTTTCTATCATTATTTAATCAACACATAAGCATCTTAAAATTTTGCAACGAAAATATTGACGCATTTTAAATACAATTATCATAAATGGTCTACATTGCATTGGTGTTCATAAGATACAGTGCATTACGTATTGAAAATAACGAATTTAAATATCATATCCAAGTCTGTACACTTTTGACCGGACTCCGTCCCAAACGCAAATGTATTCCATCGCATTCTATAGCATTCAGTCAGAGATTATCGAAGTATATTTTAGATTCAGCGATATTTTGTTAAGTAATTCAATCAGGATAATTTTGACATGTAAATGATATTTTACATGTCTTTGTGTCTTTGTGTTTCCAGATAGAGCGACATTGTTATTGTTGTTGTTGTTGTTGTTGTTGTTGTTTTATAAATAAACATTCGAGAGTTTGTAGAAGTTGACCTGCATATTTAGTCAGCCCCGGTCTTAACTTAAGTATAGATAAAAATCTTAACCGAGACATACAGCAGAGCGTTATAGTGTCTCTTTCGTAATATTTTATTTCATTCAATCATTAAGTGTCTATGATGTCAAAATCCAATGATTTGTCTTACAAAAACGTATAAGCTGGAATAATGTAGCAGTAATTTTCATATGGCAGCTTTCAGGGCTATCGGTCCTTTGATTTTTAATTTTGATTCCAAACAAGTAAATTTAGAAAATATTATTTTTATGCTAGAGACAAAAATTTCGACAGTGACCTTGAATCTTACCCTGGGTCTTTCGCTTACAGGCCGTCTGAACTACCCGGCCGCTTTCCAATGATTCTCTTCTATTGTGAGTTTTATTGATACCGTGACATACTCCCCCACCAATTTGGAATTTAAGCCTTTGGCTTACAGGGCGAATGCTCTATCACTTGAGTTCCCCCTTCTCAAATGATTCACTACTATTTGTGAGTTATTGCAAATATGACACATGTATCATCGTTTTTAATTGGTTTAAACTAAAGAAAGATCAGCTTAATTAGTTATCAATTTATATTATCAGTATGACAATTATTTAGACAAGTAATATTCATAAAACATGATAGCGGTTATTATAGACTCATCAGAATCATAATAAAAAACAGGTTATCTTGAGACATTTCAGTGAATGTATGGATACACTTTTTGCGATAGAAATCAGGAGTCATTCTATAAATATAAAGTTCCTGCTGAGACATAAAATGGTTTTCACCGTGACAAACATTACAGTTTCATCATTCCTGCAAATAATTGACTTTAATAGATCAACCGTTTAAGAACCTACATGAATGTAAATAAAGAAAAAGATATAGGAGTCATAGTAAACAACAGTCTCAAATGCTAAGAATATTTATATGCAAAAGTTGCAAATGGAAATGATAGTTGGAATAACGTGTCTGAAGAAATATTTTTGACTTTATATAAAACACTGATTAGATCTTATTTAGAATATGCATCTCCAGCATGGGCACCTAGGCTTAAAAAAACGATATAAAAATGTTCAAAGAAGGGCTAGAAGAATGGTCAAATCAGTAAATCACTACACATACCCAGAAAGAATAAGAAAATCTGGCCTCCCAACATTAGAATATATAAAAAATAAAGTTTTGCTAACTTCAACAGGTAGCGAGGTAGCTCCATTATATAGAATATATAGCCACGTCCTGTGTTGCACGGCACGATGTCTCTTGAAGATGTTTAAGGGAGCGAGGCTTTTCAAGAAAGTTGATAAAATAGACCAAGAGTCCCACGGCTACTATATATGCTCCAATTTTATACACTTTCAAACGGGTGGAGTGATCGGGACGGTCTTCGCATGAAAACAAACACATGGTCTTAAAAACTCTTAGACACACACGCCACCTAGCGGATTCCGAAAGATATATATATATATATATATATATATATATATATATATATATATATACATACACGCAATCGGGGAATCAATGAATTATGATAATCATAAACACAGATCTTCTACAAAACGACATGACTTTTACTAAAAGGTACTACTGATGGAGAACGGGTCACAAATAAAAGATAGCATCAGAGTGAAAGGCATTGGAACAAGTTGTCCCAACATATAATGGACTTTTCCTAAACTGTCATCAAGTAGGTTTACATTAATAGGCTTTACAGTCAGTGTAAGTGGGAAGCACATGGTGAAAGGTTGACCTGCTACACACAAAAGAACATGTGTTTTTGTTTGTGATACTGTTTGTGAGCACATGATCTAAATATGAATAGAAACTGTCGAAATATCAATAGAGGGAGGAGTTGCATACAAGTTGCGGAACCGTCCTTTGATGCGCCAACTCTCAATGCTTTTAAATCCAGGGTGAATAAACACTTGGGGTTAAATTGTAAAATGAATGAATGTTATGAGTAAGTCTGGACAGCAGAAGATAAGAGCAGTGTGTATAGAAACCGATCATGTGGAGGAAAACCTGTATAGTGTGGGTTACAAAGAGGGAATGAATGAAAGGAATTTATGTGCGTGGTATAACGAGGGCATATTTATGATTATGACAACAATATAATGAACATTTACAAGAAACATTGAACTGAATGAGACATTACAGAAGAAGTCATAATCAACAGCAATACTGGAAATACATATACATGTACACATTGGCCTAAGAAGCTTGATGGTCAAGGCCAGTGATGATTGGTTTATATTTACCCTAATAACAGAGCGGACAGTTAATTTGGTCATTTCCATACTTTAAATAGCCTGAAACTGATTTATACTTCTGAATCTGAATATGTTACGTTGTAAATCCCAATACTGCTTTTTACACAACGGAATAGAGGGTGCCGCTCTATTTTTCGTGGAGGCTCTTCAAGGCATTTTGAATGCCTCTACTGAGCGGGACATTTTTGAGATTTCTTCTTAGAAAGCCTAATATTGCATTTGCTTTTTTGAATACCTTGTTGATATGTAGATTCCATTTTAGGTCATTTGAGATTGTACACCTAGATAAAGATTATTTTATACTTCCTGCATTATGTGATTATCAAGTTGAGAGAATCGATTTGTTTCCTGTTAATTGACAATAACAGCATTTTTGACTTTGAATAGTTCATGCCTTAGTTTCTTGCCCCAGTTAATTGCCCGGGATAGTGTGCAAATAAGCCTTGTGACAAAGGTTGATGAGTACTGGTGTAAAATTATCAAATGAATTTATTAATAAAATCTTTTATTCAACACCCCTTTAACGAATGCCTATGGAGTTGGTATACGTAACCAGCCTGTCGGTCGTTAATAACTCTTCATTTTTGGAGATATTCAAATGACATCAACATAATGGGTATATGATGTATTGTGGAGTTTACTTATGTTTCCATCTTACAGATACGAACCTTAGAAATTTCTCTCGTATATGATATAAAGAAAAACTCCTTCAGATTTGGAGATATTTCAATGCAATGCAAATTAGCATGTGTGATAGTTGTATATGACGTATTGTGGGACTCCTTATAAATGCGTTAAAAATAATTTGTCGACAAATATGATATTTAAGGAAAGTTTTTGTTGCGCTAACTTCGTCTTCATTTTAGGAGGTAGTTCAGTGAAACTTGGCATATGTGATTAACAAGATAGAACGTTAAAAAATGACGTATTAGGGAGCTTGCTTATGGGTGCGTTTTAGAGTTATGGCCGTTTCCATTTTTATCCACCATTCTTTAATACGTCGTTTGTGTCAATAAACATGGTGACCAAGTTTAATAAGTCACGTTTACTAGAGATAGAGAGGCATTTTATTTTATTTTAATTTATTTTTTAAAAGATGAATATGATGAACGTGAATTTTTCGTAATAGTAATTTATCACTTTGGGTATTCACAGCTACACACTGGTTTATCAGATATTTTCCAGTTTATGAAATTTCTATGCATGAGATAGCTGAGTGTACATTTTTTAGTTTTTTATGAAAACTATATTAAAAGTTGCAAAAATGACCCAGGTGGGAAAAGATTGACTGATTTCTCTCCCTTTTCTATGATGTCATCAATAGACAAAACTCTGCCCGCACTATGAAGGATGTAAATGTGTAGATCAATTGATTATTTTACATTCGAATCAAAAATATTCAGATATATACATCAGACTTAATTAACCTCGTCGTTAAAAGTACTGGATACTGATAAGCTACCAAATATCAAAGATTTGAATGTAGCTTCGTGGAAATGAATATATGTCCAAGTCAAATAGTTTAACATTTACTTAATGCTTTCCTAAGGTAACAAATAAGTCTATGGTACACCTGATGTTATTACGCAATCTCTTTCCACATATATGCTTCAGGCTTTCAATGAATATGTTCATTTCAATATTTATTGGCCGCATTGAAATATTGATGTACCTGTAATCAGGAAATACAGCTGTGTCTGAATTTGTGAAACCTGACAAGACGTTACATTTCATAACAAATATTTACTCTTTTACCGTAATTTTTAGAATCATAATCATAATTTAACTCGCTAGCTGACCCATTGACTCTTGCTTCAAGCCTTTCTTTCGTTCTTTCTCGTTATTAACGCATTGTGCTCAGTATTATAATTTTAATTGATTTACCACAACCTCTACAAATGTACTATATACTATTCAAGTATCCATTCATTTTTGTTTAAACCGGAACATTGCGTTTTGTACCTACCTGTATGTTTTATATTACCGCATGTTGTAGCTGTTGTATCTGGGATGAAATAAAGGAATGTTCTGTTCTAAAGAAGTAAAATCCCTTACAGGGTTTAAGCCACCCATTTGAAAGTTCGAGTATTGACAGGAATATAAACGAAGAATTAAATGCTCAAAAACTTGAGACGGAAATTCTAACATGTATAAGCAATCTCAATAATGGTAATTCATTCAGTCCCACAGACAATATACTAAATGAATATATAAAGCACGCACTCAAAGCACTTATTTTTGCTTATACAGTATTTACAAAACGTTTTAACTGTGTCCTTTATACGTTTTATTTAAACCGGCTTCCTGGCTTAGTGGTATTATCATTCCTATATTCAAAAACAAAGGGGGTTCGAATTTAACATCTAAGTAAAGAAAAAGAAACTATCTTGCGCTTTTGTAGATTTTGCTGCAGCTTTCGACAGAGTTCATAGGGCCAGATTGTCGCAAAAACTTATAAATAATAATATAACTAGTAAAATTTGTTTCAAGTTATCTATAATATGTATTTAAATATCAAATCCTGTGTCACTTTAAATGGTTCTTAGTCTGCTTATTTTAACTGAGACTGGTTTAAGACAGGGAAATAATTTATCGCTTACTTTCTCCGCAATCTTCTTGAATGATTTACAGTCTTATATTGAAAATAATGGGGGCAAGGGTGTCGATATAATGTCAGACGATGGTAATCTACGCTGATGACACCGTCATCCAAACTCCCCCGCAGTAGTAACTTCCCATTACAGTTGTAGATAACCACTGCGACCCCAGGTAAAAATTAACAAAATTTAGCTCTTTTTTTTTAAAAAAAAATCATTTTACTGCGAGTGTCATTTCCCTAAGTATGTTTTCGTATATAAACATCAAATATCGCCTCGTGGAAAAAAAATTAAAAAAATTAAAAAATATGTTTGTTGTTGTGACAGTAGACAGAGATGCTTTTTTGTTAGTTTGCCATCATCACGTGACATTTGTGACGGCAATGTTGTTTTTGCTTGCAATGGAGATTACTCTGTGGAGTTTGACCGTCATCATGTTTGGCAATGCTGCTGATCTTCAATCATGTCTCGATGCCTTACATAACTATTGTTCTACCTGGCACTTAACTGTTAATCTTAACAAAACTTAAATTATTGTATTCAGAGCAAGAAAAATCTCAAATGTTCACTCCTCACTCGGTAATCAACCCGTAAGATTCACAGACAAATATCATTAGTCATTAGTTAGTATTACATTTTCGAGCACTGGTTCTATTTTTACAAGCTCGTAAGCATATCGCGCAGCAGGCTATGAAAGCCATGCATATTTAATGCAGATTTACCCTTTGACCTAATAATTAAACTCTTAGCAGTCCTACCAATACTCTCGTACGGCTGTGAAATTTTGAGTTTTGAAAAACTTGACATTTTAGAGTCTGTTACAATGATTTTCTACGAATCTACAAAATCTCTTGAAAGTACGTAAAAGTACTCCGATATATATGTTACAGTGCGAAGTCTATAGATTTTCATTTTCTGTTGTAATGATGAGTATGATTGGATTTTGGACACTCCTCCTACGTGGCAATCACATTACATTAACTTTTCGAATATACTCGTACATGATCTCTCAAACACATGCTAATCATAAACAGGTCTCAATTGAGGAAATATTGTGTTAGAGTGAATTTAATTATTTATTGTATTCATTCCCTCTGGAAAATCAACAGATATATATATATCAGATTCTGTTGGAAGATCAAGTGTTTGGCTTCAACAAACTATTGGTCCTTTTTTATTGAACCTAAATCGGGTAATATAACAAACTCTATTTGACCAACATATTCAGGATTGGCATGCACAGCTAGACCGCTCTATTATGGGCAGAATATATAAGTCATTCAAAAACCCAGCCGGAGTTATATCTTAAATTTTATCAAAGAACGACGCGTATTGCCTTTTCAAATTCCGAACCGCAAACAATAATGTCCCAGTTGAAACCAGTAGATGGGTTGGTACTACTTTTGAAAAACGGAAATGCAGATGAATTATGAAATTGAGTCTGAAAAACATTATTTACTGGATTGTGCTTTCTTTTCTATAGCAAGATTAAAATACCTGGGCAACTAAATATATATTACAAATAATGAACTCCGTTTTATAAACATAATGAGATCAAACCCCGCAGGCTGTAATTAAAAATATTTGAAATACTTACTATTGAACGTGCAAATAGATTATGAGTGAAGAGTCTGCAACAATAGGGAACCAGCACGAGTACTCACATTGTTTTAAGTATGTTAAAGGCCATGTGATCAGAAATTGCGCGGCCAAGTATCAATTTTTACTGCGACTGACTTCTTATAAGTCAGTTGCGCGGCCAAGTATCTATTCTTACTGCGACTGACTTCTTATAAGTTGCATCTTAAAGACAGAGATTTCTTCTCTGATATATACGGCATTCTATACCCAACAAAACTAGAACCGTCCCTCCATATTACAGGAAAGATGTATCGAAAACCAAAAGGGTTACTTTAATGAATCAAACTAGAAAAGTTCATTCATTTCTGTATCAAAACCAATTCATTGCATCTGGGTATTTTGTCAACTTTTCGAGAGATATCCTGTCAAGAGAGATAGGGGTCAAAATCAAAAATCACAAAAACTCAGAAAGGTGTTATTGAATGTTTAGAGATGGAATTTCAATAAGAAATGTGGCACATCTAGTAAATCGCGTTAGTACCGAGTGTGACCAACATTTGCATGAATGCTTGCAATGATCCTACGTCGCATCGACGTAACATAACGCAATACTCGAAAAATATAATCGAATAAAATGTCGAATATTTTATTTCATATGATTTCAAACAATTTGCGATTATTTAAAAGTGTTATGAGACATTTCAGCCATAGACTGGTGCATGACTTTTATGTCCTGCTTTTATTTAGTCATCAAGGAAAATAACTAAATAAAAAATCACAAGAAATATCGAAGTTTTATCAGGAGGCTTTTTTTTTTAAAACGTAAATCCCTGTAATGGTCTCGCTACAGTTCGGACCTCATGGCCTTTCATGGAGATAACCAAGATTTCCTAATGTTTCATTAGGGTACTTTGGTTATCTTGGTAGAGGTTAAGTGGTCCATGATATTGCGGTAGCATTACAGGGACTTTGCCTTAAAGTTCTCAAGTATATAAAACATTCGTATAAATTATGCATATTACATTACACAAAAAATACATACATGTATTTGATATTCAGTTGATCTTAGGAAGTTATTCCTTTTAATTGTATCAAAAGTCTGTCTATTTTAAGATTGCTTTAGGAAGAAAATCATTGAACTGCCGAAGATCTACTGTTGTTACAATAAAGGTGCCAAATTGCCAGTATTGCCAGAATTGTTTGCAAACGTTTTACTTTCAATATGTCGTACAACAGTTCATTGAAAATATTTGCACTACAGTATAAAGTCTTAAAGAGACAGAGTAACAAATGTTACATGTTCTATTCTCAAAAGGTTCACCGATATATACTTTTTGCAATTCGTAGAGGCAATATGCAGTTCTATCGATAAGTATAACTTTGTATTCTATTATAACTATAGTGTAGCATCGATTTCTATGGGACATGTTCCATTTTAAGGAGAAAAATATATGCTTCTCACGGAATGTGGGATCTTCATCAGCAGCTAAGCCGTATTTTTTAAGCACTACGTGAAACCTTGGAGCATAATAGCTTGAAAAAGTTGTCCGCCCGCATACAAGCAAATTCAAAGGTTTCACGTAGTGTTTGAAAAAACAGCTTAGCTGCTGATGGAGATCCGATATTCCGTGGAAAAGTCACTGGCGTAGTTTTTTTTAGGCACAGTAGGCACGTGTCTACACATTTTCTCAAATATGAAAACTATGAATTTTCTATTTCAAAACTTTATAGAATTGTGTCGAATAATGAATTACCGAAAACAACAAGCAGAATGAAATAAAACATAGATAATAGATGATAACTACCTGGCCCACCCAGCAATAGATTTTATATATAATACAAAGATACGGTAGGAACTGGATATTGAGCTTTTGTTTCTAAGCGCTTGAATTAAAAAAAATGTAAAACAAAAACATGGCTGATCAATACTCTATATTGTCATAAGTCAGACATATTTATTGTGAAAGTAATTCACACAAATAGAATATTCATATGTTTTATCAAGGGTGCCATGGTAACATACATGATTGCAATCCGATTGTTGTTTGTCAAGTTGGAAAGGAACATTTAGTGCTTCGGATTATATATTCATTTTGCTTTACGGTATTGTCATATTATGGCAGAGGCAAGAGACATTTGTTTTCCTCGAGTGCGAGAGTAGCTAGGGGTAAATATTTTATTTTCGACTGAGAGTAGCGAATAACGAAATTAATAATTCAAACTTTACTTAATTTCAGACCAACAAAGTTACTAATTCAGTTTGAAATGTGAACATCGCCTCATAGACTTCACAGACTTCAATGTCACTAATGCACATGCATTCATCGATGTATCGATATGATGATCCCCCCAAGCGTAAATCGTGTTTTAAAATCTATTCCTTTTATTTTAGGGATTTCGTCAACAGGACTCTTACATTGTTTGAATAATAAATTTATTACTTTAAGCCATTTTCGTTGTTAGCACAATGAAAGTGATTTCGATCAAAAGCCTAAAGTCTGGTGCAATTATGAAATAAACCGTGAATAATCACTCCCGTCTCGTTCAGCACAGCACATAATCTAAATGATTGTGCAATTTATCGCTCTGCTTTGAACCCGATAATATTTTCCATTAGTAATATATACAGTTTTCATGTCAGCCACGTCAGAGTATTTCAAACACACATGAAACATTGACGCAACTTTCTGTCAATTCAAAACCTTAAGTGCTTATATACGACATTCTTTGATGTAATGTCGGTCTCGGAACGTACTGGATGACAGTCATAAATTTTCAACACTATAATGTAAAGGCTATATACAGGAATATACCAAGTATGATGTTCGATCGTCTAGTTAAATCTATTGCTGTTTGAAAATCTTTACACGATGGCTTTTCTCCCAACAACAAAAAAAGATTCAAAACTAATCAGAATGGCTTCGCAAACAGTAGGCTTCACACCATAGGAAGTCGTGCCTACACATTCAGTTAAGCCAAGTTAAGCCCCTGAAAACTTGTAGACTGACACATGTCTGATAGAAATTGATGAACAACTCAAATACGGGTAGTTTTCTATCTTCAAGCAGAGCCAATGTTGACAGTTATTGTCTCGGTAATGATGCCTTTAGTGACGTCACGGTCACGTGGTATTGCTACACTGATTTCATCGGTTGATTCATTATTTTGTTGATGATTTTAACCAATCAAAACGCGTTTAACAAGCAAATTTACCCATGGATGGAGATAAACATGATCAATCCGTCAGCAGCAGGAAGGGTGAATGGACTTTTCTTTGTAGGCCCGGGGAGTCCCCCAGCACCAGCAGGGGGGTGATCATACCAGTTATTTTGGCCCGGGGAGTCCCCCAGCACCATTTTACGCGACTCAGACCCCAATTTAGTACCCAGCCCTAGGGACGGCCCACAACCCTCGCCGGCCCGGGCTCACGCATTTTCTGCCATAGGTATACCCAATTGAACGTTTGTGTGCAGTTGATATACCCACCGGCATGAAGGGGACAGACAACTGCAAGTGGCTCGTTCGTGGCTTCACTAATCTCTGTGGCCGAAGTTGCCTCAAGGACTATTGCAAAATCCATCTCATGCTTCTCCGTAAAGGCTCCAGTCCGATGAGGCCGTGCGCCGGATGTGGTGTGGGAGTTGGAAATATCGTTGGGCTGTGCGGGGCATGTGGCTATGACACGGTCGAGGGTAGGCTCCGTATGAGACGTGTGAGAGCCCTCAAAAAGGAGTTTGCGCGCCTGGCAGCCATTGATATTTCCATTTAGATGTGTATATTCGGTAGAAATATACCCATCCACCAGCATGGCCACTATGGATGAACTAATCGAAGAGATTCTTGCAGAGATTCTTGCAGAAATGCCAGACCCGCGCCCCGCGCCGGAGGAGTAGTTTATCGACATCGCATACATATACCCATCCAACATGGCTACTATGGATGACTACATAGAGCAGCTATTGGCAGAAATACCAACGGGACGTCAGAACCATTCGACTCTCTATGATGTTGTCAAAAACATTCTAGATGAGCCCATTCCCGAGGGTGTCAAAGCGCGCTTGTTAAAGCCCTTACAGCCTGAGAAATATCGACCTCCTCTACCACCAAACAAAAAGAAGGTTGCCAAGAGAAAGGCGATTGAGGAGGAATTTGACCCTATCCGCCCTGATAACAAGAAAACCCTGAGATCCGTGAAGGAATACCAGGATGAGATTCTAGACTTGTTCACCGAAGTAAAGACAAACGAACTGCCAGACCCCGTCCCGGCTGATCAACAGTTTATCGACCTTGATGACCAGGTTCTTTCCCCAGTAAGGCTCCCCGCCGATGAGTCGTGGGTTGAGGTGTTAACCAACGCCAAAGAGGAGTTTGAGGTCGATGGTGCCGCCGCGGTCTTCTCAACATGGAGGGTAGAGGCAGAAGACCCGCTTGACATCAGTGACGTCAAGGTCGCCAATGGCATGTATGCCAGAGCTGGCCGGATTGCCCTGGATGCCCGCATGACCAAAGAGAGGGCAGCAGCGCTGCTCGCAGCCCTTCCAGATGGCGAATATATATTGAGGCTTAAGTTCTTGAGGGAGAGGGGTGAGGGAGACTGGGTTGTTGAAGACAAGTTCGACCCGGTCAAGGCTGAGCGGAAGAAGGGACAGGCAGTCGTCCACCTTTCCCGGGACACCAAGCCAGGTGCGCTCCACGGGATCGACAGCGTGTACTATCAGAACGCCTATCCCGTTACCGCGGTGGTGTATGGCCTCTACCTCATCAGAGAACCAGACCTCGCCAACATAGCCCCGCTAAGGGACGGCGACCTCAACTGTGTTGCTCAAAGAGTCGTAGAGCACTTTGAGGGCGCCCTAAGGGGCCAAGGACTGACCCCCACAAGGCGCCAGAAAATTCAGGAGTGGGAGCGGAAAGTTCACGAGAGGGGTGCTACGGTCGACGATGTGGCTAAATTGGAAACGATCCTCAAGCGAGCGATCGTTCTGCGGGACATCGCCGGGGAGGACATCTACAACAGTGGGAAGTATGGTAGGGGTGGAAATGGTGGTCACCGGTCCATAGAACTCATCGTCCACAACGGCCATGCTTGGTCAAAAGACCTCCACTTTCCCCAAGCCCGAGAGGTCCGCATATACGGGGGCGACGTCTGGCAGGCCATCCAGGAAGCAACCCATGGTGACCCGGTAGCCGTCTGGCTGCTCGGAGGCGGCCAAGACAAGAGGCTTTCCGTTGACCAGTTCGTGCTCCAGGATGGCCGCACCTACCGGACTCAGGAGGCCCACCAAAGACTGCAGGATGTATGTAGATTTTTGGGAGATAAGGACCTGGCAGATAGGGCTTTCGGAGAGAACCACGCAGCCAGCATAAAGGCCAAGGAGCGAAACGGCTGGAGGCCAACCCCAGCCAGCTTCCTCGACGACATCCAAAAGGCTTGTGTAGAGCACGGACACGGCGGGCTGTGGAACTCGATGGACTACGATACCAGGGAAATCGTTAGCATTGATATGAAGGCCTGCTACCCTGCCAGCTTCCAGGGGCAAGGTGAAGCCAGGCCTTACTTCCAAAGGTTCGGGCATCCCAGCCACCGCATGGCCCGCGTAGCCATCAACGGCGCACTCCCGGAAGATATTGGTACAGGCTTCGCCGAGGTCCAGGAGTGGGAGTTCGCGCCAAAAGTACACCCTGTCATCCCTGCCTGGTTTGGGAAGCATTTCACAAAGAACGGTTGGGCCCCGACGTCCCTGTTGGCCTACCTTGTGGAAAGTGGCCTGTTGAATTCTCTTAAGGTCCGAGAGGCTATCATCGCATTCGAGAAGCAAACGGAGGTCTGGCTCCCGGAAGACCGAAACCAGGGCTGCAGCATTATCGGTAAGTTTACCCAGGGCAGCAAGGCCGGCGGAAAGTGCCTCACCCGGAGGCTCGTAACCGACCCCGGAGAGCTCGACTTCCTGGTCCACGATACCCGCCAAAGCGGCACGCTGGTCGGGGCCCCACAAAGGTGCCCGCTGGGCCATGTCCTCACCTACTACGACGGCACCCAGCCGCAGTACGCCCACCTAAGGGCCAGCATGCTGGCATATGCCCACATCAACCTCCTAGAGATGCTTCGCCGGTTCACGCCCGACGAGGCTGTCCGAGTGGCAACTGACTCCATCTACATCCAGAAAACGGCATTGCATAAGCTACAGGGAGTTGATGCCTACTTAGCTCCAAGGTTGTGCGACTGCAGGAAGGACTTTTGTGGATCCTGCCTGCTTGGGGAGCCGTACCTACCCCCTGTTGCCCCAGCTCAGTGGAGAGACAAGGGCGAGAAACTGTACATGCCAATGGAGCACGCCTCCTACCTTCCGCTGCCCGAATATATGAAACAAGAAAAGGGCCTCGCCCCATCCACATCACCAAGACACGATGATCCACTGTCAAGGTATAAGTTAAGCTACCTCAACGGCGGTGGAGGCTCAGGCAAAACCACCCGGGCCATCGAGCTCTTCCGTGCTAGACGGCCTCTCGTCTTCACTCCGACCCATCGTCTGGCCAAAGAGATGCGGACCCGGGAAGTAAAGGCTCAAACCTACCACAGCTTCTTCCGCTGGAGCGGACAAACGGAGTGGACCCCAGATAGGATGGGGCAGAAGTTCATCCCGAGGGTGATTATCTGGGACGAGGTCTGTACCGTACCCCGGCCTATCCTCGAGACCTTTCTCGACTGGCTCGACCAAAGAGGCGTCCAGGTCGTCTGCTGTGGTGACCAGGGACAGCCACCGCCAATCGCGGGAGAGATGCCGCACGACTGGCTGCGGCAGAAGGCGGACCACTATGAGGAGGTTGAGGTCGACCACAGAGCGAAGGACACCGCACTCAGGGACCTGAAAAGAAAAATGCGTCTCCAACCCGACAAAGACCAGTGCCGAGAGATGCGGAGGGCGTTGCCCAGCTGTCTTGGATGGGATCGGTTTGTGGACACGTGGAAGCCAGGCGATCTCATTCTGACCTCGAGACAAAAGGTTCGCGACAGAGCCCAGAGGCTTCTACTCCAAAAGCACAAGGAGCACTTCCCAGATGTTGCCGTCCCTCTTCTCTACCGCCCGATAGACACCCGAAGGCAGAATATTCAGGTGATGGTCCCGGGTACTCACCGGACAGAAGAGCTTGTTCTCAACGACATCGTGGACGTTCCAATCGACGCAGTAGAGACTGCTATACAGACAGGTGACTGGCGTCTGGGGTATTCCATCACAGTCCACTCCTCCCAGGGCCTAACAATCCACAGCCCCAAGAAAGTATGGATCATTGACGACTACCTACAGTGGTCCAATCTGGCCTACCTTGCTGTATCCCGAGTAGAGTACATGCACCAACTCGAACGAGTAGTCTGTCCCCCGGAGGAGGGTTCCGAGGTAAGGCAACTCACCGAGCAGCAACTCCGCAAGGCGATCCAAAGGAAGCTCGTGGCTTATAAGCGCCAGGACCAAAAGGGCCGGATGGGATTCAACCTCAAGGTCGACCACATCCTGCGGCTCAAGGAGACCCAAAGCAACCATTGTGCAGCATGCAACATCGAGCTGCTCTGGGCTTATGCCCCGAAAGACACACAGCAGTTCAGTGTGGACCGGCTGGACAACTCCAGAGGCCACACCCATGACAATGTCCGCCTGACCTGTCTCGAGTGCAATCGAAAAAGAGGCGGCGCAGCTCTTACCGCGTAAGAACCCCATCCGGCGGCAGTCGTGTGTCGGGTGGCACTATGAGTAGTTCCTCGCGGACGAACCCGCGCTCTGGTCCATCCAGCAAATAGTAAACCACGGGCTCGTCGGGCTTGGTGGCAGACCGCCCGAGACGATACACGCCGAGGGACCACACAGGGTCAGTGGCCCGCCGGCGGCCACCCTCCAGTTCGCCGGCCTGGTAGAGGTAGCGAACACCGACGCCGGAGGGGAGCTTTTGCTCCTTGAGACCAACCGAACGGCCGGGTACAACCGAGGAGGGCTTTTGTGTCACGGATTTGACCTTGATGGCGTCAACCGGCCTTCTACCGGTAAGCCGAGTCACTTCTCCATTCATCGCAGCCACAACCGCGGGCAGCCTGCCAACCCATTCAGACGACCGCTGGCCTTGTGGCAGCCGCATTTCGACCGCATACTGGTGCCCGAACAGTCGTTCAGCAAGTGACCGGTTGAACCGCTCTACGATCCCCTGATCACGGTGGATATCCACACGGCCGCGCCTGACCTCGACCCCGTGCTTCGCCAGGAGCTGACTGACTGCGCCCATGAACTCGCGTCCAGGATCAACTTGCAGCAGTTTCGGCCATCGCAGCGGACCCCGCTTGTAAATCCGCTCGAGAGCAGCGGCGACCTCTTTAGCCTCTTTTGTCGTAAGCGGTTCGGCGGCTTTGAACCTGCTAGCCACATCGACAACGGTCAGGGCATACTTGTATGTGCGCCGACGAACCGTGTCATGTGGTAGAAATAAGAGATCGGCCTGGTGCACTTCGTTCGGCGTCGAAACGGTAAAGCGGGGCCTGGGTATATGGCGCGGAGCTGGGAGGTAGATTTGCCAGATGGCCTGCTTTTTGAGGAAGTCCTTAGCCTTAGTCTCAGAAACCTTAGCCGCGGCCGCCAGTTTTTTAATTGCCGCTAGCCCCTTCCAGTAGCCCCTTGGGCTGTAGTAGAGCTGATCCATGGAGATATTCCAAGAGCGTGATCAGCCTCCAACACGCTGAAGCCACAGGCTCTGGTAGCTGCCCTGCTGTTGCCCTGAGGTTAGTCGGGCCCGATAGCATTCTATATGCGAAGGGCCTCATTGACATTTCATCCTCCCGCCAGCTCTCGAGTGAGCTCTGGGCGACTTCGATCATAGTAGAGGATAAGGGCCCAGGAACTTTGTGCCGCCGAGCTGCATAACCAACTTCCACCATCTTAGTGAAAAGTTCTTCGGGTAGCCCCATGATGTATATGTATGTAAAAAAAAAAGTTCTTAGAGAGTTAATTAATCCTTTTTTCAATCCAGTAGCCCGTGAGCCCAGCCGCTCCTAGAGCTAAGACAATAAATCCAAGCTCTCTAGCCTGCTGATCGCCGGACGGTTGGTAGAAGTCAGCCAGCTGCGGCTCAGGGCCCAGTGGACCGAACCGCTTACTCGCCTCTGGCATTACCGCAGCATACTCCTGCATAGCCTCATCAACATCCTGGAAGGATTGGACGGCGTGGCCTTGCCGGCGGAGCTCGCTCTGGATAAAGTCTAGACGCTGAGTCCTTTTTTTGACCCACGCCGCCTGGGCCGCCTGTAGCTGTTCGACCGCGGCGTCATGGCGTCGGCGCTCTTCTTCGACGCCAGAGTTTTTGAAAAGGCTAAACAGATAATTGCTTCCAGTGAACGCCACCGCATTTGCGAGCGCGCCGCCCAACATCATTGCAATGCCAGCCATCGTATTATTATAAAGGCGCTTAATTCAATACGTTGGCGGGGATCATCCCTTGCTTGATGAGGAGATCTTTGGTGACGAGCGCGGCCGTGACGTCGACTACGGCCATGCTTACGTCCCACAGGGTGAAATCCAGTTTAGGGTATGCCCTATTGAATACAGACTTACCTAGGCGCGCATAGCTGACTGCGAGTCCCGTTACCAAGGCGCCGTGGTAGATCGCATTAACTACTTCCTTTCCGTTTGGAGTTGCTTGGGCAGACATGATTCTCGGGGTCGCGTCTATAAGATCCGCGGTTACTTTCCTCTAATTCTAGAGCGGGCGGGTCGCGGCGCCAGGGGTCCGGGTTTCCGCCGCGTTTAGGGGTGCTTGATCCTTGAGGTATCAACAACGATTTTGATAAAGAGGGTATCGTCTTTCACGTATTTTGTCGACGACTCTAGGGCCTGGTGGGCGGCGAATTTCGGGCACCCAATTGCGACATTCATATCAGCCACCGGCCTTTGGACGCTGTCACTCTTCGGGTCCGGCCAGAAGGAGTCAGAAATGTCCTGGCGAGATTCCTGGTCCACCAGGGTGAGGGTAACCCGGGTCGCGAACGGCCAAGCCAGTAGGCTGTCGAATTCTCCCCTCATTACGACGAAGAACAGGCTCAGATGAGTCCCCTTCCCCATTCCGTCTCCGTTAAGGTACAGCCTGGCACACATCTTGTAGCCAAATCGGTGGGTATAGAAAGGCTGGCTGTAGAGCGAGAGAGTTGAGCCATCCCGGGCCGCCTGCATGCGGCGCCGGAAGTTCCGCAGCTTCCATAACAGCTCGCCGGAGAAGGAGGCCGTCTCCAGGATCTGAACGCGGAGATCAATCTCGGCCATCTGGACGTCCATTGCGGCGAATTGCTCATCGCACTTGTCCAGCCTCCGCGACAGCGCCCCCGTACCACCGCCGCCGCTTCCTCCCTCGGCGCTCTCATTAACTACTTCCTTTCCGTTTGGAGCTGCTTGGGCAGACATGATTATTCGGGGTCGCGTCTATAAGATCCGCGGCTACTTTCCTCTAATTCTAGAGCGGGCGGGTGGTTGGAGCTGGCGACAACCTTCCAAAAAAAAATCCGGCTAGGGCCGCTATGGCTCTAGGAACAACAGCCGCCTTGTCGAGCCACCTTGTCGAAGAACTCTTGCCAAATGGGTGAGAACATCTTTTTCTCCTCCAGGATCAGGCGGCAGGCGCTCAAGTTCTGGGCGACGATACGGCGGTCCTCTTCCTCACCACGCTGGTTCGCGAAGTTACAGCCGGGCTTGCCGGCAGCGTGGCGGGTCATGCCCCTGGCGGTAGCGAAGGCCATACCAAGGTGACGACTAGCCCGATGGATGTCGTTCATGTCCTCCGGGGCAACGGAGTAGATCCCCCCGGTCCGCAGCAGAACGCCGCAGAACTCCTTCAGAAAGTCGAAGAGGTCCGCCAGTTTGCCCAACTCTTCCGTTACCTCGGCGCCGTACTCCCCGGTCCGCATCATAACGCCTAAGGCGTCCTTCAGATTGCCGATGACGTCCATCAGAATGCCGCAGTATTTCGCTTCCTCGGCGCAGAGGGGCGTCCGCATCAGAGCGTCGAAGGCGTCCTTCAGATTGCCGGAGACGTCGCCAGAGCCAAACCCCTCCTCGGTCCGCATCAGAAGCTGAAGGCGTCCTTCAGATTGCGAGACTCCCAGACGCCGAACTTCGGGCCCCGGCCGGTCGTCCTCGGCCCACACCAGAGCGCCGAAGGCGTCCGCCAGAACGTCGAGCTGTTTCTCTATCTCGGCGCTCACATCAACTACTTTCTTTCCGTTTAGAATTTTTTGGACAAACATGGTTACTCCATGTGATGGGGGTTTAACTACTTCTTTTCCGTCTGGAGATGCTTGGGCAGACATGATTATTCCATGTGATGGGGGTCGCGTCTATAAGAACCGCGGCTACTTACCTCTAATTCTAGAGCGGGCGGATGGGTTGGAGCTGGCGATGCGTCCCCCTTAACCTTCCAAAATAATCCAGCTAGGACTGCTACAGCCCCAGCGAACAACAGCCATTGAGGCATTGCTGGCGGGGCTTTGTGCCCGTCTGATGGAGTGCGCGGCCGCTCCGTCGAGTGGGACCCCCTCGGCTCTGCCGGCTGCTCCGCCACCGTGGCCTTAAACCCCTGTAACTCATTCAGGAGTGCCTGCTGCTTCCTTTTTCTCGCCTCTGCCCCTGCCCGCCCAGCAGCCACCCGCTTAGGGTCCTTTTTCCTAGTCACCCTCTCTGGCCGGACTTCCTCCGGCGCACGGACTGGCGTCGCCTCCTCCTTTGGCGGCGCCTCCTCCGGTGTTCCCTCCATTGCTAAGGTTTGTTCCGCCATCGTCCTCAGTAGATGCTTGGCAGTGTTTAAATGAGCTTAGCATTGCTGTAACAGGAGCTAAGTACATGCCATAGCGGTGGTATAGCTCGCAGGTGATGGTAGTTAAGGCATGCCCAACAAACGGATCTGCCTCGAGGTCGGCAATCAGTAAAGGCTGTTTATCAGCCGGAATCGGGAGCAAACGGATAGCCGCCATGGTGTAAATCTGCAACACCGCAGAGCCAAGGGTCTTGGTCATACTAGCCCCCAGTCGAGCCTCATATCGGGCGTAGAGCCTGCCAAACTCCTCATCGGGTAGACGATCGATTTGATCGGCGGAAATCTCTCTGCCAATGTACTGCTTTGACTTCCCCCCAATAGCGAGCGCAACCAACCGCTGTCTCTGCACATGTCGTTCTGCTTTTTCGGGCTCATCCAACCGCCGTCTATGCTCATGTCGTTCTGCTTTTTCGGGCTCATCGCCCTCTACCCGGCCACGAGGTCGATCAACGACCTGCACAGTCGGCTCGTAGGCAAGGAGCTCGTCAATTATGTCGTCGCATTCCATTGCAATAGTCACATACCTCCCCAGTCTAATTGTGATGAAAACAAAAAGTAGCGCTGCGCTCCAGACGCATGCGCCAACAACATATAGGCCTTTCATGCTGCTAGCACGTGATAACTACTTGGCTGCGAGGTGTTTAAAATAAGCTTTGCGTGCCTCATTTTGGCGAGTCGTTGACGCACAGCGTGTCTTTCGTCTGCGGGGATAATATCATTTTCGCGCAAGCACTCTTCGAAACTGTCCCGATCCTTGCAGTGGAAGAGGGCGACCCAACGCGTTTGCTCTCGGAGATCTTTGAGGATGGCGTTGTACCTCTGAGCCAGGACCCAGACCGATTGCTTGGCATGCCGGCCGCTGAATGCCAACTCTGAGAGCATGTCCTTTTTCTTGGTGAGCTGTTTACTCGCGGCCATGTCATCGATGACGTACAACGTCGGCTCACCCTGAAATACTCGGTAGAAAGCGCGCAAATAGTCGTGAAGCCGTTCACCCGGATCCAGAACATAAACCTCCTTGTCTGTACACACCCATGCGCGCTCCAGATAGGTGGTGTTGTGCCTGATCGTGGGACACAGGATTACGACGTGCTCGAAACGGTCGCGGTATGGGCCCTCGAGGAGGTCAAGCACAAATTTCGTTTTCCCGCAGCCAGTCATGCCGCAGATTATCGCCGAGTGGGGCTCAGTGACTAAGTCGCTAGTAAATGGCTGACACGAATCGCCCATCCTCGATGTTGAGCTGCGCATCCATGATTACGAAGAGGTAAATGTTCAATGGAGCTTCAGCTTCTGCTTCTTTGGCGATCTGGATCGTAATACCCTCGCTCCCGTTTTCGACCCGGCGGCCATTGCCGTGCAGGCCGTCGTCGTCGGTTGACCTCAAGTCCAGCCAGAGAGCGAACTCCTCCGTGAGGTACTTGCCCAGGTCGCAGGCGTGGACACTGAGGTCCTTGGCCACCATAGCCACATCGGGATGCCGTTTTAATCCGCCCGCCATTAGTTTTCTGACCTCGTCCCACGCCTGGTAAGGGCGCATGCCATGCGCATAGAGCTGGTTTGAAACGCCCTCGACAGTGACCTCCACCTTCGTGATCTTGGGGTTGTAGAACGCCTCGCTCTGGCGAGCAAATGCATCAGTCGGTTCCTCGAAGAGCATCAAGATCCCCTTCATCGATCGAGCGGGGACGTTCAGGTTGATGTTCCACAGCGTGTCCGACTTCTTCGCCACTATTCTGCGGTGTCGGAGGACCCTGTCGTAGAGGATCGCCATCTTCCCCGCATACTGGTTGCGGATGTTGTCGGCCAGCTCCCTGTTGGTCACCTTCTCGAACTCCAAGGAAATGCCCTCGACTGAGTATTTGGCAGCCGCGTCACCGGCTGCCCGGACTACACGGTCGTAATCGTTGAACGTAAATTCGTATTCCAGCCTGTCACCGAAAGCGGCCTGAAAGAAGGGCACGTGACTCTCCAAGAGTTCGAAGTCGAGTGGGATGTAGAAGCGGTTCCCGTAAGCCTTGGCAACAGCGACGTCCTTCGCCTTGTTAGTCACCTTGTCTCCAGCATCGAGTCTATTCTTCGTTACGTTTCTGTCCTTCGTGGTGTCAATACCCTGGTACTGTGAGTTCGCCCGCTCGTTGTCGGTTTTCCAGAGGTCCACGTAGCATCCGAACACATCGCTGTCATCGATGCTCATGACCTCGTTCCCAGAAATTTTGATCGTGATCTTCTTCACGATGGCCCTACCAAGATTATTGACCACTAGGCGGTTAGCATCGGTTGAGTCCAGCTTGATTTGGAATGCTAAACGAGTTGTTCCGGGGACTATGACATCACTAGCCCCAAGGTTCGGGAACCTCACTAAGAGATTCTGATTTTTGTCGATTGTGGAGGGGTTGTTTGTGATCACAACCGTTTGGCGAGTGCCTTTGATCCCATGGGATTCTCTCAGGCGTCGGTACGGGTTGAGCTTTCTACCGTATGCGCTTTGTGCCATGATAATGTATTGAACTCGCAGACGTTTGGGTCTAATACATGATTATGGCCGATGAAGATATACCACTACAAGATTTCAGCGACCGGACGTCGCCGGCCGATGACGTCATCGCAACCACATCGCTTTCCAATGAATTACTCACGGATGCCGTTGATGGGTTTTATAACAATTTGGGTGAGGGATATCCCGCCGCCGGTAAGGACTACAATAAATTTGTGGTCGACAGAAAGGGTCAACTCCGCCTAAGGGCTCATCCGGATGTTGATCTGATCAATGCTCGCGACGGAAGACCCCTAAAGCTAACCACTATAGCACGTAAGATAGGGAAAGGGGGTTCGGCAATAGTCCGTGAGGAACTCGGTTTCTCGGACTGGAGTGGGAAAAAGATGATTCTACCCGCTGAAGCTGTCACCCAGATACAGCGGGCTGATGGAGTACTGGGCGAAGCGGCCGGCGGAAGTCTTGAGGTGGTAGATGTCGACAGAGCAACCCACGCCCTGACGGAAGCGGAGGAGACCGCGTTGAAAACGATCAACGACTCACCACTGAGTACATCGGACTTGGACAGGTCCGAGTTAGTAATGCGGTACCGGGAACTCCGAGGACTCGATAAGGCTATGCAAACCCAGCGCGGTGAGCTTGTTAATAACCTGGCAAGGCTCTCTGAGCTCGACAGACACATTGAACGGGAAAAAAGAAAACTGGGAGAAACAGAAGACGAGCAGCTGCGGCGGGAGATCAGACAGCGCATCGCTGATCTTAATGACCAGCGGGCGGCTAGGCTCGAGGCGGCTTCGTTCAACCGAGAAGCTCTCAGATCGCAGATCGGCCGGATACGGGACACCCTGCGGCGAATGATGCATGAAGACGCCACGCTGGCTGAACGGATCAAGACTCTCTTCCGAGAGCAGGGTATCACCGTCGTGTCCATCCTCACAGCGATGGGGATGACCATCAGCACGCTCGTTCTAGCACTTACAGGAGGCGGTGCAGGCAGGGCCACTCCCCCTGCGCCAACTGATAAGGGTGGGGTAAAAGAATGGGTGAAAAAGCAGCTGAAAGCTCTCGCCACCCTTCTTGGTAAGCTTGCGGGTAAGCTCGCGGCCGCCATCCCCGGCATCATAGGCAGCGTGGTTTCGTGGTTGCTGTCGACCGCCGGCAAGGCAGTTGGATGGCTTGCTGAGCACACTTGGGCGTTGGTCATTGCTGTTGGAGGCCTGTTGCTAGTCGCAACTCGCGAGTGGCTAGCGAAGCGCTAGCCAAAGGGCCACTAGCCCGACCGCAATTCCGCCCACAACCAGAGCCCTTTTCTCGTCGGAGTGTGCCCGCGCAGCTGCTGCGTTTGCAGCGGGCAGCGTTGATACTCCCTTATGAGTCGGTGGGTCTGCCCGCGGAGGCCCCGCGATTTTACCATCATCGAAGCTGCCATGCTGCAGCCCCTGAACTGGAGCAGAGTTGCTTTGAACCGTGCCTATGGGGGGGTCCTTCTGAATTTTGTTCCCCGCGATTTTACCATCATCGAAGCTGTCATGCCCCTGAACTGGAGCAGAGTTGCTTTGAACCGTGCCGATGAAGAGGCCGGCCGGAGCCCTCAGAATTGTGTTGTTGTAGCCCGCGATGCCTGGATTTATATTAAGAAGCATGTCGCTTGGAGCCATGTACAGTCCTGTCCCAAAGACCATGTTAAGCTCACTCCCGGCGTACTGCAGAACGCCTTGGTAACGGGTGATAGAGGCCTGGATGTCAACCGGAGAGTTGATCGCATCCTCCACTAGGGCTAGGAACTGCTTTTGAGCCTCGAAGCCGCCCGATGTCTTGTCGATGATCCTGGACTTGGTTTGTGCCTGGGCACCGAGCAGAGCCCACACATATGTCCGGATTGAGTCGTTGATTCGCTCCATGCCGGCTTGGGTGAAGCCTTTCGAGATGTCAAGCACGAACGTGCTCCAAGAGCCTTCAACGCCGGGATCTTGCTCGATGAACTCGATGTGGGCCTTTTTAGGCGGTAGCCAGTCGCACGATGAAACTCCACAATGGCGGCCTCCAGAGACCTCCGAGCCGAATGTCATGTGTTCGGGGTCTAGGCTTCCGGCGTTCTGCCTGGCGATGTGTTTTGCCTGATTGTCGTGCCTGAAGTCTGTCTGGGTCCACGCAACGTGCCCCCTGGTGTGAACGTCCCCCAGGCCGCGGCTGTTCGGATACTCTTTCTGACGCCAGTCTGTCTGGGGATCGACCCCAAATTCCTGGCAAAGCCGTTCATACGCTCTCCGGTCGTATGTATTGTTTAGGGGGTCCCAGGGCGCGTCCTGTGGAAGGGCGCATTTCATTTCCGTCAGAATGCGCCTTATGGTGTAGTAGACGTGAAAGAGGTATACAGATTGAATGAGCAGATTCTTGTGCCCCGCCGGCCCATTCAGGTGGTCATTAAATGAAACTCCCGAACCGGAAGTTGCGCACCAGACTGCAAAGTTGACCTGGTTCTGCCAGAACTGCATCGGGCTTTTAGTCCAAGCTTGAACTGTGGCATCTGTTTTGACCCTGGGTAGACGGTACTGGCGCCAGATGTCGGGCATTTTCGCAGAGAAGACCTTGCCGGGGGCGGCTACGATCTGTATCGTGGAGAAGTTGTTGGCGGTTAGGCTCCGCTGATACCCCCCTGCCTTATACTTCGCACCGCTATTGAACGTAAATACCTCCATCGGAATATTGCAAGATGTTTCAGACGATTACTGATATAACTACAGGCCCAACCTACTCCAAAAGCCAATCGACAATAGAGACGGATGTCTCAGAGTCGGGCTGCGGTCCATCACATACACGATTGGCTGGTTCAATGTCACAAAAAACGAGGCGGTCACGTCCAAAGGGGTGAGAAAGATGGTTCCTCCCGGACTTTGGACTCTTCAGCAGCTACGTTCGTATTTCAACTCCTTGTTCGAGGACCTAATCCTAGCGCCGAACGAGACAACCGGACTCCTCGCTATCAAACCTAATGAAAGGGGCGTACATTTCACGGAGGGGTTGCTGCAGCTTCTTGGCTTCGACCAGAGCCAAATGCCGATCAGCCCACACACGGGTGTGCGTGGGCTGCGTCCGGTAAATTTCAGTCCGAACAGATTGTTGTTCATTCATCTGGAGCAGCTAAACACTACCGAGAACGCCCTGAACGGCGCCCCCAGTAGTCTGCTCGCCGCTGTCGCCGTTGGAGACTGGGAATACGGGGAGATCAAAACGTCAGTATTCCCCAATCCCGAGTTCAAACTTCTGAGACAGGGTACTATCTCAGAGCTTTCTCTCTCAGTTAGAGACGAGCGTGGTAACATTATAAACAACCACGGCTTGCCAGTGACTGTCGACCTTGAGGTGAAATGAGTATCTTTGGTGGGCGGGGTATAAATCCTCTGAGGGCAATTACGCTACTCGGCTTACGTCGATGCAGTCGCTTCGCGACGGTCCGCACCTCCCGATCTATCGCAGTATCTTAAAAAGACGGATGATGGAAATGTAGATGACTTAGAAGGAGGTCGGCTTATGAACGTCGGTGACGCCGCAGGGTCTACTGACGGCGTTTCTGTGAAAATAGTCAAGACGGCGTGGGACCATTTTAAGGGCGAAGTCGTGAGGAAAAATGGTGAAACGCCCATGGAAGACGACCTTGACCTTGGAGGTCACCGGATCATAAATGTACAGCTTCCTCGGCACTCTAAAGATGCCGTAAACAAAGCGTACGTCGATGCAAGGCTCGGTCTAATCCAAATTCCCAACCCCGTAATAACTCTAGTGGCCGAGGAGCGCGGACCTTTGTTTGGTGGGCAGTTCGAATGGTCGTTCGGCTCCAACTCGGATGGTCTGTCTCAGAGCAAAGTGGGCTACGTCATGATGAAAAAAGGCAAGATCATTTCAATGTCTCTGTCCGCGGCCGAGCGTGATGGACAGTCGGAGGATCAAGTGTCTGTAGGTGTCACCTTAAATGGACAATTTCAACAAGGCTATGATATCACTAAGGTCCAGCACTCTTATCTCGCTTCCAAGACCTTCCTACAGCCTCTACAAGTTGAGAAAGGTGATATTATCAACTTTCAGACGCGCGACACGAGTAGGACCCACGCTTCCGTGTGTTGCAGTCCTAATTGAACTGGAGGAGTAACAACATATATTATACGAATATGAAGGATGAACTACAACAACCTACGGCACCGCCTCTGTATCCCTCCCTGCCAACTGAGGGCGATGGCCACGCTTACCGTCTTCAACAAATAACGCGCATTCAGGCCGATTTAACGCGCGAGGCCGAAAAAAGGTCTGGCCTATGCAAGAAATATAGAAGGGCGTTGAACGCCGTAGATGGCGTTGACGCTGCTTTGGCGGCCGCTGGGGGGGGGGCTTGGAATCGGTGGCGTCTACTTCTTCTCGACAGTCGTGGCCATTCCGGTCGCTGTAGGGCTCGAACTGGGGTCTCTCGGTTGTGCGGGTCTCTGTGTTATTGGCAAGGTGGCTGGGCGGCGCCTTTCCCGCAAGTACCTCAAGCATCGACGCATTGAGACGATTGCCCGTGTAAAGCTGAATACGATCTCCGACATCGTTAGCAAATCCCTGACAGACGGTAACATTTCCGACATCGAGTACAGGCTTGTTCTAGATGAGCTCCAGAAGTTTGAAGACCTGAAACGGGAGGTCTATGCCAAACAGGCGCCATCTCCGGTAAACATGGACGAGCTTCGAAAAAAACTCCTAGACGATGGCCGCAAAGAAGCGCTCACAGAAATCGCCAAAAAGTTGAATTCCTCCTGAGCTGCGTTTGTATTAGAGGCCCAGACCCACCACCTATGTACAGAGAATAATCAGCGAGTATGTCTCCCCCGACAATCATCAATCTGATCCACCTATCTATCCCTGTCGCCACATTTATTATGGTGACCTTTATACTGCATCGGCAGAATAAGGTCGATGCCGGCCTTCGGAGGCTTAACGAGGAATGTCTCCGAGAGAAAACCCAGGTCTCTACCTCAGACTAATAGCAGAGGTCTCTACCTGCCCACTTTTTTGCCCCCCTTGAGCCCGGGCCGGCGAGGGTTGTGGGCCGTCCCTAAGCCCGGGCCGGTGAATTCCTCCTGAACTGCGTTCGTATTAGAGATTCAGACCACCATCTACAGCAAGACCTTCCTGCTGTACGATACACACAACTGAGTCGCCGAAAGGCTTGATCACTTCGTTTTGATGACGGGCCGCGGCGCCGGCGCGCCCGGCGGCAACCTTCTTAGGGTCTGACATTTTATGTCTTCGTGATGAGGCAACCTTCTTAGGGTCTGACATTTTATGCGCGAAATGGTGCTGGGAGGCTTCGTGTTGTCCGATCGTTTCATCTTCATGGAGCTTCAGCGGGCTCTTCGTGATGAGTGGTGGGTGGGCGAAATGGTGCTGGGAGGCTTCCCGGGCCAAAATAAAAAAAAAATGGCCATGTTCTCAGATGGGTATATTTCTACCGAACGTACACATCTAAATGGAAATATCAATGGCTGCCAGGCGCGCAAACTCCTTTTCGAGGGCTCTCACACGTCTCATACGGAGCCTACCCTCGGCCCTGTCATAGCCACATGCCCCGCACAGCCCAACGATATTTCCAACTCCCACACCACATCCGGCGCATGGCATCATCGGACTGGAGCCTTTACGGAGAAGCATGAGATGGATTTTGCAATAGTCCTTGAGGCAACTTCGGCCACAGAGATTAGTGAAGCCACGAACGAGCCACTTGCAGTTGTCTGTCCCCTTCATGCCGGTGGGTATATCAACTGCACACAAACGTTCAATTGGGTATACCTATGGCAGAAAATGCGTGAGCCCGGGCCGGCGAGGGTTGTGGGCCGTCCCTAGGGCTGGGTACTAAATTGGGGTCTGAGTCGCGTAAAATGGTGCTGGGGGACTCCCCGGGCCAAAATAACTGGTATGATCACCCCCCTGCTGGTGCTGGGGGACTCCCCGGGCCTACAAAGAAAAGTCCATTCACCCTTCCTGCTGCTCCGTCGTCAGTGTCAATTATTACTATCACATAACTAATACGCAGATCTGTTTCAATTCTTTACAGCAAGAGAGAACAAAAAGAGAGTCAATGTAATCAACCACAGACCTTAGTTAGTACTTGTGCAAATGTTTACAACTTCACTTTCAGTAGTTACTTCGCTTTTATTATCTTCCAGGGCGGGTTGGCCTGGGTGTGGTATCCTGCCACTTGCCTGCGGCTTGATATAACAATGGGCAGCATCAGATCTAACGCAAGTCGACCTATTCCACGAATGATTGAAATATTGTCGATGGGACATTTAACCCAAACAAGCAAATCTATATTACCATCATGTATATCATGCATACTTATTCATACGCATCAATGCGTTTCTCTGCTTTCAAGTCAATACCATCATTCACCGATTGTTGACTTCTTGGAGTGTGCTAGACCTTCCTAAAAATTGGTTCAATTGGAATAAATTCACCTTTTGTATTCCCCGTCTACCGCCAATATCAATCCTGTTTCAAACACTTTTTTGCCTATGTCTCTTTCTTTGCATTTTCAGACCGTCTTCCTGTTGTCGCTTCGACTTCTGCTACCTGTGTTACACCTTCCGCACTATTCTGTAAAGATAGTCTATTCTTGATGACGACATTATCTCGCTCAAGGGCTTCAAGTCTCGCCTTCATTTCTCCCAGCGTTATCCGCATTGCCAGATTTTCCTCTTCAATCTGTTTATTCTTCCCCAGGACCGTCATCAGTCTCTTCTTTAAGTCTGTATCCTTTTTACCGTTCACTCTTTCCAGTACTTTCGTCACCATTTGTTCAATGAAGACGTCCTCGTGAAAATTCCCTGTCAGTATGGATCCATGTGAATCGCAATTTGCCATTTGAAACAAAAGAGAACAGAAAAGAATCATACAAACTATCATCTTGAGTTTCACGACCTAGTTCAGACAGCTCCTATAGGAGCTCCCTGATTAGGGTCTCCTGTTTCCTCATACAATATTGTAGCTTTTATTTTTCTACATGGTCATCTGTGGCAAGGAAAAATCCATCCATACTTTTTTTTTTCCAAAAAAAAAACTTAAATAAAAAAATAAATAAAGATTAATCAATTAATATTCATGAACTCATAAATTTGTATATGAATATTTATGAGGTTAAGAATTAAAATTAATTTCCAAATTGGCAGCATCAATTGGATCGCAGTTATGTACGTTATCATTAGACCACTGCGTTGAAATGGTTATAATTTACGCATGTATAAATATTGCATTTGTGTGAATTGAATCTGCAATAAATGTGACTGATTTGTGGCAATATAGTCGGTGGTTATCTGGAAGACCTATATTTAGTGTGTTTTTAATAAAATTAGATTAATTCTATCGCTAAAATATTTAATATAACTCGAATAATCTTGTTTGTGTGAAACCACCACACAGGTTGGCTAGTTTCCTTACATATTCGATCATTTCAAAATTTTTCTCTCCTTCAATGTTCAGGATGAAATTTCATTGATGAAAATATCTTGGTCCTCTGCTGTAATTATTTACGCATTGTTGGTCCTTTAAATATCACGCCTCCAGATGGTCGGCAAGTATTCTTATAGCGTCTCTATAATGAATATGGAATATGAATCTGGTTGCTACTGAAGGTCAAATGAGCTAATTTCTTTTTTTCACGACGGTAAACCCCCAATACAACAACAACAACAACTTTTTTTCAAGCTGATGGTCCTCTGGTGAACGCTCTAGTGCCACCATAGTGCTATTGTAATATAAACTGATGATCCCCTCTCGCATTTAATGAGCAACAAATTAATCAAATAGGCACTTAATACAGTTTTTGAAAATAAAAATGTTCAACGAACAAAACGTTCGCCAGCGAACATCAACTCTGGCGAACTTTTAACAACTTTAACTAGCGAAGCTAGACTTCCAAACGTCGGTAAGTCGTCATTGTGTGAATCCAGTTTAAGTGTTAAAGTGATATCAGAATTTGTGATTTAAACAAATTGTATTGCTTTAACAATGCCAAAGACCTAATGACCTAATACAGATCCGCAACTCTGATATAGGTAAAGAGCAAGTCAGGAGAAATTCTCGTTAAGTTACGTGTACGATCATGTGACCGCGTGATAACGTGAGATGTGTTAAATTGCTCACATCAATTATAAATATCTAGTTTTCTCTTCAATTTTTTGCTGATTAAACCAAATATGTATGTCTCTCATTAGATCGCAAACATCTTTTATGAGTGATAACGCAAGATCTCGTTCAAATCTCGTCCACCTGTTGTTTCGGACAGTTTCATATCTCTGTTGAAAAGGTCTTTGACAACGCATATGTTCTTTCTTTCTTCTAAATTAAATGGTTGAGTACTCATATATAGGGATAAAGACTGTCAGCAAGTTGGCGGACGAGGAAAGTTCCAGTACGGGATTAAGAACACCATCGTCAGCCCCACCTTCTTCCACAGTTTTACCATGAACGTCAATTGCAACAATGACACAGTTAAAGTGTACATGGAGGAAGCATATTTTATATATAATATTTGAAGTTATTAACCTTTTTGCCGTGTTTGCTTACATTCACACGTATTAAATCGTGTAAAGTTTTATTGTTGCGATGATGAATTTCCACGAAATAAATGTAAAGTCATCCAATGGCCGAGATTACTCTGAAATAAAATGTATTTTTTCAGTTTATACCACCACAACCATTATCATCATCACCGCCATCATCATCATCACCACCATCACCACCACCACCATCATCATAATCATCATCATCATCATCACCGCCATCATCATCATCATCATCATCATCATCATCATTATCATCATTTCTTATTCTTCTTCTTCTTGATTTAAAAATCATAATCATAATCTGGTTTTGTCAATCAACCTAATTACCCGGTTATTGGTTACTTTCTGAGTGCCATTAATGGTTTCGAGGGCAGGCAGGGTGAATCCTTATGGGAGCTGATAGAACATTCTAAAGGGAAGCGGTTTGAAGTTGGTAGGACTAATGGTTTTACATGTTGTATTACATAGTGGTAACAGTGTTATGTTAAGGGTTTGATCCAATTCGAACATTCATTCACATGTATATTTGATAAATAAAAACAACACCATAGTCTTCTCTATATTCAGCAAATCAAAAGTTTTGATGTATATTTGTGTGTAAATTTAATATATAAATAATGAATAAGAAAATAAGTGTTTTACCTTATTTTCTACATATATCCCTACAAAATCATATCTCTGGTCGCATATTGAAAATATATTGCATTTCATTCTCATTCCTGAATTGTAATACGTTCTGGAAATTATTCTTACGTTTTACGAGATAATATTTAGAAGTTATAGCTCGTAAAGACGAATTGAAATTTCAGGAAAACTTTCCTAGTCCTCACCTATTAACGTTTCGTAATAAGGAATATTACTAAATTACGAAATGATTCCTCTGTTATTGTCAATGAATGAATCACAATATTTTTCAGCCTTTGCTATATACGATACACATGTATATATTACATAGAATAAAAGGTGTCTAACAAAACATATTTTTATTATTTACTATAAACTTCTACATGTATGAACGTTTTATTTCGTATCCCGGCAGAGTCACTTGGGTTTGATCATGTATGGAAGACCTCCTCCTGAATTATGGCAAGTCTGTGGTTCCACAGGAGCGTCTTGGTATATTCGGGGTTCTAATTAGCTGGGCGTCGCCATGGCTTTAATACTGTTGCAACGAATTTGTTATATTTTTTTTTACTTTTTATATACTTCGTTGTTGTTGTATTTATTTAGACCTTTCAGTTAAGGTTAACCCTCGAAAGATTAGGCACTTATTTCCAGCAGCGTCCTGAGGAGAGACAGTGGTTGGATACAAGTGAGTCTGCATGAGTGCGATACCCTAGCTCATCTTACGAATAGACCCCATGGTTCATATTCGTGCTCCGTGTATAGCACGGACGCACGAAATATATTGGATTGCTATTTCATTGAGTCTGATGATAATTTAGTTAGAGATGTATTTAATGTAAACAGCGGGTATCTCCCCGATCAAACTTCACGCAGTGATCTCCCTTGCTCGCTCCCTTAGCAAAAGAATATCATTATCTACAACTGTAAAGGAATGTACAGGGACCTTAACCGAATTACTAAGGTGTGAGAGGATCATTTTATATTTGCAAGGCCATAGGTTTTGTTTGTTTGCGGAAATCAACCATTTTGGTGGATTCAAAGCAATGAATATCTAAACTATTCTAGTTTATTACTGGTCGATTGTCATACTTAATGTACCGGTATATTCATTAAAGCAACTCGGTCACAGACGGCCATTGCCTCAGAATTAGATTTTTGGCTTGCGTTATACGGTACTTTGTGATTCCCATATTATCGCGTTCAAACACATTTCGGATATGTTGCATTTGGTACACAGCCGAGATTATCCGTTCGTGTACACGTCATATGCGGGTTTCCTAAAATAGAAACAACAAATCAGAAATAGACTGCTTGTTCTGGTACTCTGCTTTGATTTAATACAAAAGCGGAAACCATTCTTTTACGCAGAACAACATTTGACGCGCTTTTCATTCTGGTTCTCGGCTCTAGAATGATAACACCGGACACCATCCATTTGTTATCAACAGCTATCAGCTGAAAAACATATAGGCAAGGAAAAAAAAAAAAAAAAAAATAGAATAGCAACGAAAGAACCATTCTGGTAAACTTGGCAACTGAAATTTTATTAACCGTTTGTATGTATTACTTCTAATCTAATCGAAACATCCAATGTCATTCGGAAACGCTCGAAACATTATGAATATTAATGAGACAACAAACAGGCTGCACGTTTATGACACCCAATATTTTTTTCAGCTGTGAGGGACTGACAACATTACGACGTCATTAGACACACTTGTTTGCATAAGGCAAACATGCAGCAGAGTTCCAGCTCCTCGTATTTCTTGGTCATTGTCTTTAGCTGCATAAAGGAAAAAAATGAATGCTTCCAATTCCTCATGCCTTTTTTATGGTTTCGAATATCATATGGAAGGAAAATGTTTTAAGTGTGAGTAACGCCTTAACCTATCTAATACGGCTTCGGTGTCTATGTTAAAACCTTTTTCTTTCAATTTCGTCGCTGTCAGAATGTTTTTCAGCGTAGTTGTTGTTGTATCAGTGACCTTTTGCCCCTTGAACTTATGGTACTTTATGCATAATTAATTTCCAGCCAGTCTTTCCGATAATGGCGGATGGATTTCCATAAACTCCCGTGACAAGTTTTTTTATACTGGTTTCATCGGTTGTCTTGTACTCGTACATATACGCAGATATGTTTTTATAGCTTTAATGTTTCAAAAAATGAAGATCTCTCATATCCACTATTTATTTGAAAGGTGAACCACACATCTATACCGACTCTACATAAAGACACTGTCACGCAGTATATGGATATTTATACTTATTTAATTCATAATCTACTCTATATATTGTTGCAACAGCTCTTAAATAAGGACATTGTCACTTTAAATAAATGGACATTTCCAGTCCATAAAATGCCAGATCGGCTCTATACTTTGCTGCAACGACTCAATATACAAACATTTCCCTCAGTATATGGATATCTTCAATTTATTTACCGTTTGTCTCACTTTTTCAGCCAATGAAATAGGTCCTTTTCATCCAAAATTTAAAAAAAAGTATTACCTATGTATTTTCGTATTTTGCCCAGGTTATGTAAAAATATGTTCTGAACGGTTATGTGAGTCGCGTGCTCATACCACCGATGTTATCTAATTGAATCTTTAACCTGCGCTAGTCTTCGCCTCGTTTGGGTTAAATTCCATATTTAAAAACATGAACGGTAAGTAATATATGAAATCAGGTGGGCCCACAATATCGCTAAACTGTTCAAAATATAGTTATAAAGACTTTGCAAAAATACATTGACGCTTAATATATGGATATTTTCACTTTATATAATACCAAATCGACTCAGTATATTGTTGCAACGGCACCGTCACTCAATATATGTATACCTTCATGTTATATACAGGTGGGCCAATATATGGCCAAAATGACTCAATATGTTGTTGTAACGACTTCATATAAGCACGCTGTCACTTATTATTCAACAATATCTATTATCTACATCTAAGACAGCCATGGCTTTCCAGTTTTTTTTATATTTCCCTATTTCAGTATATATCAATACAAGATTTATATTTAAAAGATATTTGGCGTACTTTAAAAACCACAACAACAAGAACAACAACAAAACAAAACTGCCATTTTTATATTATATTTAATCTATAATAATGTTACCGTATAACAATGATATAAACTATGATCGTTCAATATTATAATAGCTCGCACACACTTGCTATACTTGACTATTTGCGTTTACCGTCGTTTCGATAGTATTTCAGTCATACAGCGACGTCCAGCTAATTACGCCACACTAGCTAAGTTAGCCGATTATTAATTGTAAATATAGTACAATCTTGTTAAAAGATAATTCAGCTTAGTTAAATATATAACGATAAGCTTAAGGTCAAGTCCCCGTAATGGTTCTGCTATGTCTTGGACAACTTATCCTTTACCAAAAATATGTATAACAACTGTTATAAAAATATACATATTTGAACTTATTACGAAGTTAATGTTATGTAGCGAACTCTGGGTAGCTTTCATCTCTAAAGAAAAAGCTATCGGCTTTATTACAAAGAACATTAAACAAGCTAGTAGTATATATCAATGGGATGGCCAGAAATCCACGATTTCACGATTTCACGAAAGCACGCTATGACGTCATTAATTAGGACAATGCCTATTTTTAGGGTATGACATAATCCCCGACCTCACCCCTTTACCGAGGGCACGTACATTCCGAAAAACC
>CM037781.1:32070874-32093463 GCA_021229015.1 Solen grandis | reverse complement strand
CCCTAACAACAAAAAGGACAGGTGTAACACTATGCCCGTTGCCATTTCATGGGGGTGCATGAAAAGGGAAAATTCGCATCTTTTGCAATGACAAATTGTGTTTAAAATATAACCAAAAAATGCTATCAGAAACAGTTACTTTGATTTATTTTTAAGTAACAGACATGACAAATCATGAATTCAAAACCGCAAGACTCACCTGGTGTATTAATGCTTTTTTGGCAGGTCTCATATGTTTTGAGTCAGAATTTGCACGAGGGCGGTTAGCGACTGTTAAACTGATCCACTGCAGTTGGGGGGCCTGACTGATGCCTCTGACGAGAACTGGGGATTGTTAACTGTTCTCCGAGAATCCGACTCATTGGAGATTCTTCCTCCATTCGGTGCACGGGTGGGAGAGATACATTTGGATTGCTGTTTTTCAAGGCACTTAATTGTGACTCATCCATTGAGGCGTCCATTCTAGCAGCTTGTATCGCCTTTTTGTTAGGCTTTTTAACACCTGATAAATCTGATTTTGAGCGAGGTCGAATTGAGTCAAAAAAGTTTTTCACTTTCGATGAAGTTGATGGTGAGTTCCCTTTTGTGTACTCCTCACCAGATTTTTTTCCGATGTCTGTCTTTTGAGAACAATCCCCCCTGAGGCCTGTTGATCCCGATCTGGCTCTGAAATCTCCGTCAACATTGTCTGGGGACGCATGTAATGGAGAGGTTGGAGACAAAGGACTGTCACCTGATTCCATGAGAGGCCATCGCTATGGCACTGAGGTCCTGAAATAAACAGAGTGTACATTTAGAAACATTATGACAAACATTACTGCAACACATGTACTACCACAAATCATCTCAGGGACTAATACATCTCATAAAGTGGACACGACTGGAATCTTATGTACACTCTTTATGGTCCTGTCTTGACACTGACATTCATGTTGTTTCAAAGCAATTCAGTGCAAGGAAGCTACTCTATCTAACAAACATTTTGTACAAGGTTTAATCCTAAAGCAGTTATTTCCCATGGATAATTAACTGAAATGCAAAGACTTCAAATTCCCCTTTTTTTATTCCGTAAGAGTGTTCAATAAAGCAAAATTATATACTGTGAAATGTCATGGAAATCCAATTACTTTCAAACTGTTTTTACATAAGCAACTGATGGTATTATGGCCAGATATTGAAGCAATCCAATGATGGCAATACAAGTTATAGCAGATTAAAATAAAAAGGTCAACCTGATCGGACGCCCGACGCTGCTGCCTGACGCCCCGCCAAGACATCATTAATTTAAAGGACAGAATTTTTCATTGAAAGACTTGTCCATAAAGAAAAGTAAGACAAGTTTTTTGAGACACAAGTTTTCTCCATAAAACAATAATATACAATACTTCAATTTCCAAAAGTCTCAGCAATTCAGTTGAGACCAAATAACCCCATTTCCAACAAGCCCCATCATGGCATTTTGTGTTTATGCTACTCTACTTTCAAGAATGTCTCACTTCAGATATTTTCAAAATCATCTGTGGAATATGCAATTGTAAATATTACAATGTCATCTATTAAAAAAATAAAAGGCCATTATCTGCTATTAATTTCCAACACAAAATGTAGTTTTTACAACTGTCTAAAATGTCAAATGTGAATTATAACAACTCTGAATCCTTATATCTATTATCTTCCCTATACCTTAGCTGCCTTAAAAATTAGTTGTTGTTTTGAAGGTCCCAACATTTATTTTTCCACTGTAAAAGGGGCAGTTGAGGTTGGGAATCTATCTTCAGCTGACCTACAATGTTAAGTAAAAGGAAGCACATATATTTGATAAGTAACATGTTACATTACAGGGCATAATAATAATTACCATGCTGGGATATTTACAAGAGTACAAGAAAAGTCCCAAGAAATTGTGAATACATGAATACAACAAAAGGGTGTAGATCTACCTAAATGTTAAGGACATTGCAGCAAATGTTTTCATGAAACAAAATGTAGACAATTATCTGTTGCTGCATGAGCTGATCTTGCTTTTAAAAAAAAGCCAGTCTCACTATTATGAAGGCGCCTGATAGAAGCGGTACTATGATTCTCTGCTGGGGAATAATAACAATGAGACTCACAGGTATGTTACATGTTGGATGGCCTGCAAGACCAGTGGCCATGGTTTGACATGTGCCCAGCTTCAAAAAGAAGGCCCTGGAATCGCTCACCTGAGAACCAGGTATTAGTGGGAGGAAAAGAAACAGCAAATATTTATGAATTAATTATTTGAAGAAAATTGACTCTGCTCCTTGCCAGCCATCCAAACAATTTCAGCCATTTTGACAGAGAGTGACCCAAGAACATCTGTTCTAAAAACACTTTGAAATCCAGCCAGTACTTTTGGACAAGAAGATTTTCAAATTTGTACTACAAACATATAAGGCAAACTGGCTCTGCCTACTGGCAGGCATGTTTTTTAAAGCATCCAATTAAATTTTACAATCTTGGTAGCGTGTCACCAAGAAACATCTGTGCAAAAAAAATCCCATAAAGTTTAACAATCGTGAAAGAGAGTGACCCAAGGAACATATGTGCCAAAACTCTTTGAATCCAGCCAGTACTTTTGGAAAAGAAGATTTTTCAATTTTGTTCTATATACATATAAGGATAACAGGCACTTTCCTCTAGGGACCATGTTTTTTGAAGGATCCAATGAATTTTTTATAATCTTGGCAGCAAGTCACCTAAGAATTATCTGTGCCAAAAGACTTATGAGTCTTATAAAACCCAATGAGTATTTTTGGACCCTAATATTTTTTAAATTTGCATTATATAATACATAAAATATAAGGAAAATGGGCTCTGCAACCTGGCAGCCATATTTTTCAACCGAACCCAAAATTTTTTTACAATCTTGGTAGCAAATCACCCAAATACCATCTGTGCCAAAAAACTTTGAAATCCAATGTTTACCTTCGGACAAGAAGATTTTTCTTGTTTGTAACTATATACATATGGGGAAAATGACTTCACACCCCTGGGGGACATATTTTTTTACCAATGTAGATAATTTTTACAATCATTATAGAGAGAAGAGACATCTGTCCCAAAAATCTTCGAAATCCAGCCAGTACTTTTGGAAAAAAATATTTTTAAGTTTTTACTTTTTTTCCCCCTTTTAGCTGCCATTTGGGAAACAGATTTTGACATGGAATTTAATTCTTTGTACAACTTTGGAAGAGGACCACCAAAGGAACATTCCTGTAAAGTTTTATAAAAATTGGCTCAGTAGTTACATGTAGGATGAGATGTTTTTTAAGTTACATGTTGACAATGGACAACAGACATTCATAAGTCACAATAGCTTACCTTTGGAAAAGGGTAGCTAAAAAGGGCGAAGGTCATGTTTAACTGCTGAATATTTTTTTACTTGCTAGTCCCAAAATGCTAAATTAAGCAACGTCTGGTAGGGTCAGCCATTATATGGTGATAGCTTTGGGGGTTTGTTTTTTTTTTAGTTAAGAAACACACTAGAAGGAAATTTTGGTAGGCTAAAACCTGTTACAGCATAATATTCTACAATTATTTTTCAATTAAAATGACTATAACCTTAATCTGATTCACAAAACTGTTAAGCCATCAATAAGTAACAATGTTACAGTTCACCACCTGCCAATAGAGAGATTGCTGTAGAAAAAAAAATGTTCACTAGCAAAAGATCAGTATAACAACACTGATATGTACATCTCTCCAGCTCAACTGGCTGGCACAGGGTGGGTTATATTTCTTCTAATAATGGTCCCAATTTCCCCCTGGAATGGAGAAACTCTAACAGACATTTAGAAGGGTTGTACATGGGAAAATTGATCTTTCTTCTCCATTAACTCTCAGAATAAAATATGTTGTGTCTGCTCAACAAGATGTACGCATTATTTTGACAGAATTTCATTCTCTTACTTCTGGCATTCATAACATTGGGTAATATTCTAAGGAATATCGATGCTTAGAAATTGCTAGTAAAATAACATGAGCAACAATCAAGTTCGGTAACAGGATATGTATTGTCTATGTAAAACGTTCTCCATCTTTTGAATACTGAGATAATTAAGATTTAAATATTCTAAAAAATGTCTGCCCTTTGTTAAGTAATGAATCAAATGAGAACCCCATTTCTAGTCTTGTTTAGGACTATAGTTACCAAAAAGAAAGGGAAAACATTTCATAGTTTGAACAACTCTAATATACATTGTAAACCCACATTTCATTTCAACATTTATCTACAAGAAACAAACAACTGTAAACCTGATCAGCTTGCAGACAACTCTAGTTACAAACATTTCCTTGATGGCTTCCATGAGATAAGGGGTTTAATATACGGGACCAGATAAACTGATTGACTATCACCCCAGACTGTCAGGATGAGGGTCTTGCCTGACAGTCCAGGTAGGAGGAAGACAATAGACCTAAACCCCAGACCATTTAACAACCAGTTCCCTTTGTCAAAAAACATTTATTTTATGGAATATTTCAAGACAAAACAAACAATACACCACAAAATGGGACAGCTGTACAGTAAATCTCACTCAGTTTCCTAGTTGCAGAAAACACTGAATGGAGATGGTTTTACCAATCCACCAAAAAGCTAGATGCAGTGGCCTCAAGGACACAATTTGACCAAAAAAAAAAAACAACAACAAAAAAAAAAACTACAAGAATCAATGTCTTGTGGGTATTTGTCTTGTTTTGCTTATACTACTCTTTTTTTAATATCATCAAATATTTTTACCCATAAAGAAATGGCAAAAAACATTGCTTTCAGAGTAAAAAATAATGAGAAATGGTTTTGATTTTCCAAAACAGATGAATGTTACAGTAACGTGTTTGTGTTTATGGAGGTGATGCATTTTTATTTCTTTTGTGTTTTACTCCTTATCCATAAAGAAAATCATTTCCTTTATTAACACTTGATGAAACCTAAGGACCAGTCATAGTTGTGACATTTTCAGCAGTGCAGAACTATATATTGAAAACAAAAACAATACCATATTCACAAAGGGTTTAATCAAAACTGACAAGTTATGAGGGCGAGTCAATAAATAACCATCCCTAACCTATTTCGGGTTGAGATCTACCTCTTCTTTTTCAATATTATTTCCCTCCAGGGCTATGCACTTGGACTAACGGAGTTTCAAGTGCCATCAGCCCAGAAGTGAATAAGTCAGGGTCTTTTCCATGGAACCACTCCTCGACTGCCGCCACGACTTCTTTGTCAGACCGGAAATGAACGTCTACGTATATCCTTTTTCAAATTTGGAAAAAAGAAGAAGTCGCTAGGAGCCAGGTCTGGTGAGTAGGCAGGGTGCGGTATTAATTCATACCAATTTGGCTCCACAGCATCCATTGCAACTTTACAAGTATGGACTCTTGCATTGTCCAGTTGCAGCAAAACACCTTTGGAGAGTTTACCACAGCGTTTCTTGCAGATGACGTTCCTCAGCTGGACTAGCAAGTTTGCATAGTATGCTCCGGTTATTGTACTTCTCTTGGGTAAAATGTCCAACAAAATAACGCCCTTTGCGTCCCAAAATACTGTGGCCATCACTTTGCCAACAGATGGTTGAGTCTTGAACTTCTTGGCCTTTGGGTTCCCGGCCCTACGCACTGACAACTCTGGGCTTTATTTTCTGGTTCATAATAATGCACCAATAATCTCACCACAGTAACTAAACGCAAAAGGAAATTCATCTTTTGACCTCAAACGCTTCAACAACGCACTGCATACTGATGCTCTCATTGCAATTTGCTCATTGCTAAGGGATTTTGGGACCCAAGGCTGTAAGCTTGCACATCCCTAAACAATCATGCAAGATTGTTGAAATGGTACCATGTGAAATGCCTAATGCCTGTGTTATTACTTCAACCTGACCTCGCCTATCTGAGTATACCAGATCTCTGACTTTATTACACATTTCTTTGTCGGTGGCATCAACTGGGCGTCCAGACCTGGCTTCATCTTCTAAAGACGTCGCGTTTAAACTCCCCAACCCAGAATTTAACTTGAGAGTAAGATGGTGCAGAAGACCCATACACATCAACTAAACTCAGCATATATGTCCTTACTAGTTTTACCTTTTAAATGCCAGTACCGAATTACAGCACAGTACTCCACTTTTGATGAAAAGCTTGCTTTTACATCACTAGCCATGTTTGACATTCAATATCTGACAAACAAATGACCGTATACATGTGTAGTTTTGTACACAGGTATAGTACATGTATTGAAACGATGCGTGAAAATCGTGGATGTCTTGGTTGATCGGAGATGTCATAGGCTGGTTATTTATTGACTAGCCCTCGTATATTGGGCTGGAATATGGTTGCCAAGGAAATACAGGTAGAATTGACAACAACCTTCAGCAGTTGCACAAAAATTATATAGTATACCATATAGGAATCAGTCATGGTGCTAAAGGAATCCCAAATTACATGTTTAAAGATTTAAAGAAGTGCTACAAAATCTATATAGAATAAGAAGACCTGAATCATTTCAATATTTCAAAGATTCACTCCCATCAAAGAATCGCTTAAAAGGAATTTTAGAATCTTCCATCAAGGCATTTTTTGCAGTTCCAAAAAATGTCATCTGAACGCCGAATAAAGGGATGGAACCATGACTTAATTGATGTTATATCTACTGGCAGTACAGGCTCGAGAAGTCCAAACTTAGTAGCTTCAAGGTACAATAGGACAGAAAGAGGAAGAACTTTTTATATCACTTGGCAGTCTGTTTAGGACTTGATTTTTTCCCAATAATCAGATAAAACAGATCACAGCAAAATGATGTTGGTCTCTTTATAGGTACATCCAGGCTGACCATGTCTACAGCTGATTTTCAACACTCTTGATCCTTTTGGACAACTACAGTTGACCCGAGTATTGCTCTTCACAATCAGTACTGGAGCCAGCAGTTTGACAGAATTTTTAATAAAATGGAGCCAGCAGTTTGACAGAATTTTTAATAAAATGGAGCCAGCAGTTTGACAGAATTTTTAATGAAATGGAGCCAGAAGTTTGACAGAATTTTTAATGAAATGGAGCCAGCAGTTTGACAGAATTTTAATGAAAGGGAGCCAGAAGTTTGACAGAATTTTTAATTAAATGGAGCAAACAGTTTGACAGAATTTTTAATGAAAGGGAGCCAGAAGTTTGACAGAATTTTTAATAAAATGGAGCCAGCAGTTTGACAGAATTTTTAATAAAATGGAGCCAGCAGTTTGACAGAATTTTTAATGAAATGGAGCCAGCAGTTTGACAGAATTTTTAATAAAATGGAGCCAGCAGTTTGACAGAATTTTTAATGAAATGGAGCCAGAAGTTTGACAGAATTTTTAATGAAATGGAGCCAGCAGTTTGACAGAATTTTAATGAAAGGGAGCCAGAAGTTTGACAGAATTTTTAATTAAATGGAGCAAACAGTTTGACAGAATTTAATGAAATGGAGCCAGCAGTTTGACAGAATTTTTAATGAAAGGGAGCCAGAAGTTTGACAGAATTTTTAATGAAATGGAGCCAGAAGTTTGACAGAATTTTTAATTAAATGGAGCCAGCGGTTTGACAGAATTTTTAATGAAAGGGAGCCAGAAGTTTGACAGAATTTTTAATGAAAAGGAGCCAGCAGTTTGACAGAATTTTTAATGAAATGGAGCCAGCAGTTTGACAGAATTTTTAATGAAAGGGAGCCAGAAGTTTGACAGAATTTTTAATGAAAAGGAGCCAGCAGTTTGACAGAATTTTTAATGAAATGGAGCCAGCAGTTTGACAGAATTTTTAATGAAATAAAGAGAGAAAGTTTTTTATAAAAAAAAATGAGGATGACATGTAAAGGGTGTCAAACATATCACCTTCAGGTTGACAGCCATGCCCCAGTTACTAGGATAATCAAGTCAAACTCTTGGCAATAAACCCCAGTTTGTGTGTTTTTTGGGGTTAACGTCCCACCAACAGTATTTCAGTCATTAGGACACAATGTCTACTTGAGACAGATATAGTGCTGCCACACTGCAGTATCATGTCATAGACATGTCGCAAGATACAACACCCAGTCACATTATCCTGACACCCAGCCAACCAGTCCTACAACTAACCTTATACGCTAAGCGCCAAGCAGCGGAGTTATACTATTTACTATTTTTTACTACTTTGGAATGTCGCAGCTGGGTATCGAACCCACGACCTCCTGCACCCCAGGGCAGACAAATCCCAGTTTACCAGAGCAACTGAAAATAGTAAGTCATTCCCTGAAAGGTACTGGGTGTTGCTGCACAGCAATCAACCATATGGTATACTTCTTGTGATGGTATATTTCCTGGATAGTTCTTATGTAGCCAGACCATACCAGAGACGAAACATAAGTCAGATCTTTCTGCTAAGTAAACAAATTTGCCTAACATGCCATCTCCTATAAACAAGAATACGTAAAATAAGGCAGGGTCAATTAACATATATTTGGAAAAAAAACACAACCTATAAAATCCCTAGTGCCAAGTTCAGAAGAGAGACTAATGAAGTTGGATTTGTTTACTAGGACAAAACTTTGGAAGGTTTCCATTTCCTTGAAATTAAATGTCAGGTCAGCTGTGCACTGTTTTTGAAGATAGATGACCTTTATCATGGAATACACAAGAGAATAAAATGGAACTAAATCTTTTTTCATTCTACACGTTTTTACTTCCTGGTATGAGATAGATCTGATTTTGTCAGATGAGGCTGACTTAGACAAGTGAAATATGATATTCATGTAGTTGTATTAACCTTCATGTTTGATCAAGGTGAGCTAAATGCTTTATTTATTGTTACTAAATAATGTTCAAATATATGACAAATATTATGGATTTTTGCTGAATATGGGGGTTTCTATTTTTACCATTTAAATGCAAACATGGGGAGGTGTTATACAAATGACAATAGCTTTTTTATATGACAGTAAATTTTCTTTAAATTTTATATTAAAATTTGTTTAATTGAAATAATACAGATTCAAAATATATTGTTACTTTCATTTGAAATGGTGAATTTGATTGGTACACTTTATGTGATGTTTTTAACTATAACAGACTATTTCCTGAAGCGACATCTTAGTTATTTAATTTACTCCAGACAATTTGACATTCATTCATTCTCTCAGCCCTAGTAGTATACTGGCTGCTAAAAGACAAGTACAAACTTTTCAATTATAATCTGTCATTATGCCGTTTAATTATCTAGTGTTATACTGATCGATGATTTAGTGTGATAATTTTTCAATTATCTAGTATTATACTGATCGATGATTTAGTGTGATATTTTTCAATTATCTAGTATTATACTGATCAATGATTTAGTGTGATATTTTTCAATTATCTAGTATTATACTGATCAATGATTAAGTGTGATATTTTTCAATTATCTAGTGTTAAACTGATCAATGATTTAGTGTAATATTTTTCAATTATCTAGTGTTATACGGATCAATGATTTAGTGTAATTTTTTCAATTATCTAGTGTTATACTGATCAATGATTAAGTGTAATATTTTTCAATTATCAAGTGTTATACTGATCGATGATTTAGTGTAATATTTTTAATTATCTAGTGTTATACTGATCGATGATTAGTGTAATATTTTTCAATTATCTAGTGTTATACGGATCAATGATTTAGTGTAATATTTTTCAATTATCTAGTGTTATACTGATCGATGATTTAGTGTAATATTTTTCAATTATATAGTGCTACACTGATCAATGATTTAGTGTTATATTTTTCAATTATTTAGTGTTATACTGATCAATGATTTTGAGTGATATTTTTCAATTATCTAGTATTATACTGATCAATGATTTAGTGTAATATTTTTCAATTATCTAGTGTTATACTGATCAATGATTTAGTGTAATATTTTTCAATTATCTAGTGTTATACTGATCAATGATTTAGTGTAATATTTTTCAATTATCTAGTGTTATACTGATCAATGATTTAGTGTTATATTTTTCAATTATCTAGTGTTATATGCTGTTCAATGATATGGTGGGGCCTCCGTGGCCGAGAGGGTAAAGTTGCTGACTTTAACACTCACTCAGCCCCTCACCATGTGGGTTCGAATCCCGGCAGGGTCATTCGGATTTTCAAGTGAGGAAGCTTTCCCGCTGACTTGCAGTAAGTCGGTGGTTCTACCCGGATGCCTCCGTGCATTCTGGGTCTTCCTCCACCTGTAATTAGCTGGACGTCGCTATATGACTGAAATATTGTTGAAGCGATGGTAAACTCAAATAGTCAAGTCAAGTCAATGATATGGTGTTATATTGTTCATTGATCTCGTGTTATTCTGTTCAGTGATCTATCATTGTACTTTTCAATGAACTGTCATTATGCTGTTCAATGTATGGTGTTTTACTGTGTCATTCTGTTTAATTACTAACCAGTAGCTCTGAAATGAGAAGGTGCTACTGAGTGACTGACACCTGTCCAGGATGAAAAATAATTTTCAGTCTGATCTCATAAAATGTAATTTGTACCCAAGTAATTTTAAATAACCACATGTAGCACCATTCTCATAATGCGAAAATATTGATTAAATGACCTTTTTTTTCTCTGGTGCTATCAAGATATCAAATCACTTAACTTGTTTTCCTTTCTTTTCCTGAGATTTCATATTGAAAGTTTTATTGCGTTATTCCCTGAAACTTGAATCTGATTTATGGCTCAAATACAAGTTTAATGACTTACTGCTGCTAATGAAAACAAAATTAATGCATGTTTTGAAAACCAAATTTGTGGTGTATTCCAATATTGCACTAAGTCATGAGACAAACGAGACATGGAAACAAAAGTGACACAAAAATCAAATTTTAGTAATTTCAGAAACTGAAGGTATATTAATCATGGTACAGCACACTTTACACCAGGTGCAGCTCATTTTACACCATGGTTACAGCACAATTTACACCAGGAAACAGCACAATTTACACCATGGTACAGCACACTTTACACCAGGGTACAGCACAATTTACACCTGGGTACAGCTCATTTTACACCATGATACAGCACACTTTACACCAACGAACAGCACATTTTACACCATGGTAAAGCTCATTTTACACCATGGTACAGCTCACTTAACACCATGGTACAGCTCATTTTACACCAGGAAACAGCACACTTTACACCATGGTACAGCACACTTTACACCAGGGTACAGCACAATTTACACCTGGGTACAGCTCATTTTACACCATGATACAGCACACTTTACACCAACGAACAGCACACTTTACACCATGGTAAAGCTCATTTTACACCATGGTACAGCTCACTTTACACCATGGTAAAGCTCATTTTACACCAGGGTACAGCACACTTTACACCATGGTACAGCACACTTTACACCATGGTACAGCACACTTTACACCAGGAAACAGCACAATTTACACCATGGTACAGCACACTTTACACCAGGGTACAGCACATGTTACACCAGGGTACAGCATACTTTACACCAGGGTATAGTACACTTTACACCAGGGTAAATTTTCCACCAAGGTACAGCACAGAAAAGCCAGACCAGACTGGAAGCCAGTTTCACTCTCATCAGGTTCCCCACCAACTTGAAGGGTCGTGGACAGTATAAACTTTTATCAGCTTGTGTATGGTAATGTTGATTAACAGACCTCTAAATAGTTAAGGCAGTGTTAAAATATAAGACTCACAAGGATGATGTCAAAGGCAAACTGATCAAGGTTTACATACCAAATTAAGACTCTTTCCTAAGACATTTTGTTTCCATATCCTAGTACCAGAAGTTGCTGTTGTGTAGCCATTTACTTAACAGAACATTATCTTAAAGCAGCTTGTTCACCGATGGCTTTGACAAAAATTTCATTTTTTATTTTTTGTGTGTATAAAGTCTATCAATGCCCATCTACAGACGCATGGTCACCCAGTTCAACCTTCTGTGGTTGTCAAAATAATGGGCAGTTTCCCCATCACAGAGGTAATACCATTACAGACGTTACTGAAACTATATATTAGAATTATAATACCTAATTTAGATTTTTATTTTTATTTGCTGACATTTGGCTGATCATATTCATTTTTCACTCATGTGCTAACTTCTTAGGCTGAACTTACGAAATTGCTAGCCTGAACCAGTGAACCCGCCATATTGCATGATGTGTGACGTGGTACCACAAGCACGAGTTTATTTGTTAGGAAACAAAGACTTCCCAACATTAACAAGGGAGAGAGAAAATTATTTTCTTTTAATTTCTATTGATCATCTGTGAGCGAGATGCTTTAAAAGAGAAGAAAGATTGTATGCTTCCAAAATTTAATTATTGCAAAATATAGGTCCTGCCAATCCTTGCACTTTAAAATCACTCTGTTCAGGGGCGAATTGCTTACACAAGTTTCAATGTACTTTTCACTGGATTTATATGCAACCGGATGCTGCAAAATATGTTTCGATGCAGAAGAAGGTACGCTTCAAAGATGCATTGCACAGTAACATGGTAAAAACATATGGCCAACAGGCTTTTGATTTTCAGATTTGGAATGGATATTTTGTAATTGTGCATTTAATGTGGAAAAAAAATGCTTTGTTGTCATTATAAATATGAGTGTGCATGTGCCAGTTTTTAGCATGGATTATCTGCTAAATCTTGCAGAATTATTTTTGATTTAATGTTAGATAAATGTTGTCTACATGAGATCATCATTTCTGCCCTACGAATAGTAAAAACTGTTACATAGAGCATGAAGAAAACTGGACTATGTGACATTGCAACACTTTGTTGAGCAGCTCACCTCGGGGCTAGCAAAATGTGATCATGTAGCTCCTCTGTCTCTATCTTTCGTCTCTCTCTGCTTAATCTCACTGTCTGTCTCTTTTTCTCAGTCTCATTTTCTGACTCCCTCTCTCATCCTCACTCACTCTGGGTTACAAACATAAATAATTCACTTCAACTGGTAAATAAGATCAAGATATTTAAGAACCAAAAGATTTGCAACACATATTGTTTCTACATTTTGACCCCACAGGTCAAAACATGTTGACCCATGCCCATAATTATCATGGTCCACTCTGACACTCCTAACTGTGTACATCTCAACTGGTAATGGATTTTCTACCCAGTCAGATAACCAGATATTTGATGAGAATTTAAATCCTTATGGAATTAAAACATCAACACATTTACAGTTCTGGATTTCTAAAGGTAAATGAACACTGCAACAGACATCCTTGCTGTAATTCTACACATTATGCTCAGGGTATGCTGTGTGTTTACTGTCTGGCTGTGTATAGAACAGTGATGTAATGCATCAGTACCCTGTAAATTGATTAAACACCAAGTAAATGGAGAAAGAAGATCTGAACAGAAATAATGAAGAAAATGTTACCCTACATCAGCAGAAAATAATTGGGTAGCCTGTATTGGTTTACAAACCTACACATAAAATACCTTACTAAAATGGTGTGGGATCCACTGGTGATCAAGTTTTAAGATATGATTCACCCATTTCTGTGAACCTAACACTGGTCTAGTCCATACACCTGCCATCCTATCATCAAAAGGAAATCAATACAGAAACAAATCTATCTATAATATCATTCCTAAATCTGGAGACCCCGTTAAGTTTATCTTGCCTATTTGAATCTTTTTTCTTGCAAGACAGAAAGTAATCAATGAATATGGGTTTTGCAGTGATTTCCAGAGCAAAAAACACATCACTCAAGATGAAGGAATGAGAAGCTTGTCACATACTAATACTGTGGTATATGTCTGCAAACAAATGGGCGCATTTCATTACTGCACACTCCATAACAGGTGCCTGTATCTGAAAGAGTCCAGTGATTAGAGTGAGGTGGTATGAAAACCCGAGTTGAAAAATGGCCTACTCATGTAAAATTCTATGACAGAGTTATTTTCTCTTGCCTACAGGTGGCAGAGATTCCAAGTTTAAAAACCTTTACTTCACATTTTGATGCACTGACAAACAGAGAAGACCCAGATCAGACACCTCCTGTATGGAAAGAAAAATCCATGATTCATATATTATTTTAAGTTCAGTTAATTAATATTCATCAGTCAATAAATTTGTACATGATATTCATGAGGTAAAGGGTTAAAAACAATACCTTAAAAGGCAGATATTGCCAATCCCGTTAAAATTGACTTATTGTTTCAAAATGCATACCAATTTCTAGAATACCGATTCTGAAAATATTGAAAATAGGCAGTAATCGAGAGAGAGAGAGAGAGAAAGACAGAGAGACAGAGAGATAGATTATCTTACAGTAGTGTTATGATAGACATGTTTACTTTGTGGAACCAGTCACTTCATGAATAGCGCCTCATTCCCTAGACTCACATGACTTTGAAAAGTAACAATGAAAAAAAGGCTTTGAGCTGAAAGGTGTAAAACATTTATACAGGACTTCTATGTTAGACAACCAAAATAACAATACTCAGGGAATTCTTTTACACTATCATGACATTCAAGATCATACAAATCTTCAGCATAAATGGTTTGAAGTTGCAAACAGTGGTTGCAGTTTGACAACAACATACAAAAAAAAAGAAAAAGAATGTTCTGCCATCCATGTGGAAACCATTAAGCACTTGTCATTCAGGCTAACAAAATTGAGATGGTTCTGCAACAGTATAGAATCAGCAAGACTAAGTAACTCTTTCTGGTGGTCAAGGGTTAAGTAAGGTTAAAACTGTACATTACCATTGGGTTCTTGTATTAAGTTTGAATTATAGAAGCAATAGCAGGACTAAAGTGTGCATCTGAAATGATTCTTCACTTCACTTGTACAACATTTCTGGTAAATGTAAATGCCAGAACAGTGCATATCCACTACAATGCTAGCCATCATAATGTAAATGCCAGTACAGTGCATATGCACACAATGCTAGTTATCATAATGTAAATGCCAGTACAGTGCATATGCACTACAAGGCTAGTTATCATAATGTAAATGCCAGTACAGTGCATATGCACTACAATGCTAGCCATCAAATGCAAATGCCAGTATACAGTGCATATGCACTTCAATGCTAGCCATCATAATGTAAATGCCAGTACAGTGCATATCACTACAATGCTAGCCATCATCATGTATAATGCCAGTACAGTGCATATGCACTACAATGCTAGCCATCATAATGTAAATGCCAGTACAGTGCATATCCACTACAATGCTAGCCATCATAATGTAAATGCCAGTACAGATTCATATCCACTACAATGCTAGCCATCATAATCAAATGCCAGTACAGTTCATATCCACTACAAATGCTAGTTATCATAATGTAAATGCCAGTACAGTGCATATCCACTACAATGCTAGCCATCATAATGTAAATGCCAGTACAGTGCATATCCACTACAATGCTAGTTATCATAATGTAAATGCCAGTACAGTACATATCCACTACAATGCTAGTTATCATAATGCAAATGCCAGTACAGTTCATATCCACTACAATGCTAGCCATCATAATGTAAATGCCAGTACAGTTCATATCCACTACAATGCTAGCCATCATAATGCAAATGCCAGTACAGTTCATATCCACTACAATGCTAGTTATCATAATGCAAATGCCAGTACAGTGCATATCCACTACAATGCTAGACATCATAATGCAAATGCCAGTACAGTTCATATCCACTACTATGCTAGCCATTATAATGCAAATGCCAGTACAGTGCATATCCACTACAATGCTAGTTATCATAATGCAAATGCCAGTACAGTGCATATTCACTACAATGCTAGCCATCATAATGTAAATGCCAGTACAGTTCATATCCATTACAATGCTAGCCATCATAATGCAAATGCCAGTACAGTGCATATCCACTACAATGCTAGCCATCATAATGCAAATGCCAGTACAGTGCATATCAACTACAATGCTAGTTATCATAATGCAAATGCCAGTACAGTGCATAACCACTACAATGCTAGCCATCATAATGCAAATGCCAGTACAGTGCATATCCACTACAATGCTAGTTATCATAATGCAAATGCCAGTACAGTGCATATCCACTACAATGCTAGCCACATAATGCAAATGCAGTACAGTGCATATCCACTACAATGCTAGCCATCATAATCCAAATGGCAGTACAGTGCATATCCACTACAATGCTAGCCATCATAATCCAAATGCCAGTACAGTGCATATCCACTACAATGCTAGCCATCATAATGCAAATGCCAGTACAGTGCATATCCACTACAATGCTAGCCATCATAATGCAAATGCCAGTACAGTGCATATCCACTACAATGCTAGCCATCAAATCCAAATGCCGTACAGTACATATCCACACAATGCTAGCCATCATAATGTAAATGCCAGTACAGTGCATATCACTACAATGCAAGCCATCATAATGCAAATGCAAGTACAGTGCATATCCTTACATGGGTCATCAGGATAATGTGGCTGGGTGTGGTATTATACCACATGTCTAGGGCATGAACCTACAGTGTGACAACATTGTATCTGTAGACATTGTCTCCAAATGATTCAATTACTGTTGGTAGGACATTAAACCAAATAAACAAACATACGAATCTCAAAAAACAATGAATATCCATAGCAATGCCTATCATTGTAAGTATTATGGCAGTACAGTTCATATCCAAAACAATGCCTGTCATCGTAAGTTTAATGCCAGTACAGTGCTTATCCATAACAATGCCTGTCTTTATAAGTATAATGCCAGTACAGTGCATATCCATAACAATGTCTGTTATTGTAAGTATAATGCCAGTACAGTGCAGATCCATAAAAATGCCTATCATTGTAAGTATAATGCCAGTACAGTGAATATTCATGACAATGCCTATCATTGTAAGTATAATGCCAGTACAGTGAATATCTATAACAATGCCTGTCATTGTAAGTATAATGCCAGTACAGTGCAGATCCATAACAATGCCTATCATTGTAAGTATAATGCCAGTACAGAGAATATCAATAACAATGCCTGTCATTGTAAGTATAATGCCAGTACAGTGCATATCCATAACAATGTCCATCATTGTAAGTATAATGCCAGTACAGTGCAGATCCAAAACAATGCCTGTCATTGTAAGTATAATGCCAGTACAGTGCATATCCATAACAATGCCTGTCATTAGGTTTTCGTGGACTGCAACGCAGCCGCGAAAACCTACTGTTCTTCTTGTGTTTCTTTTTCCCTTTTTTTTTTTTCCATTATTATTAGGTTTTCGCACAACTGCAAGTGCGAAAACCTATTGTTCTCGTTGTGTTTATTTGTCATTTTTTTTTTTTTTTTTATTTTTCTTCTTCTGTCAAAAATTTGTCCCCGAGCCTACAGTAACGTAGGATTAAGCTACGACCATGAAATTTTTAACACTTAATGACATTGTCCTGATTAGATCCTTAGGAGCCATTTTTTCAGATTTGTCTCCCATTGTGCCGCTAGGGGGTTTATTTATGTAATTGATTGTATTGAAAAATCTCCAAAATCCAAAGTCGGATTTAGATACGGTTTTTTTTTATTCTGTTCCTTATTGGCACCCCAACAAAATATATAGGTCTAGAAGTTCAAAAAGATATCATTTCCTGTTCAGGAGGGACCAAGTTCGAATTTTGGGAAAATTTACGCGTTTTTTAAGAGAAAAATGGTAGGTCCCTTTAAACAGAAATATTGGGCCGACTTTGATAAATAGAAGAATTTTGTTTGTTAAACAGATTCGCAAGACCTAGCCGCCCCAAAATATATAGTGTGGCAATTTCAGGAAAATGCACCGTTTATCTGCTAGAGGCGTTCAAAGATCACTGAATACGGAAAAATAAAAATTTCAAGTTTTTAAAATATTTCATTTTTCGTCATTTTTTCAGTTTTTTTCGTTCTCCTGTTTTTATTTCTTGTTCGATTTTCATGAAATTTTCACTGAATGTGCAGTATGATGTTCCTTAATCAGCTTATACTTTAAAATAAAAAAAGGGTAGTAAAGGTCAAGGTCATATCAGCAATATCGATTTTTTCTTTGACCTCATAAAGCTAAAAAAACGGTAAATACTATCGAGACATAACGGGTATAAAATTTATGCTTTAAGAGACCTTTCTAACGGTACCAAAATTTTAAAAAGTCAGACATCAAATGAAAAAAAAAAAATTATGAAAAACTCAATTATAGGTACACACAGTGGTTTTCTGCATTTAACTCAGAGGTTAATCACATATCATTAAAATTTTATTATCAATTTATAAATGTTTATTTACCTTTCTAACGATAATGCAGTTTTTGAAGATCGGGTAAAAAATGGTCGAGTTATTTTAGATTCCCATACGTAGCGAAAGCCCAAATTTTTTAAAAATATTTCAGTCCAACGCTTTCTTACTTGTACTGGGGTGTGTATATTTCTCAGTTTTTATTGGCCATTTGACCACAGCTTTAGCTGGGATGATGTAAACAACTCGCGGTCAAGTGACTTTCCTGCAGTCTAATGCTGGTCTACCTGTACTGGTGAACTGGGGGTGTGTATAGTTCTCAGTGTATTGGCATACGTGTCGGGTATACCAGGGCCGGGATGATGTTAAACCTTTATTGGTTGTTTTAAAAAAGTAGGACACAGTTTATTTAGGCTTTAAAAAAAAAGAGGTCAATTTCATATAAAAAAAGTGAAAGGAATGATAGAAGAAGTAAAAATAGCATTGTATGAAGCTTATTAAGTGAGAAAACCGATGATGTTGCGGATGCAACTCTAGTTATTCTTTGCACTTTTTTTGTGGCCGCTGTTGCGACATGATTAGAAGTGCTACAAATATGAAAATTTCCATGCATACTCACATGTATCTGAAGTTGTGCCCACAAGTTTGTTTTTCTTTTTTAGTACTAAGTTTTGCCGCTAGGTGGAAATTTTAGAAATCAAAACATATAATTGCCGATAACTCTGTCATTTGACATTTTATTTGAAATGCAGTTTTTTGCATTCTGTTCTCTGTCAACTCCCCGTTAAAATTGATGAGTGGCAATATCCATATCTTTGAAACTTTTGAGTAGAAGAGGTTGAATGTTTGAATCTTTGAAAAAATCTGGCAAATTAGGGTGTGTCCACGAAAAACATGCCATTTTGTTTAGAGATTAGATACGCTCATTCTGTTTTTTGAAATTGATTCCGAAGATCTTTGCGCACAAAATATATGGGTGGCGTTTTCAGAAAAGCATAAAATGGCTTTCAATAAGCGTTCAAAGTGCACTAAAATATGGAGGAAACCAAATTTTCGAGAATAGGCATTTTTTTAGTTTTTGGAGGATTCTGTCATTATTTTTGAAGCAATCTTTATGAAATTTTCACAGATGTATTGTTTGTTGTTTTCCAGGGACTTCACATTTTCAAATTTTCAAAAAATGCAAAGGTCAAGGTCATTTTGTGATTTTTGGTTTTTTCTTTGACCTTAAATATCTCAAAATCTAAAAATATTTTAATCGAAGATATGGGGTAAAATCAAAACCCTCTGAAAAGACTTTTTGAAGAATTTTAGTTTTTTCCAGATCGGGATGATTTGGTTGTTTGGTGGCATAGATAGTTTGGTCAAACTTTGAATTGATTTTAAAGCCCTTTTAAAATTTAAATGTGTGATATATTTTTGTCATCATTGGAAAAAAGAATGTCTTACCTCGTCAACAAAAAAAGATTTTGAAAATCTGTCAAGAATTGATGAATTTATAGAGAATTTCAATACATGACCCAGAATAAAAACAGAGAAAATTTGACAGAAGTTACCTATTTTTCAATAATTAGATTTCAGCTCTGCTAGCTGGCTTGCAACAGGTCAATGTACAGTGTATGTGTAAAATATGAGAGCAATGTGTCAACACTGGTCTGAATTTACCTGTTAAAAGCGCTCAAAGAAATCAGGGTAAGAGAGAGAGAGAGGGAGAGAGAGGATGAATTGTGTCTTTATTCCCACATGTATTATTTATTCCTCCCACACACTCACTATTGAATTGGATAGCAAAACAACTAAGTACATGTACAAACACCACCTTTTAAACAAGTTTTAGCTTACCAAAAATTCCTTCTAGTGCATTACTGAACTTTGAGGCATAGAGTGAAAACTGATATATGTTTAACCAAATGGCTTGTTACGTTAAACCAAAATTTTTGATAACAAATAAATTGTAAATCAATTATACTACTGAAAACTATTGTTCTTATAATAATAAGCAGATTCCCAACTGTCTCACCTGATTTTTAACTGTTTAGTATAAAAAGTGGGACACTTTGGAAGACATTTTTGAGCGCACAGTGATGATCAACATTAATCAAATCGTTCAATGTTTCCACACTTAGATCATATTGGCTCATTGCCAATATATGGATGCTTAAAGGCATCTCAAACCCTTATATAAATGACCCCCACCCCCCATTTATTCAATTCAATTCAATGTTTATTTCCAAGATTTACATAGTAAATAACATTGGACAAAGCATATAGTAACAAATATATTGGTTATGGCGGTTTGTTTTCAATTAATTATGGTATTGAGTATAATAATATATATCATCAAGCAAAATTCACCCACCCCGTTGTGTGGGCATCTGTTTTTGATTAGGCAGGCTGCCACAGTCTGTCACAGGGATTGTTTCAAGAGTGCATATGTTGTACATGGGGTTGTATGTAGTCATTCACAGTTTGTAAAAAAGTTGTGAACATACCAAATACCAGAAATGATCCTAAAAGTTCTCTATTATTCTTTTTTTTTTTTATTCGAGCAAATATAAATCTTCCTTTTCTTTCTTTCTTTCTCTGTTGATTATTTTGTCTACTTTATTTTTCTTTCTTTCTTTCATTTTTTCATTTATTTTGTTCTTTCTTTTTTATTTTATTTTAAATTGTAAAATTATCAATAAAAAGGGACATTAATATTTTAAATTAAGTTATGTATCACTCATTACTTTCATTCTCTCATTTCTTCCCTCAACACATGTTTTATGTCGAAAATCAACACAAATTTTATTACTTGTTTATTTCAATAAGAGAAATTCTGTTTAATAAAATGTAACAAAATGTCTCTAGCAAAGCAAATAAAAAACAAAAAGATCTTGCATTGTCAGAATTATGTCCTTCAGGCTCATTTTAAAATTTCTACAAAAATGCGTATCTCTATATTTTCAATATCAAAACTTTAATTCTGAAATAAATGCCGTATGATCCTATAATCTGCAGTTACAAATTGACTCCAAGTAATAATTAATAAAGAATAATTTTGTAAGGGATCATAAACTAAACAAAAACCCACATATTATCACTATCATTCAATTATTTGTTTGGGGCCTCCGTGGCCCAGAGGGTTAAGTCGCCCGACTTTTAACACTCACTCTGCCCCCCCGCGTGGGTTTGAATCCCGGGAGGGTCATTCGGATTTTCATGTGAGGAAGCCTTCCAGCTGGCTTGCGGTAGGTCGGTGGTTCTACCCGGATGTCTCCGTGCTTCGTTCCTTCCTCCACCTGTAATTAGCTGGACGTCGCTATAAGACTGAAATAAATGCGAAGCGACGGTAACTCAAATAGTCAAGTCATTATATGTTTATTGCTTTGTGTAAAAAATAGCCTACAATCTCACTTCCATTGTAGCAGATAATTTAGTTGCATCAACCCATCAGAGGTTTACCGTTTAAAATATAGGTACTAATATTGGCTAAAGCTCCCCCGCAGTGATGACCAGCAATTTTGCAGGTCTGATCACAGCAGATGGGGGCCTGGGTCAGTGGGACATCACATTTCCTTTCGAGATGCCTTTAAGTTTTGGTCACATATAAAGCATTTTGCATTTTGTTGTTTTTCTGGTATTTTAACTTGGCTGATCAGGTTTTTAAACTGTTGATCATCACGAAACCGTTGCATTTGCAGTATGCAAATCTAGTTTTTAAGTATAATGCCAGTTACAGTGAATTCCATAACAATGCCTGTCATTGTAAGTATAATGCCAGTACAGTGCAGATCCAAAACAATGCCTGTCATTGTAAGTATAATGCCAGTACAGTGAATATCCATAACAATGCCTGTAATTGTAAGTATAATGCCAGTACGGTGTGTATCCATACCAATGCCTGTTATTGTAAGTATAATGCCAATACAGTGCAGTGCATATCCATAACAATGCCTATCATTGTAAGTATAATGCCAGTACACTGAAATCCATAACAATGCCTGTCATTGTAAGTATTAAAGCAAGTACAGAGAATATCCATGACAATGCCTGTCCCTTTTAAGTATAATGCAAGTACAGTGCAGATCCATAACAATGCCTATCATTGTAAGTATAATACCAGTACGTGCAGATCCATAACAATGCCTATCATTGTAGTAATGCCAGTACAGTGAATATTCATGACAATGCCCGTCATTGAAGTATAATGCCATACAGTGAGATCCATAACAATGCCCGTCCCTTGTAAGTATAAATGCCAGTACTGTGAGCCAAACAGGCCTTATTATAAGTATAATCCAGTCAGTGAAAATTCCAAACAATGCCTTATTGTAAGTATAATGCCAGACGTGGGAAAAAAT
>CM037781.1:32060774-32070774 GCA_021229015.1 Solen grandis | reverse complement strand
CATTAAAGCACACAAATGTCATTGGTTTACTATAATCTTTTCATGAAATATTGCAATAAATGACCATTGTCATTTCAAATTGTGTGTTGCGTCACATCCTTGTGTGTTTTCATATTGTCATATGAAGATTTAGCATGAAAAGATCAACACACAAACATTTAGACACCAGACATAGCATGCATATGTTGTGGAATGTTTGTGTTACAGTTTTATCCTGACACTTGACATTATAAAAAGACACAAAAATGCAATATGACAGACCAAATAACACTAGACTATATAGCACAATATTTGATTGTCTAACGGTGTAACCATGTCTATATGGTGACCAGTAATATCTGCACACTGTTAAATGGTTACAAACTTTAAAAAAATCTGGTGTAACACAGACTTATGATTAGTGTACCAGAGGACACACATTGTTTGCACGCGCTAATGTTGAGTGTTTTGTCAAATTGTCTTACAACATGCCTCATTGTTGTGCGTTGTTTCATATTGTCGTGTTTCATGATTAAACTTGAGCACAACACATGATATTTCCACAACATTTGCATGCTACGTCTCGTTTTGCGTTGTCACATGTCACAGTGCATTGTCATGCCTCGGCCATTCCCCCAGCCAAAAAGTATGTTTTTTTTCCCCCCATTTTCAAGCAAAATTCAACCTACACTAAAAAAAGTAAGACCTCATATGAATAACAAGAATGGTTAAGTGGTAGATTGTTGCACAGACTCAGTATATCATTTGATTTCTTCAGTTTTACCAATAAAGCTGCAAGACAGGAACTATTTTGTATATTTTTATCAATATAATTATGGTATGAATGTTCAGCAAGAATTACCTAAAATTCCCCCTACTGGTGAAAATGACACAAAAATTCCCTCTCCTGAAGGAGCCCTGGTTGTTTACAATTGTTGTGCACTGTTTCAAATTGTTGTGCTTCACCTCACATGATATTCAAAGTGGCACTAACTGGATTTCATAGCTAGCTTTTGTGTGATGTGGACATTTGTCATTTGAATCATGCCAAGTTACATTGGGTAGGGTCAATACTTGGATAGGATTCTCAATATTATGCTGGTAGAGGTAAACACAGCAGGTGCCTTGATCTTTTGATGGGGGAAATATCTCTATACATAATAATAATTAATAAATATGTTTTATATAAATATAAGATATACTGGAATATTGTGTTGCATATTGTTAGTTAAAGTTCACATCATCTCACATTAATGGGTTCGCATTATTTCCCGCAAATGGTTCACATCTACATAGTTCACATTGTCTGTCACATGTAGGAACCAGGCTCTAGGGTCATGGGTTTGAGATGAGCCCAACTCCAAAAGAGAAATAGGGGAGAAATGTAGTGATATAGGACAAGTTTAACTGCCTTGCAGTTGACCTAGCTTTTGTGTGATGTGACCACTTGTTATTCCTCACTAGTCTTTCTAAGTTCAGCAATTTTGGGTAGTGTCAGTTCTTGGGTAGGTGGTTGCCAGTCACACTATACTATGTTCACCATTGTGCATGCATGTGCTAGGAAGAAATGGGTGCTGATTGCCATGTAATTAATTTATCTGTAATTGTTTTGGGATCAAGACAAGTAGCAAACTACCAGTTACACTTGTCTCACTAACCAAACCACATGACTGGTCTATTTTATTAAGGTCATTTTAATGCACACCATGGTTGTTCCTGCCCCTTACAATACTAAGTGGAGTCAGGATAATACTAGGGAGACAGAGGAACAGAAAGAGGTTGCTTTGATGAGAAGATGTCAAGGAGAGCTGAAATTGTGAAGTGTTTTGTAATGATGGTCTTTACATTATTATTTTTTACAAGAAGAGAAGCTCCTTACTTTATACAGTGTGACCATACGGGCCCATAACATGTGATATTTGATGTCATTTTAAGCTATCACAAGCAGCATAATTTGCCTCAACTGCTGAAGTATCCTATATGTTCACTGACTTTAATGGGATATAGCGCATGCAAATCAGAAAATTGGGCACTACACAAAAGCCCTAATGATTCTTTTGTCAGATGTGCATTATTTCTTAACATTTGGAAAACATTATTAGCAATGTGCTTTAAGTGTTATAGCAAATAAAATTTCAGGAACTTGGATGGTTTTTCCGAATATTAGTAAAAACTGTACATCTGACAAAAGAACCATTGGGACATATGTGTATAGCACAATTTTTCCGCTTCGCATGCGCTATTATACCATAAAAAATGATACAGAAATAAAATACTTACAGCAGTGTTTTTCCCTCTGAAATAATATAGAATATTATGCTTTTTGCGATAGCATAAAATGATGTCATATACCATGTGGTATGGTCACAATGTTATAGAGTCCTTGGAAATAATGCAGTATCATTCTAAATCACAAGAACAGCATTAGCTGAGACCAGCAGCTAGATGATTATCATTTAGTGGTCTGTTTACCAGACTGCCATGTCAGTAAGAACTTATAAACTTGATAAACAGGGTTCCCACTTAGTTTTAAAACTGGGGAATCTGTTAACATTTAAGAAAATATATATAAAGTTAGACAGCTGACACAGTGGCTATATGCATAGTTCAGATACTATTATTTCACAGTTTCTGTGTTGTAATCACCTGACAGCTATGACTGATTTTCTTTTATGCCTGTTATTTGGCTGGTATTTGAACATATTTCCTTGGCTCTTAAGTATTATGCTGTTTCCCCAGTGATTTTTTTTTACAATTGTGGCTTTCTAACTGGGAAAATAAGTGTTATAAATAAAAAAATAGGGAATCATAAGATAATAAAATGTTTTAAATAAATAAAATAGTTATTTATTTATGGTGGTATATGTCATAAAAAGTTTCAATCAATATTAAAATTTTAAGAATATCACAAATTTCATAAAAAATATGGATACTTATTTTATTTTATACTGAACATTGTGTACCATACCAGACTATGAAGGTCCTGTACAGTTTTACTCCTAAAGTATGTAATAATGGACCTAAACCATATTTAGATTTTATTTCTGTTTACAGATTTTGAAGTGACCAAAAGCACCCCAACAATTATGAGTGTGTTTAAGACAGATCTTGAGAAGTTGCAAGAAAGTACAGAACGCTTAGCAGAGTGTCTACAGAAACTGTCATCAACAGATGCTGTGAAAGCTTACAAAGAATTTGGAAAAGACTATATTAACAAAGCTCTCAGCAAGTTAACAATCTTCACAGCAAAGTTCTTGATAGATTTAGTAATAATGGTATTAGTGACAATGGAGATGAAGGTTTTAAAGGGACGGAGAGAAGAAAACATGATAGGAGGAAGTTAAACTCACTGAAGGACTCTATTGCTTACGATTCAGAAACAACAGATGAGGAGCTGCTTCTTGGTGGGTAACCCAGGGTCACCAGGCCAAGTCTCACAAAACATCTCAATTTGAGATTTTCTAAACTCAGAAATTTTGAAGATTTACAACTGCCCTATTTATTGACCAGAGTAGAAAAAAGAAATGCATACTGGAGTGCACACTACTATTAGTAGATTTTCACAGGAGATTTTCTTTGATTTTGTTAAAATTCAAGTGGTACAAAATTTGAAATTTTTGAGTTTAGGAGAATCTCATTTTAATTCAAGTAGTTTGTTTTCAGTTAAAAAATGACTGTTATATTTTTTCCCACAATTTCTGATTATTACTGAAATTTCCCAAAATGGACAGGCTAAATCTTCATCCCAAATATTCCAGAAAAAGAACCTAATATGATTCTTAAGGAATTTCATCCATCATTAAATTGTGATCATATCCAAAATATGATCATGGGAATTTTATAGTGAATGCAAGCCTTTATAGACTAAAGAGAAAAAGAGCCTCTAACTCCAAATCTATGGAGGCACTGAAATAAAAGCATTTAAAAATCATGATTTTAATTTTATGATTGATGGACTACCTTAAGGGAAAAAAGAACATGATAATGATATAAGAGAAATTGATTATCTAATATTAGTAGTATCTCCTTTTACAGACAACAACAAACCTGCCAAGGGATTTGTATCTCAAGAAAAACAGACAAAACAAAAGGAAGGAGATTTTGACGTAAACTGTAATGCTTCTACCAGTAAAGGTACAGACAGTTTTGACTCGGATGCTACCGATGATCTGGAAAATTTTGATGATATTGATTTTGATGAAGTTGTGAAGTCAACTCCAGGTAAACTCAACAGTGGCGAGAAGTCCCAGAAAACATTGTCCAAAGGATCAAGTGAAAAGGTAACAGCTTCGCGATTTTCTGGTATACCGGTATTCAAAATGTCAACATCAGAAACTCTAGAGCAACACATTCCAATACTCTCCATAATTATATTGCCCATGGGATTATTAGATTTCATTTTTAGCTCGACTATTCAAAGAATATGAGAGCTATTGTAGTCACCCAGGCGTCGGCGTTGACGTTGCAGCTTTTGGTTAAAGTTTTGCGTGCAAGTTACTATCAACCTTATATCTCAATAACCATTTATGGTATTGACTTGAAAGTTTATTACTATTTTCAGGGGCATCAAACTAACTGATGATATGTTACAAGTATGCCTACTCTTGATGGAATATTTACAAATTATGCCCTTTTTAACTTAGAAATTTTGGTTAAAGTTTTGCATGCAAGATACTCTCATGCTAATATCTCAGTATCCATGCATGGATTGATTTGAAACATTTTAATAGTTTAGGGTATCATACTTTCATGGTAAATAACTCTTGATGGAATATATTACAAATTATGGCCCCTTTTTAACTTAAAAATTTTGGTTAAAGTTTTGCATGCAAGGTACTTTCATGCTAATATCTAAGTATCCAAGCATGTGATTGATTTGAAACATCTTAATACATTTAAGGATATCATACTATCAAGTTAGATACCTTTTGATGGAATATATTACAAATAATGGCCTCTTTTTTAACTTAAAAATTTGGTTAAATTTTTGCATTCAAGCTACTTTCTAGCTGATATATCAGAAATTGCTTGTGGAATTGACTAGAAAGTAAAGGAGTGTCTTCAGGGGCATCAGAAAACCATGGAGAATAACTTTTGGACTGAATTTTATGCAAATTATGGCCCTTCTCTAACTTTGACTTTTGGTTAAAGTTTTGCATGTACAGTGTTATTGTGCTTATGTCTCAGTAACTAGGTATGGGATTGATTTTAGACATCATAAAAATATTCAGGGGTGTCAGACTATCAAGGTATATCATTTTTAACCAGGTTTTCAACTAGTTGAAACCTGGTTATTAGAATGCGAACGTCGTGGCGGCAGGGCGTCAACTTTCGTTCGCTCAATAACTAAGTTAGAATTTAGATATAGCATTATATTTGATGGGTAGATACCTTATGAGAAGAGGAAGGTTGGGATTGCTTTTCAGGTTAATCGGGTCAAGGTCAAGGTCACAATGGCTAAAAATAGATTTTTCATTTCCGCTCAATAACTTGGGTAAAAATGAAGTATAGCATTCATATTTTATAGGTAAATAGCTTATGGTAAGAGGAATGTTGGGATTGCTTTTCAGGTAATAAGGACAATGTCAGGTCACAATGCTTAAAATAGATTTTTGTTTCCTCTTGATATCTCGAGTTAGAATGAAGGTATAGCATTCATATTTGATAAGTAGATACCTTTAGGAAGAGGAAGGTTGGAATTGCTTTCAGGGAAATGGATCAAGGTCAAGATCACTATGACTAAAATATATTGGAAAATGGATCAAGGTCAAGATCACTATGACTAAAATATATTAGAAAATGGATCAAGGTCAAGGTCACTATGACTAAATATATATATATATATTTTTTTCTTTTTTTTTTCTTTTCTGTTTGATAGCGGCTTGCTATGAATGCTTTTGTTTTTATGCTTCACTTATGCTTCTCTTCATTTACATAGTTGCGGTGCCCTTGCTATCTTGACAAATATTATACAAATGTCTGATTGCTAGAATTGCTTAATAAACCTTCAATAAGAAATAAAATAAATGCATTTGTATCAGTCTTTGGATAATTCCTGTAGGTTGCTTTCATGTTTTAAAATATCCATAATTTCCTTGAACTAACATTTAATTTTGAATCTTGTATTTTACCCTGCATTGATATTGCAGGTCAGAGACAATTACCCTTTGACAATCTGATTTCACACCTTTGAGCTTGTTTTCATGTAACATATAGTGACACATTCTTTTATTTGCTTAAATTCTCCTTCTTCATTTCTGAATGCATTCTGCCCAAATCTACACAGTATGGCCAGTACATAGTGACTTGACCTATATTGTCAATTTAACCATATTTTTTAGAGTTATGACCCTTATTTACTCTTCATCCATGTAACATAAAGTATTAATGTTCTTTGGTGATCATTTTATAAATAAAATCTTCATTTCGAATTGGATTTTCCATGTTGAAAACCTGGTTTTGTGACAGTCCCTGTCGCTTTAAGCCTTGTTGACTATTATTATGTACAGGGTATGTGAAGGGCAAGAATTGAAATAGATTTCATTTGATTTTCCAACAAGCATTTTGAATAGTCGAGCGTGCTGTCCTCTGACAGCTCTTGTTCCTTGTTATTGATCAATTGAAAAGCAGGGCATTCATTTCTTGCCCCAGGACTTAAGGCATGCTTGCATTGACCTTTCAACATGATGATTATCTTCTTGGTTACTATGCAACAATTTTATAAATACCGTAAAATGCTAATTTTGCTATAAATTTATGATATGGGCATTTCATTGGTCATATGATCACAATAGCATGAATGAAATGGCTTATTATTACTTCATGAGTACAAAATTTTGCTAATCAAATCACTCCTGTTTGATTAAGAAGCAAAGCGTATTGTGTGAACTTTGGTTTCGACAAAACCTTTAATGGGGTAATTATACTAGTAATATAGTTTGAAGCATTTTTATTCCTTGGAAAAATTGCATAACCCTATCTTCATTTGTATTTGACTCATGCTTCAGACATCTGTATCACCATGTAGGGTATCTAGGAATGAAAATCATGTTTACCAACTTTGCGCAGTAAGTTACTTAAGATAACTCATCCATCATTAAATTTTAATCAAGGTCCTTCAAATGCATAATAAGAATTCAGTGCAGATGCAAGCCTCCATTGACTCTTTATCTCCAAGTCTATAAAGGCTTACAGTTACCATAAAATTTCCAAGATCACTTGATGGACCATGATCACAATTTAATGATGGATAGATGACCTTAAATATGTTTCATTCCTTAATTTGATTTATAATCTATGTAAGTGATATCTTATTGATTACAATATATTTCCATATATAGACTGCAGTAAATGATGATAGTGTTATTGAAGATTCCATACTAGTGGAAGATGAAGAATTCGGAGATGATGATTTTGACATGACATGCTGGAAGTAAGCTGTTATGATTGGTATAATTACATATCTGTTATCTAAAAAAACTTTTAAAATAAAGATTATTTAATTATTGTTAAAATAATGTATTATAAATATGCCTTACCAAACAAGTAATTCATGTGTGTGTGTATATTTAGCCTGAAGAAATTAATTGAATTAAGTTGTTACATAAATAGTGTAGTCCATATATGAAATATATTATCAGATTTCTGTTGTTGCTTAACCCTTTCCCTCATATAGACTCATTTTGACGCACTCAATAGGTACCACATAAAGCCTGATCTGCAGAAAACCAAATTTAATTACAAAATCCTCATTTCCAGACCACTGAGGAGCAGCGAACAGCATAAAACCTGATCACCTCAGTTCTGCAGGCTGATCTGGTTTTATGTTGTTCGCATAGGTCTTTTCATGGTTTCCTCTATGAGGGAAAGGGTTAACCATATTCCTCATCAAAATTCAAGCACAAATATATGACTTAATAAGCATTAATTTTCATGAGTTCATAACTTTAAATAGTATAAGAAACAATATTTTTTTTGTCTTAAGTGCTGACATTGTAAATCTAAGATACAATATTGTATAAGCATACCTAGGAGATTCTGAACTCTTTGTTCTGGGTCTGCTCTTTTTTCTATGACATCAAAACAGCAAAGTAAACACTTGTATACATGATGTTTCCCAGAAGCATATAAATTTTTATGTGTAATATGTATACACTCACAAATTGTCTGTTTTCATTTATCACAAGGAACTTGAGGCAGTGGAGAAGAATATTTCTGCAGAATCTAGAGATATAGAGGAGGAGGCTGACGTCCCAGTGGTCTTTGAAGAAGAGGATGATGGTACGTTAGCTGGTCTTGGCATAACAATGTTATCTTAGATTCTTTGTAGCAATCTTTTTGTTTCATTTTGGGACACCCCTTTATTTATTGAAATAAAATAATTATTTTCAATGAGTCTTACATTTTGAGACACCTTTTTAATAAATTTCATAAAACAATTAATTTCCATGACTTACATTTTGGGACACCCTGTAATTGATTTTCATATAATTAATTTTTCCATGACTCTACATGAATTTAAGTTTCTTTAATCACTGTGATGAATTCTTATTCTTTAACTGTATGTTTCAGACATAGAAAATCAGCCAAAGGATAAGAGATACTTGAACGTGTTAAAACAGTATTTTGGTTATTCAAAATTCAGACCGTAAGTATGATTATGTGTATTTAAATTTCTGCTTTACAATGTGAAGTGGTGGCTACATAGCAATACCATGCTTTGTCCTGTCCCATTCTGTCTTGTTCCACTGTGTCCCATGTTACAAGAACTATAAATATCTTAATATTGTTGACTCAAGGCAATGTAGCTGGGGTATTCATCCCCTTCAGTGATAGCTAAAAAGTTACAAAACTGCAGTTCTAGAAATAATTTATGTATAATTTCATCTGTTCATAGACTTGATTGGTACATTTTAAAAGAAATGTCAAAATGTTTTCAACTTTTTTTTTCCCAGAATGCAGTGGAAGATCCTGGAGTCTGTGATGGTGGACAAGAGAGATAACTGTGTTATCATGGCAACAGGTAGTCTTTTCTTTTTCTGTTTGCCTTCTTTTGGCGGGTTTTTCAACGAAAAATTCTGTCCTTTAAATTGATGATGTCCAGACAGGTGTCAGCAGGCCTCGTTTCATATCAGGCGTTCACTCAGGTTGACCTTTGCAAAAAGTCACCAAAAAACCCATCTATAATACTATCAGATCTTGTCTTTGTATATATCAGGATCTTCAGTATATAAAGGCTTTGGCAAGAATCTTCCAATACCATCCCTGTTGCAAAGTACTGGTCCAAACCAGGAACCTTCAAGTAGGATTAACTTAACCCTTTCCCTCATAGAGGAAACCATGAAAAGACCTATGCGAACAACATAAAACCAGATCAGCCTGCGAGTAACTCGCAGGCTGATCAGGTTTTATGTTGTTCGCTGCTCCTCAGTGGTCTGGAAATGAGGATTTTGTAATTAAATTTGGTAAGGTTTAACTGTGGTTTTCTGCAGATCAGGCTTTATGTGGTACCTATTGAGTGCGTCAAAATGAGTCTATATGAGGGAAAGGGTTAAGGTGTAAGAACTTATTTTCACAATCAATACATAAAGTGTTAAGTTAAAAAAATACAACAACTAGTTTTCTCACAAACGTGTATTTAAGTTAAAGATAATATCATGATTTTATTATTTAGTTTTCTGGCATATACAGGCTACGGGAAGAGTTTGTGTTACCAATTTCCATCACTGATGACAGGACGAACGTCTGTGATTATTTCACCACTCATCTCCCTCATGCAGGATCAGGTATTGAGATTGCAGTAAGTAATAAAACCATGAGGAGATACCCCACCCCTCTCTTCTGCAATGCCCCCTTTCAATTTTGAAAAAAGAATAAAAATATTTGGTGTCCACTGTTTTAAGATAAAAGTCTTTTATATTTTAAAAAACAACTAAATTAGATACATGTTGTTATAAGATATAAAACTGTTATCTTAAGGAAAAACCTAAATAAGAATTTGTGTTTAAAATCTTTGCAATGC
>CM037781.1:32020774-32055774 GCA_021229015.1 Solen grandis | reverse complement strand
AAATGGTGGGGAATGGTTTTATATTTCCAAGAAACTGAGATATTGTGGAAGAGAAATTAATTCAGCTGAGTAGGTAGGGTTTAAATCATGCCTCTATCAATAATACACTTTTAAATTTTGGGCTTCTAAATTGTGAATGGTTCCTTTTACAGGTACCACTTATTGAAGGAAAAAAATTACTGGGGGTGAACAAATGTGTTTCTGTACTTATTTGATCTTAAATTACATTTGAGATGCATTTGATGATATCACGTTGCAAATTTTGATAAATTGGAATTATGTTTTTCTGCCTGTCTTCGTGTATGGCTCACTGCTTTCACCGTAATCGCAGGTATGGGTGTTCCCTGCATGCCTTACCATGCCGGGTTATCACCAAAAGCCCGGAAGGACGCCCACAAGCAGTTTGTTAATGATGATATCCAGGTTGTCGTGGCAACAGTGGCATTTGGTATGGGCATAGATAAACCAGACTGTAGGAATGTCATACATTATGGTGGTAAGTCTCTGAGCATGTGTCTTTTTCCCTTTTCCATTTCCTCACCCAAGCAGTGGTCTTTGTACAAAGTTATATATTGCTGCTCTCTCTCTCTCCTGCTCTCTCTCTCTCCCTCTCTCTTTCTCTCTCTCTCTGTTATATGGACCCATATATATCTAAAAGGGGCAGGGGGAATAAAGATTTGCCCTATTTAGGCTGGCTGTCACAAAATCTTATGTTGTGTATATCTAGGCAGAATCATAAGGCTCACCAGTGGGATGTGAAGTTGTGCACTTGAAGTTTTGTTTGAATATTCATAGAGTGTTGTCAGAGTTAAGGCCCTTGACATTTACCTTCATGTGTGGTTGTGTGCTTAGGGTTTTGTTTTGGATTTCATCGAGACATTGTAAAGCCTGTTTCTTATGTGAAAATGAAAAGTGGGGGCATTTGTGTCCAGAGGACACATTCTTAGTTTTCAGATTCATGCTTTCTATGTCATGTTTAATTCATATTATGGAGTTTAATCTTTTCTTGACATTTTGTTATTTTTTCAACATGAGTATAAAGTAGATTTTGATTGGAAGTAGATTGAACAGCAATTTAATATAACCCAGTTTCACAGAAGTGGGGCTATGAAGGAATCATGTCTGTCCCAATATGTCCTGTCCTACACTCACATATTCTTAAAAATTGGTACTGGTATGATACGGCATGATACTGCAGTGTGACAGCACTATACGTATCTGTCTCAAGTAGATATTGTCTCCAAATGACAGAAATACTGTCAGTGGGACGTTAAACCCAACAAACAAAACCCTCACATAACATGATGACAGAGTGGGATGTGGAGATATTATCACCTTTAGTGAGCATCTGATCGTTATCAGTAGAGAGATGATGGGTTTGTTACCACTTTTTATGTATATCATAAGAAAGGATCATTTTTCAGCCCCTAAAGACATAGAGTCCTACTACCAGGAGGTTGGCAGGGCAGGGAGAGACGGACTTCCCAGCTTCTGTCATGCTTTCTATGCCAACAGTGACTTTAACACAACAAGGTAGGTTTTACAGCTTCTCAGATTATTCATAAACAGATATTACCTTTACTTGGAAGACTGTTAAGATTGTTTCATTTGGGACTAAGTTGGTTGTGTTATTCTAAGCTGTGCCATTATAAAAAAAAAAAAAAGATGATGAAGCATTGCAGCTGACTTAAAAAGGGGCCCTCCTTTTTGGACACTTGTGGCTAGCACAACTGCAAACCAACACACTTTTTTAAGGTAAAAGCTCCCTAATAGAAATATTCCATATCTTGCCACTGAATGGTAATATTTCTATGAAACTTTGACACTTTTAAGACATTCAAAAATGAAATTATATCACCAAGAGTTTTTTTTTCAACTTTTATCTAATTTGGGGAGATAATCTGTATTTAAGTTAACATTGAAGCCTATTGGAAATATATATTATATAACACTTTTAAATTGAATTAAATAATAATCTGAAATTTACCGTATAAAAATGTAGAAAGTAATTTCTTTTTTAGTTTTCAGGGGAGATAACTCATGACAGCAAATTTATTAAGGGGCAGTAATTAAAGAACTTCAGCCACATGTCATAACATGTCAGTTTGCCCCTAAGATTTTCATTGTTTGACATTTTAAAAGCTTATATTATGAAGTTATATGCATGATTTTGATGGAATGATGGCTATTAGGTTTCTGAGACCTTAATGATGGCCCTGCATACTGACTGTGTTTGGCAAACAAGGATTGCTTGTGTCCACGTGTCTGTCTGCCTGTCCGTGTCTTTAAATGGACATACTACTGCATTTTTTTCTTTTTCATAATGTATCTTACAGTAACAGGCCTTTTATCTGACTCAGTGGTTGAAGCATCCAACCTGCAACAAAGGTCATGGGTTTGATCCCCAGCTATGATATACCTGTACTAAAGTCATCAAAAGTGGTACTGGTATATCTCTTATGCTTAAAATATATGGGCAGAACCAGAACTGGTTTGGCTAATGTGACTGGATGTGGTATCATGCTCAGACAGTGGGGCAGCTCTATATTTGTCAGATCATTTTGACAAAGTCCCAAAATGACTTAAATACTTTATACTTCTATTGGGATTTTATACTGTTGCAAACAAACAGTTTTTCCTATTGACAGGTGACATTTAGAGGGTACATGTATGAAGACATTTGGAGACAGTTATAGTTGATGCTGGTTCCATGTTTTCAGATTTATACTGATGCTGGTTCCATGTTTTCAGATTTCTACTGAAAGACATCAAGAGTCCTAAGTTCAAGCAGCACAAACTGAATATGTTGTCTCGCATGCAACAGTACTTGGGGATCTCCACCTGCAGGCGAAGGTAAGTTGGTGTCTCGAGGTTGTGGGTTAAAACACTTGCTGGGTCACATCATCATCTGGATCATCAGAGCATCAGGGATAATTCGAGATCTATTTCCAGTCTCTGTGCAGATAACTGATAAGCTCAAGAAGGAAAATACTTGATGCCGAGACAGGTATATTCCTGCCACGAGTGTTTGTTGCTGGTTGTTGAAATAAGGTAACTATTGAAAGCAAGATTTGTGTTTGTTTGTCGGAGGTTTGTACAGTTTTTCATGGTTAAACAGAAATGCATGTTCATTTTGATGCATTTTGGTGTCATGTTTATTATCCAATCATTTCATATCTGCCAACCTCAGTTGTCGGATTATTGCAATTTTACTGTATCTCTAAGTGCATTTTCTAAACACATGGGTGTGTCTGATTTAAAGTGTAGTATTTTTGTTCACTTCTCTAAAGACATAATTGCCTGCAGATGGGAGATGTTATTGTGTCGCCTGCATAGCATGGCAGACACATAGGGATCACTTTGTCCGTCGTCGTCGGCGTCGTCGTCGGCGTCACACTTTCTTGTCCGGAGCATAACTTGAAAAAAAGTATTTGAGGTATCACCTTGAAACTTAAAACATGGATAGATCACATTGAGGTGGAGTGCAGTGCACAAGAATGATAACTCTGACTTTCGTATTTTCTGAGTTATTACCCTTTGTTGATTCTGAGATTTTATTTTTGTCCGGACCATAACTCAAAAAGTATTTGAGGTATCACCTTGAAACTTAAAACATGGATAGATCACATTGAGGTGGAGTGCAGTGCACAAGAATGATAACTCTGACTTTAATATTTTCTGAGTTATTGCCCTTTGTAAATTTTCAGACTTAATTTTTTCCGGGGCATATTTTGAAAAGTATTTGAGGTACTGACTTGAAACTTTATAGATAGATAGATCTCATTGAAGAGGAGTGCAGTTCACATAAGTGATAACTCTCACTTTCTTTTCTCCTGAGTTATTGTCCTTTGTTGATTCTCAGTCTTTATTTTTGTCAGGAGCATAACATAAAAAGTATTTGAGATATTGCTTTGAAACTTCATAGATGGAAAGATCTCATGGAAGTGCATAAGAATGATAACTCTGTTTTTTGGGGTTTGGTTAATGGTTGAGTGCAGTGCAAGAATGATAACTCTGTTTCTCTTTTTCCTTGAGTTATTGCCCTTTGTTGATACTCAGACTTCATTTTTGTCTGGAGCATAACACGAAAAGTATTTGAGGTATTACTTTGAAACCTCACAGGTGGAAAGATCTCATGGAGTGCATTGTGCAAGAATGATAACTGTTGTATTTTTGGAGTTATTTCCCTTTGTTTATTTTTTTGGATTTAATTCTTGTGTTAAATTTTTCCAAATTTAATGAAATCTTTGTTTAATATTGGTCTGAGTGCAGTACACAAGAATGATAACTCAATAATGATAATGATGACTACAAACTTGCAACATATATATAATTAACGTCATAAGTGCTTAATGACGTCATAATTTTTCTTACAGTTAATGTTTTGAATTCATAGTCATTCTGACACTCCTCTGATGAAGACTGTATAGTCGAAAGTGCTCGGGAAAATTATTACATATTGCACTGTTTGAATATTTTTTCCCCCCCCCCCCCCCAAAAAAAAATTTTCCAAAATTTTTATCAATAATTTGTCAAAAGATCGATTTTCTAGTCAATTCTTTCATCAAACATGCTTAAATGCAGGCGACACAAGTGTTCCGAGGAACACCCACATCTAGTGTTATTTTTACCAGGATTCTGTTGTCACATTTTGAAACCAAGAAGTTGGAGGACATTGGAGGTTCAGAGAACTGCTGTGATAATTGTAGACATATGTAAGTATAAATGCATATTCTCTGTACAGTGGCTTTATAAATGTTACAGCCTTTAAGCAAGGGCTGCCAGGTTTGAGTCCTGGTCTGGCTGAACAATTTTGTCACCTGATTGAATAAATGACCATGGAATCATAGAACACAGTGTATATGGTCCTGAATCTATAAAGCATAGGTAGGAAATATTCACTCTAAAATAATGTATGTTTTGCTATCTAATGAATATGCCACTTCTGTTGCAGAAATTTAATAAATTTGAGGTTAGGCTAGTATTACTAGAGTGTTAAATGTATTCATTTGATTCATACTTGTTTAAAATACTTGTTTAAAATCATTGTTCCATAGTTTTACAATAAAAACCAACCTTAAATTCAAGTTAAATTCTATTACACAACTCTTCAGTTTGGAGGTTGGGAGACAGCAGAGTTATTATGACTCAAAGAACTGGTCGTCCGTGGTGTCCAAAGCCAGGTCCAGTACCCAACCAGTTGACTACAAGAAGGAAGCCCGGGATTTCCTTAGTGTGGTCCAGGTTGGTTATCTGCTTTAGATCTATCTATATTTAACGTAGGTCCATAACATGCTTTATGATAAAATGAAATCCATTTTAACTTGGTCCAATATTGGATCTAAAATCAGTATTTGGATGTGCCTGGTATTTTTATCCCCCTGCATCAATAGATCAGGGAGACATATTGTTTTTGGTCAGTCTGTGTGTATGTCTGTCTTTCTGTTTGTCGCAAAACTTTACCCTTGACTATAACACAGAAGTCCTTTCACCTACAGCCTCCAAATTTCACAGCTGTATGCACCTTGATGAGTTTACTTGCCAGGTGACTTTGACCCTTAAATGACCTTGACCCCCAGGGTCTAAGGCACCCAGTGGGGTCATGACATTCATTTGAACGTAGCGCTGGTTGTTTTGGGGTTTATTTGCCATATCACAGAAACAATATTTTTCAGAAGTGCTGTCCTGTCCAGTCCTACAATCATATTACATGAAGACAAGGTTGGATGCGGGGATTAATCACTTTTTAATCCCCCACCTTCGTCTGTCTGTCCATTTGTCTGTCTGTCTGTCCATCTGTCTGTCCGTCCGTCCGTAACGTTTTCGTGTCCGCTCCATATCTTCTATACCACTTGAAGGATTTTCGTGAAACTTGCCTCAAATGTAAACCTAGTTGAGACAATGTGCAGAACACAGGTGGCAGCCATGTAGGCTCAAGGTCAAGGTCACACTTGAGGGTCATGTTTGAACCTTCAATTTCCATTTCAATTTCGTGTCCGCTCCATATCTCCTATACCGCTTGAAGGATTTTCGTGAAACTTACCTCAAATGTAAACCTAGTTGAGACGATGTGCAGTACAAGGTGGCAGCCATGTAGGCTCAAGGTCAAGGTCACACTTGAGGGTCATGTGTTTGAACCTTCAATTTCCATTTCAATTTCGTGTTGCTCCATATCTCCTATACCGCTTGAAGGATTTTTGTGAAACTTGCCTCAAATGTAAACCTAGTTGAGATGATGTGCAGAACACAGGTGGCAGCCATGTAGGCTCAAGGTCAAGGTCAAACTTGAGGGTCGTGTGTTTGAACCTTCAATTTCCATTTCAATTTCGTGTCCGCACCATATCTCCTTTACAGCTTGAAGGATTTTTGTGAATCTTACCTCAAATATATATCTAATTGAGATGATGTGCAGAACATACGTTACAGTCATGTCGGCTCGAGGTCAAGGTCACACTTGAGGGTCATGTCTTTGAACCTTCTATTTCCTTTCAATTTCATGTCCGTTCCATATTTCCTATACCCCTTGAAGGATTTTTATGAAACTTGCCTCAAATATAAATATAATTGAGATGATGTTCAGAACACAGGTTGCAACCATGTCGGCTAAGGTCAAGGTCACACTTGAAGGTCAAGTGTTTGAACCTTCAATTTAATTTACAATTTTGTGTCTGCTCCATAACTCCTATACTCCTTGAAGGTTTTTAATGAAACTTGCCTCAATTATAAACCAAATTGAGGCAATGTGCAGAACACAGGTGACAGTCATGTTGGCTCAAGTTCAAGGTCACATTTGGTGGTTCCGTGTTCATTCCTGGATATTTTTGTTTCCATGCTATATTTTCTGAACAACGGAAAGTTTTTCATAAGTCAACTACATCAAAATGTTGTCTTTATTACATAAAATGCAGTTTTAAACCCCACTACAACAGTAGTGCTGAAAAGGTGTTTATTAAGGCAGCGGCAGGGGATATAGCTGTCCTTTGGACTGCCTTGTAGTGATAGTTCTAGTATGGCCTGAAACTTGTCCTCTATTCTACCCAGCTGTTGTCTGATAAGCTCTCTTTGTGTTTCAGGCCCTGAGAGGGGGATTCGGTCTTAACAACACAGTGCTGGTGCTTACCGGGTCAACCAGTCAGAAGGTCAAGAGGTTCACTTCATACAAAGAGTTTGGCATTGGGAGGTAGGTCAAATACCGGTATTTAGTTGTATATGTACAGAAATAAGACTTTTTTCCACTATTAAATGTAACAGTCTAAATTCTTTTCATCTGTTGGATTTTGTGAACAAGGTGACACCATTGTTCAAATGTAAATGAGTGACAGATTTATAGGTGCAAAGTTTTTTTTTGGGGGGGGGGGGGGGGGGGGGGGGATGATTGATACAAAAAATTGATATCAAAATATCAAATAAGCTAAAAATGAATAACTTAACTGAACAAGTTGGTCATGGGATACTCTGGAATTCCTAATTGAAAAAAAGCAGTGAGCAATATTTTGTTTTATATGATTAGATACAAGAGGGCAGGATGGTGGAAGGCTTTTGGGAAAAATCTTTTGGATGAAGGGTACTTGGAGGAGGTTGCCTGTGGACAGGGGATTTTTGGATCTACCGTGAATGTCTCCAGTAAGGGCTATGATTGGCTGGATTCAGGGGGTTACAAAGGAACGAAACCCCTGGAATTTATACCCAATCTGGAACTTGCAGCAGAAGAGAAGCCTGTAGTGACTGTTGCTATGCGACCTAGTTTGCCAGCCGTCAGGGAAACTGGATCAAAGTTTATGCCTGCTAGAGGACAAGCATCGCCATTGCCATCTGCTGTTGTCATATCGTCTGCTGCATATACTCCTAAGAAACCTGTGGTAGATGAAAAGACAGCTCGATTACAGGTTAAGCTTACGTCTTGCTTCTTCTTGCTTGAAATCCATCAGCAACACTTAGCGCTAATACTGAAAGTCTTCATTAACATAGAGACACATTCTATCATTCCTGTTTTACAAAATATTTCAGTATCTTACTTAGTGGACATAAGTTATTGTATTTATAAGTACCAAAATGAAATGAAATATTTGTGTATTTTTATAAGAGAAATGATGAAATTAAGAGATTAAGTGAAGTATTTGTTAGTGCTTAGTATGTCTGGTGGAATTCGAGTCTGATTGGTTTGTAATTGACAAGCATTTCAGACTTCAGAAATGCGAACATATTCAGGTAAGACATGACGGTAGTGTTGAAAGCATGAATGCACAGAAAATGATTACCTAGAGTGAGATCTAATTTTGTGTTTAAAGTCTTACAAGTTGTGGGGGAAAGAGATGGTCTTTTAAATTCTCCATGCACGTATGCTTTCAATACTTCAGTCAATTCTCTCACCAGAATTTGTTTGCATTTCCGAAGTCTGATGGGCCATTGTCAGAAATGCTTGCCATTTACAATATGTAAACATAGGCATTAGCTTCACATCTATCCAAAATATTAAAAAGTTTTGATTGATTCAAAGGTCATTGAGTTACCATTCAGGTAACTTTACTATCTCATAAAATTGGTAGAATTTAAAACCTTAATTTTACCATAAATTTTCTTTAAATACTACCATATTGGCATAATAAAGACTTGACCAATCATTAACCAGGATCCATAACCTACCAGATGTGTAGGTCAGTGCACCATCCTGCTGACTTACTTACAGATCATTTATCATGCGATATAAACACATTTATTTATAACTCCTATATTTTTTAGATAGAAATCCAGTTATTAATGATGTTTTGTTAAGTAAACCAGCGAATATATCATGCATGAGAGTAGAAAAAGTGGTCGAGACTGTAATTATCAAACAGACAAAAACTGTCTGGAATTATACAGAAAAGAAGAAATATAAATAAAAAAAGACAAACAAAAAAAACATTGACTTATTCATCAATAAAGACAATGGGATAGGAATGACCTCAACTTATTTGATGAGTTGGCTCTATTTTATTTATATCTTTGTCACCTAGATATTTCATGTATGCAAACCTCTGTTAGTCTATTGTCTTCCTCTACCTGTGGACTGAGTTATTGTGTCTTCCTCTACCTGTGGACTGACTTATTGTGTCTTCCTCTACCTGTGGACTGAGTTTTTGTTTCTTCCTCTACCTGTGGACTGAGTTTTTAGCTCACCTGAGCATAGCTCAGGGTGAGCTTTTGGGATACTTGATTGTCTGTCGTCCGTCGTCCGTCAATAATTTTGATGTTTACACACTAGAGGCCACAATTTTGATCCAATCTTCCTCAAACTTGGTCAGAATGTTTGTCTTGATAATATCTTGAACCCTTTCGAAAATGGGTCAGGTTGGATCCAAAAGTAGGTCAGTAGGTCAAATTTTAGAACAATCTTGTTTACACACTAGAGGCCACAATTTTGATCCAAACTTCCTCAAACTTGGTCAGAATGTTTGTCTTGATGATATCTTGAACCCTTTCGAAAATGGGTCAGGTTGGATTCAAAAGTAGGTCAGTAGGTCAAATCTTAGAACAATCTTGTTTACACACTAGAGGCCACAATTTTGATCCAACTTCCTCAAACTTGGTCAGATGTTTGTCTATATATCTGAACCTTGAAAATGGGTGGGGTGGACGAAAAGTAGGTCAGTAGGTCAAATCTTAGAAAAATCTTGTTTATACTCTGAGGGCAACATTTTTGGTCCAATCATCCTCAAACTTTGGCAGAATGTTTGTCATGATGATATCTTTTGTGGATGGGGTCAGAAAATTCCTGAACATTGTTTCACCTCATCATCTTTATTCTTAAGCAATCTGTTTTGTACAGGCAATGAATGATACTTTTCTCAGGAGAGCGATCTAGGGCCATCTTGGCCCTCTTGTTGTGTCTTCCTCTACCTGTGGACTGAGTTATTGTGTCTTCCTCTACCTGTGGACTGAGTTATTGTGTCTTCCTCTACCTGTGGACTGAGTTATTGTGTCTTCCTCTACCTGTGGACTGAGTTTTTGTGTCTTCCTCTACCTGTGGACTGAGTTTTTGTGTCTTCCTCTACCTGTGGACTGAGTTTTTGTGTCTTCCTCTACCTGTGGACTGAGTTTTTGTGTCTTCCTCTACCTGTGGACTGAGTTATTGTGTCTTCCTCTACCTGTGGACTAAGTTTTTGTGTCTTCCTCTACCTGTGGACTGAGTTTTTGTGTCTTCCTCTACCTGTGGACTGAGTTTTTGTGTCTTCCTCTACCTGTGGACTGAGTTATTGTCACATTGATGATAGTCTCCAAAACAACATTTTCATCTTTACAATTTCATTGTTTATCAACACACATTACCAATGATCTAAGTTGACATAATGCAATACATACAGTAGATTCTCAACAAACATTATCCCAACTCTATACCTTATCAGAAGTATATTTCTGGCACTTAAAACATTAAAGATAATACTGTCACTTTTCTAAGTCATGTGTTCGATCCCCGGCAGCGACATACCAAAATCATAAAAATGGGTACTGGTATAGCTCCCTTGCCAGGACTTGTTGGCCCGGTGTCAGGATAATGTGACTGTGTGATATTCCACATGTCTTTAGCTTGATTTCACAGTGTGGCAGCACTATATCAGTCTCATGTAGACAAAAGTCCCTAAATGACTGAAATACTGTCAGTGGGATGTTAAACGCAATAAACAAACTTACTTTTCCAAGCCTCATGTTTATCCAAGGATTTTTTCCCTGTCAGTCCTTATATTATACTTGACCGTTTCTAAGGTCAATTACATGCCAAAAAACATGACAGACCTTATCCCTCGTAATATATTTGTCCATTAACCATGATTGCAAGTTTGGTATAAGAGAAATTTATCTAGTAAAACTGGTGAACAACGGCCACCCAAGGAAAATAAAAAGCAGGCCTTTATCCAGAGGTTGTTTTATTAAGAGGTTAAATTCAATGCTGGGAATCCAGTCACTAATCTTTGTTCACAGGTTGGTTGTTATTCAAAGGTGACTGTTAATAGAGGTTTTTTGTTTTAGACGGAACTGTATACTAAGCTTATCAAACAAAGGAACGACCTGGCCCAGCAGACTGGATTCACCCCGCATTCTATTGCCAGTAACAAGGTGCTCCTAGACATGGCAAAACTAAGGTATTATTACCAGTATATGCAAAGCTCTGTACATATAAAGAGCTGATCGCAAAACTGTTTTGAAGTAGATGGAGATTGGACAATCTCATGGTCATCCAACAGTGAATATACTTGTCCTTACTTTAAGTACTAGGTCAAATTCCACCAACAATACTTAGCGCTAAGTTATACTTAAATACTCAGGGGCAAATTTCATTAGTCTTGTTTCTGTAATAAAAATATCCAAATATTCCATTTCTTAAAAATTATTGTTAGTTATTAAGGCAATCATTCATTTCGGTATAATCATATACTTGAATATTTCATAAAATAGTAACGGTGGAATGTTAATCTACCTTGTTTAAGAATTTAAGTATTACTTAGCACTAAATTTTGTTGGTGGAATTTGAGTTTGGTTTCAGTGGCAGAGTGATTACAGTGTTGACCATTTAAACAGGAGGTTGTGGGTTTGATCCCTGGCCATGAATTGTTTAAATATATCTTCCCGTACTGGGTCTTTAGCATAAGAAGAGTAATTCCTTCCAGAACTGGTTGTGTTAGGGTTAAGATAATGTGACTGGGTCTGCAATCTTCATAACCCCACATACAAATGTTAACATACACACTGGAATCAGCCTGTTGATCAGTCAGTTGGTTAGTCTGCCTGAGAGTTTGTGGTGCATAATGAAACTTGGCATGTGTGATTGCCATGATGGGTAGTTGTAAATGAGCTGTTGGTATTGCTTATGGATGCAATTTAGTTATGGCCCCTGGAAAGCTTTGGAAATATTTCGTTGTAACTTGTTTAGTTTTAAGTGAGTTTTTTGGACAAGGCTTTTTTTGTGTCAAAGCTGTAAACCAAGGGTATTAGTCACCTTCAGTGATAGATCTAGTTGTATTTGTCCAGTAATTGCAGCATGGCAACACTTTTGACAAACTCCCTCCCAAATTGATTGATATGCTGATGGTAAGACATAAAACCCATACAAACAAAATATAAAACAATAATGATGAAGTGTTTGGTAAGGTAAATCAGGAAGGTTGTGATATTTCAGGTCACTGTTAACTTCAGTATCTCAAGTATGGTAAATTGTTTGCAAATTTTATTGTTTTAAAAAGATTTTCAGAATAATGAAAGGGGACTTTGTATTATATTGTTGAATTATCAAAGCTCATTTTTATTAACTTAGAGGTATTTTGAATTTATGTAATGAGATCAACTCAATATTCAGTTTGATTATTATGTATGAAATTGACTATTATCATTTAAGACCAAGTACCAAAGAAAAGTTACTGAAATTGGAAGATTTTCCGGAGGCGAAGGTAGAGAGATTTGGGGCAGCACTGTTGTCCGTGGTGACCACCTTCTGTAAAGAGAATGACCTCAGTTTGGACGAATTCCCCCAAGTGGATGTAACCAAGGTAAGTTTTAAATATGTTCCACTGCAAGAGTTAACTCCCTTTGCTAAAGGAGCAGCAAAATTGTACCTGCTAAAAATTAAACCTGGACTCAATTCCACTAGCCTTATCACTCATTAATACTTTAATACATAGTGACATATCTCATTAGTTTTGTTTCCCTAATAAAAAAAATACTTTTAGAAATGGAAGTGGGGATACTGGTATTTATGAGATAAACACATTTTCTTATCCTGCTTTACAAAAAAGTTGAGTGGCTTGAGTCAAGGTGGTGGTGTGGGGTTATTCATTATTTTCATTGACAGCTTAAATAATAATGTTAGCAAGGTAACTATTTATGGTCGGTCCAGCGGTCCGTTGCATTTTCCTTGTCCGGAGCATAACTTGAAAACCACAAGTTGGAATTCAATACAACTTCATGCAATGATCAAGCACATGGAGAGGAAGTGCAGTGCACAAGAACCATAACTCTATCTAGAGTAATTACAGAGTTATTGCCCTTTGTATTTTTTCCTTGTCCAGAGTATAACTTGTAAAGTACTGATTGGATTTCAAAACAATTTCATACAATGGTCAACCACAATATGAGGAAGTGCAGTGCACAAGAACCATAACTCTATCTAGAGAATTACAGAGTTATTGCCCTTTGTATTTTTTCCTTGTCCGGAGTATAACTTGTAAATACTGTTGGATTTCAAAACAATTTCATACAATGGTCAACCACAATATGAGGAAGTGCAGTGCACAAGAACCATAACTCTATCTATAGGAATTACAGAGTTATTGCCCTTTGTTACTTTTCCTTGTCCAGAGTATAACTTGTAAACTACTGGTTGGATTTCAAAACAATTTCATACAATGGTCAACCACAATATGAGGAAGTGCAGTGCACAAGAACCATAACTCGATCTATAGGAATTACAGAGTTATTGCCCTTAGTTACTTTTCCTTGTCCAGAGTATAACTTGTAAACTACTGGTTGGATTTCAAAACAATTTCATACAATGGTCAACCACAATATGAGGAAGTGCAGTGCACAAGAACCATAACTCTATCTAGAGTAATTACAGAGTTATTTCCCTTTGTTACTTTTCCTTGTTTTTCTTGTCCTGAACATAACTCGAATATTATACATGGTATATACTTGAAACTTAAAATGTAAACAGATGGCGACTAGGAGAAGTGCAGTGTCCAAGAACTGTAACCTTATATTTTTAAACTACTGTGACAAACAACCATTATTGACTCTCTATCAACTTTAAATAAAAACTTTACTTATTAATATCACAACCAATATACTATGTATACAGGTTCTTATCTATGCTCTGCCTGATGTGTGGCTTCTCCTGCATTAAAGTATTTTGCGGGGGTATTAATCACCTTCAGTGATAGCTCTAGTTATGTCAACTTAAGGTAATCCGTCCATCATTAAATTGTGATCATAGTCTATCAAGTGATTGTGGTAGTTATATATTTTATAGTAAATGCAGGGTTTTTTTAGATTTTGAGCAAAATAGCCTATAACTCAAAATCAGCGAATGTTTGCATCTGCATTGAAGTCTGAAGGACCATGATAATAATTAAAAGATGGATGGACTACCTTAATCACTTTGATATTCAAGTATTGCTGCATATTCTTTTTTGTTTCTTTGTTGTTGTTTTTTTGTTATCAAAGTTTGCCTCGGGCATAAAATTTGACAAATCTGCTACCAATATTGTAAGATGCATGTATTCTGGACAGAAAACAATTCTTGCGTAGTCCTAAGGGAATTTCTTTTTAAAAAGGATCCTTGCTAAATACTAATATTGTTTCACAATCATGACCATATTTCTAACAAACTTATTTAAATGGCTCTTTTAAAGAGAAAATAACAGTGTTGTGTTTATAGATTATTCTTCGAAAGAGAAAAAAAAATGTTGAGTTTCCAGCTATTCATCTGAGATCCTGAATTCTACAAAATAAAAAAATAAATGAAAATGTAAGAAAAAAAATATTCACAGACATTTCAGGGATTCCAGCAAAATCTCTTAAATTCAAAGAACAGTGAAGCTGCGTTCCTAAATTGTTTTTTTAGGACTTTGTATTGTTTATAACTGGGATAGATAGCATTTGAGGATGTTTTAAGGTAATGTCCCAGATAAAGATGCTTAATTGTTGAAAGTTTAAATCTAACACCATTAAAAATCATATCTTATACAGTGATTCAGATTGGACCCACATTCCTTAGGACAGTTGTCCTAAATGGTCAGGGTTTTTTTAAGTCATTTGTCCTAAATTACAAGAAAAACTTGGGACAATTTTGTCATAGCAAAATGTTTTATAAGACATTAATGACACTTTCAAGTTTACTTTATTTATTTTTATTCTTTTTGCTTTGAAATATATCATTCAATATTGTTTCAAAACTTCAGTCAGTTAAATAATTTCCTAGGTAAATATGTTGTTACGACTATCTTTTGATACCTTGTTCACTTATATAGAATGAAATAAATAATTGTTATTCAAGTTAGTATCTGAAGGGATGCATTTCTTCAGTATGGAATTAGTATGTTACAAAAAAGAACCCACCCAACCCATAAGCATAAAAGATCTTACAAATAAAAGCAAAAAAATATCTTTACAATTTTATTGACTCAAGAAACCAGCAGGTAATAATAAATTATTTAACTTTAAATGGAAATGTGAGATCATTCATACTTCTGGGATTTTAAAGATGATGAGTGAGAGAAAGATTGGACATATAAGGATATTTTGAATGTTTATCAAATTAAATAAACACAGAATTGTAATTTATATGACTTTCTATCTAATCAAAGACTAAGGCAAATTCAGCAAAATCCGAAAAATTAGACTTGTCAAAATGATTTTCCATTCTGCGACAGTCGTGTTCTTTAAATATGATCTAATTTGAAAGTGCTGACAAATCAATTAAAATTATATATTTTATTCCCCCAATAATAGATCGACATCCTTTAGCACGAGAAGAATAAATTTGCATAGGTAATTTTCCACTGGATAGAACTTGAATAGCCTGAAGAAAATAAAACGAAACCTGACATGCATCATTCTATTTATTTAGTCATATTCCTGATTTGATTGGTTGATATATGTATTTAAATTTAAAGAATCCTGTAATTATGAAAAAGAAAGATACTTATACGTAAAAACTTTGGCAAATATCGATATTTCCGGTGGTCGAAATTTCTTACAATGTACGAGTCCTATGAACACGCATACAAACCGGCGACCCCAAGTATCAAAATGTTTGTAATGTAATTATTTTGAGAACAAACACATTTTTCTATATATATTGTAATATGATTAAAGTTTCAACAGCAACATTGCTATTTAGTCTTTTTTGCAAATAAGGAACTTTTATGTAGTTAAAAACTGACTGCGTCAATTTGAGTTTCCATTAAGTAACGGGTATTTGAGTCAAAATGCGTCTGTATGAAGTAATAAGTAGATGCGTCAGAGAGACTCTACGAAGTAAAGGGTTAATTGTCGAAATTTCACCGTCCAGTACAGACATTTGTCGGTCACATTGTCTGATGAACTGTATTTTTATCGGCCCGATGGGCGTACTGAGTTTATTTTTTCCGGTTATCTGTAGCTTTAATCGGCCCTGGACCGAAGGGCCGATCCAATCTGAATCTCTGTTATATAGTACTGTAAGACATTATTTATTGCAAGTATGAATCTAACACTGCTGGAAAAAGCATGTTTTATATGATACTTTAAGAACTGGATTGTTCTTTTGTTGGATCAATATGGTTGTGTACCTTTCAAGTACTTTAATCCCCCAAGCTCATGTAAATTCATGTACAACTTTATTTCTTGATAAATGTTAATTAACAGAGCTGTAGATGGTAAATAAGCAATGTGTTTCTCTTTGATAAACAGACTGTAAAATCTAAGCCACACTAACTGTATATGAGCAAACAGGAGACCCTGATCAGGCAGCTAGTTAAAGCTGTCTGATCCAGCTCTGCTCAGTTTGCCAAAGCATCAAAACAAGTCTGTCAATGATAAAGGGTAAGAGTTCTTCTATATAATAATAAAGCTAAGAGTTTCATTTTTGTATGATATCAGAATAATGCTAAGCACAGTGTTAAAAGTCAGATGCAAGACAGCCATAGGCCTGGGGGATTAACTACAAAATATCTTCATGCAACACTGAACATTCTATGATATATTGCACAAAATGAAATACTATTTTCATTCTGACATGCTTACTAGACTGTGAAAAAAAAGATACAAATGTGTTGGTTATTTTATTACACTACTTTAGGAGTCATTTCGCCAATACTAAGTCATGTGATTTATGTCACCTGTGTATACATATATCTGAAAATAATACATGCTTTATTCCTTCTATGTTTACATAGCATATTTTGTTGATCATGTTAGAATTAATGCTTCAGCCTCCAGCAGACTTTCAGAGTGAGATTTACAATCTGACGGAGACACAACGCACGTCCTACTTCATGTTTGCTGTGCAGAAACAATCCATTGTGAGTAAATACCATACATTTATTATACTCAATCTTCAAAAAGTGAAATGGGCCACATTGGAACCACACGCATTATTCAGTCCAACTGCATCATGTACTGTTCTTATAAAAGTTCACCGAGTGGTTAGAGTGTTCGCCTCTGAATTGGGAGGTTGTAGGTTCGATCCCTGGCGGCGTGTACCAAAGTTGTTAAAAATTTATACTGGTATAGCTCATTTGCTTGGTGCTCAGAATATAAGGGTAGTTCCAGGACTGGTTGGCCCAGTGTCAGGATAATGTGACTGGGTAGGGTATCATGCAACATATCTACGGCGTGATACTGAAGTGTGGCAGCACTATATCTGTCTCAAGTGGACATACGAGGGCGAATCAATAAACAACCAGCCTATGACATCTCCGATCAACTGAGACATCTACGATTTCCACGCATTGTTTCAATACATGTACTATACCTATGTACAAAACTACACATGTATACAGTCTTTTATTAGTCAGATATTGAATGTCAAACATGGCTAGTGATGTAAAAGCAAGCTTTTCATCAAAAGTGGAGTACCGTGCTGTAATTTGGTACTTGAATTTAAAAGGTAAAACTGGTAAGGACATACATGCTGAGTTAGTTAATGTGTATGGGTCATCTGCACCATCTTATTCTCAAGCTAAATTCTGGGTTGGGGAGTTTAAACGCGGTAGAACGTCCTTAGAAGCTGAAGCCAGGTCTGGATGGCCAGTTGATGCCACCGACGAAGAAATGTGTAATAAAGTCAGAGATCTGGTACACTGAGATAGGCAAAGTCAAGTTGAAGAAATAGCACAGGCATAAGGCATTTCTCATGGTTCCGTTTCAACAATCTTGCATGATTGTTTAGGGATGCACAAGCTTACAGCCTGTTGGGTCCCAAAATCCCTTAGCAATGAGCAAATGGCAAGGAGAGCATCAGTATGCAGTGCGTTGTTGAAGCGTTTGGGGTCAAAAGATGAATTCCTTTTGCGTCTAGTTACTGTGGATGAGACTTGGGTGCATTATAATGAACCAGAAAATAAAGCCCAGAGTCATCAGTGCGTAGGGCCGGGATCCCCGAGGCCAAAGAAGTTCAAGACTCAACCATCTGCTGGCAAAGTGATGGCCACAGTATTTTGGGACACAGAGGGCGTTATTTTGTTGGACATTTTACCCAAGAGAAGTACAATAACCGGAACATACTATGCAAACTTGCTAGACTAGCTGAGGAACGCCATCTGCGAGAAACACCGTGGTAAACTCTCCAAAGGTGTTTTGCTGCAACAGGACAATGCAAGAGTCCACACTTGTAAAGTTGCAATGGATGCTGTGGAGCGAAATGGGTATGAATTAATACCGCACCCTGCCTACTCACCAGACCTGGCTCCTAGCGACTTCTTCCAGATTTTAAAAAGGATATACGTGGACATCATTTCTGGTCTGACGAAGTTGTGGCGGCAGTTGAGGAGTGGTTCCATGGAAAGGACCCTGACTTCTTCACTTCTGGGCTGATGGCACTTGAACACCGTTGATCCAAGTGCATAGCCCTGGAGGGAAATTATATTGAAAAAGAAGAGGTAGATCTCAACCCGAAATAGGTTAGGCTGGTTATTTATTGACTCGCCCTCGTACTCTCCAAATGACTGAAATACTGTTGGTGGAAAGTTAAACTCATTAAACAAACAAACATAGTAAAAGTTATAAATCTTTATAGCCCCTGCTTTACAAAATACAGTGGGGCTATACAGTGTAGATCCTGTAGTATCATGTCCGTCCTGTTAAATCTTTCCAGAATGTTGATTCAAGATGATGTAGCAGGGCTATTCACATTCAGTTATTATAATTTGGTTGGCTTTAAATGAGGTGAGCATGTAATTTGATATATGTGAGGCTGCCATTTCGGCCATTGTTATCACATGTCCATTAACCTTGATATAATACATATGTAAGCAAGAAGTGTATTTCATTGTTCCTTCAGGAGGAGGTAGCATCCCAGCGAGGTTTAAAGACATCAACGATCATGTCACACATGGCAGAGGCTGTGAAGGTTGGGCTTCCAGTTGACATCCTGAGTCTAGGGGTCTCGCCCAACATACAGAAGCTGATAACTAACAGCATCAGGGGACCGGCCATTAACTCAGGTGAGTGGGATTATATCCCCGTTCCCCGTTCAAGGAAGTGATGTTGAATTGGAAACAATTTCAGCAATTTAAACTTATGGCTCTTGTCTGCTCTTGGGTTGGACTAGTACTTTGTGCCTGGGAAAGTCATGAGAAATCTTTGTCCCCAAGCTGGGGTTCGAACTCACAACCTTTGGATCAGCAGTTAGTTATGTTAAAAAGTTTTTAAGGGCTTGCAAGGAAACGTATGTGCATTTATTCATTAGCAGGGTATCGCCATTAAAAGGCACATCTTTCCCTGTCTTTAAAATTTAGGTATGATTAAAAAAAAAAAATACACCGCACAAGCAGTGGGTGTAGGGGTATATACAGAAATTACATTTATCTGTCCCCTGATCTCTTTTGAACACTACAACTTCTAATCAGTTCAATAGATATCAATTAACTTTGTTATAAAGGTATTACTTTATATGGAGAGGTGAAAAAAGCAAGATAATTTCAATACAAGGTTTACAAGGGGAGACAATTGATTGACATAGAATTTGAGCTGATTATAGTGTCAGAATATAGCCTTGATCTTAAGTACAATTCCTTTCATGTCTCGTGACAGAGCACTGTATAGGGGATGTTCTTTTAATCACATTCCATGATAGCTCTTGTTGGAGCTCCATTATAACACTATATTTGGTGTCCAAGTTAAGAATCTGTGCTATATATGTCCAAGGTATAACTCTGTGAACCTTTTGTATCCTCATTTTCACAAAATTCAGTATTTTAAAAAGCCTTTGAATTACAGCTTTGAAACGTATTCACATTTATTCACTGATTTAATTTCAGTTAAACAAATCACAAAATAAAGTCTATTGGTTGATTGTTGAATGTGTTATATGGTATCTTGGAGTATATATATAATGGAGTGTGTTATAATGGAATGTGTTATAATGGAGTGTGTTATAATGGAGTGTGTTATAATGGAGTGTGTTATAATGGAGTGTGTTATAATGGAGTGTGTTATAATGGGTCCACACTACATAATTATAATAAAATAATGAAAACTTTGCAGACATCTCCCGCCTGACCAAGATCAAGGACCAACTCCCTGACTACGTGGAGTACAACCATATAAAGATCGTTATTGCCGTGCTTGTGAAGAAGTACGGACAAACGGTGGCGCCAACAGGGGAGATAATGCTGGAGGGGAGCCAGTCAAATATCGATAGTCATAATGCTGAAGAGGTTTGTAGTTACACCTGTGTGATTCACCCACCTCAAGTCTCTATCAGATTGCTACTTGGGGCCAGAATTGCGACACATTCTATGAAGAATTTCCAAATTTTATATTTCTTTTTTCCAGTCTGGATATTTATACAAGGGTTGTTTCCCCTTTAAATGGGTAAATTTTGTATTCCCAATATCTATAAAAAGACTTGCACAAATCAGATTGCTGTTTTAGCAGCTGCTGTTCTAGACAGCCAACCTGTTTTGTTCATTAGTACTTAACAGATAAAATCTTCAAGGATCCAATTTAATACAATGGAGACATCCCAAATATTGAGCTCAGCATATATACAGGGTAGTATCTGGACTAGTTGGCCCGGTGTCAGGATAATGTGACTAGGTGTGGTATCATGCCACATGTCTTTGTCGTGCATTGTGGACTCAAGTAGACATAATCTCCAAATGACTGAAATAATGTTTGTGAGATGTTAACCCTTTCCCTCTTAGAGGGTACCATGAAAAGACCTATGCGAACAGCATAAAACCAGATCAGCCAGCGGTGTTGCATGTGATCATGTTTTTTTTCTGTTCGCTGTCCTCAGTGGTCTCGTAATGAATTTTACAATTAAATTTGGTGGTTTGTAGTTTGGCTTTCTGCAGAACAGGCTTTATGTGGTACCTATTGAGTGCGTCAAAATGAGTCTATATGAGGGAAAGGGTTAAATCCCACAAACTAACAAATATTTAATTTGTTTACACAGCTGACCTCAAACTACCAGCCCTGTCATGTAATCAACTGCTTTCTTTGATTCTTTTCAAAGGTTCCTCATAAGGATAAGTTTGACTGCCTTATCTATAAATGTTACATTAATAAGTTTTTGTTGTTGTTGTATTGGAGTTTACCGTCGCTGCGATAGTATTTCAATCATATAGCGACGTCCAGCTAATTACTGGTGGAGGAAGACCCCGAGTACACAGAGGTACCCAGGTAGAACCACCGACCTACCGCAAGCCAGCTAGAAGGCTTCCTCACATGAAAAATCCGAAGACCCTACTGGGATTCGAACCCACAGCGGTGAGGGGCTGAGAGATTTGTAGTCCTCGACTGTAACCGCTCGGCCATGGCGGCCCCATAAGTTTTTGTGTCACCTGCTGTACGCAGAGGGCGAGGGGACACATATGGATCACTTTTCCATCACACTTTTGATACGACGCCGGAGGCGGTCGTATATTGGCGTCATCTTCTTCCGTCCGTCCGTCTGTCCGTACATCCATATCTTGTGAACGCAACTCCTCCTACATTTCTGAATGATCTTTTTTAAAACTTGGTCAATGTCATTACTATAATGGGTAGATGTGCATGAAGTGGCGTTTTTCTGGTCCATTGATTTTTACAAGATTTGTGTCCCTTGAAACTTAGACTCTGTAGCTGATTGATATTGCAGCCTTGTGAATGCAACTCCTCCTACATTTCTGAATGAATCTTTTCAAAACTTGATCAATGTCATTACTATAATGGGTAGATGTGCATGAAGTGGCAATTTTCTGGTTCATTTATTTTTGCAAGATTTTTGTCCCTTGAAACTTTTAGCTGATTGATATTTCAGCTTTGTGAATGCATTTCTTGTATGTTTCTGAATGAATCTTTTCAAAACTTGGGCAATGTCATATACTATACTGGGTAGATATGCACAAAGCAGGGATTTTGATGTTCATCAATATTTGCAATAGTTATGCCTTTCTAAACATGGTCTCTTGAAAACACATCTCAAGTTTCTAAACAGGTAAAAGTGCATAAAGCAGGGATTTTCTGGTACAGTGATTTTTGCAAGAGTTATGCGGAGAAAGAAAAAAGGATTTATATTGATACTGCTATTTGACCTACTGTCATATTGGAAGCATTTTTAGGGTTCTATCTCTGTTCAGCTAAATTAATTGATCTTACAGACTTCATTATGAGCTTATGCTTACAGAAATGTTAAAAGCAATAATTAAAAGACCTCTCTTGGTCTTTATATTTTGTGGCGGCGTATATTGTGGCATCACTGGCACTCTTGTTCTGTCATGCATCAGTAGGTTACACTTGTGTTCCAATGAACACTCTTGTTAATAAGAGAAATTCATATCAATGACTTTTTTGAAGATCCATAGTTGATCTTCTGTTATTTCCTTTTTACTTTGTCAGTTTTATTGATTTTTCCTCCTCTGCCTGAAGAAACATTTAGCAATATCTGCCAAATATTTTTATGATTAAAACTTCTCTAGAGGTATGAGTGATCTTTTTAATTAAGTCTTGTTATTAATATCTTGACTTGATCCCAATAAGAATTTTAAGGAAGGGAACTGTGATGTAATGGGCCTAAAGGAAGGAAAACTACCCACCTGGGAGCTGGCATCTGGTTACCATTTGATTAACTTAATTAACTCAATAAATTAATTATATGTGGAAAAGTGGATTAGGGATCAAGAACGGTTGCTACGGGCGATGTTTACACTACAGTGTGTGTCATAATTAGTTGCCTAGGGACAAGTATGTAATAATAAACATAGTTATATTGATATTTGTCTAGGAAAGTCACCACACCTCTGCTTGTAATGGCACTTATATAGTTGCTACATGAATATTTATTCTGATGTTTTCATGATGTCAAGTAATTCTAGGCTAATATGTGTCTGACCCCTGTTTCACAAAGTGCAGCTATATAGGAATAATACATGTTGTCTTGATCATTTGATTTTACACCCTAAAGTGGAATGGAATGGAACAACATGTTTCATTCCTATACAGTCTCTGGTTTTGTGAAATTAAAACTGCATTTTGTCTTATTGGCAAATACCCTCATCCGACCAGTAACATCTATAGCCTGTGGGATTTTACGCCTATATTTTTTTAACCAATCAAAGGTTTTAAACAACTCTTTTGATTGTTGGCTGTCAGTCGTCCGTCGTCCACAATTATTTCAAATGACATCTCCTCTGAAACCACTGGGCCAGATTTGATAAAATTTGCCTGTGATGTTCCTTACATGAAGCTCTACCAAAGTTGTTCAAATGGTTGTGGGCCATTGTATATCTGGGTCACAAGAGCTAAAAGTAGATTTTAAAAGTGAAATTTTGAAAAATCTTTTTCTCCGAAACCAGAAGGCCTAGAGCTAAGATATTTGGTGTGTAGCATTGTCTAGTAGACTTCTACCAAGTTTGTTTAAGTTCATGACCCTGGAGTCAAAATTGGCCCTGCCCCAGGGGTCACTTCATTTTACAAAAACTTGTATAGGAGAAACCACATGGCCTTGAGTTTAGATATTTGGTGTGTAACATGGCCTAGTTAAGACTTCTACCAAGTTTGTTCAAATCATAGCCCTTGGGTCAAAATGGGCCCTGCCACAGGGTTCACTACATAGACTGTAAAAATCATGACCCAGGTGTCAAAATTGACCCCACCCCAGGCCACTTGTTCTCAAAATCAGATTGTACTTTAGGGTGGTTTTCATACTCATACTCAAAATATGCCTATTAGTGTCAATAGGGATTTCAGGATGATACTCAAATTTGAGCCTTAAATTGTATATATTTTAGTATTTTCGAGAACATGGGGCCAGGAGTCATTTGATTTTATTAGAGTTATGACCTTTAAAATTTGGATGGCAGGTACAATTTTTGGGTGGAATTTAGATATCCTTGCTATACTTCTGCATTGCTTATGTATTCAGTAGTACTTATAATACTATAATTGTCAAAGAAGGCAATGTTTCTCAGGTGAGCGATTCCAGGCCATCTTATTTATTTATTAGTTTAAATAACTTTCAAACTTCCACACAGAAGAGTATTTCATGCATAGGGTGTCCGCATCGGTCAATATTTTAGTAAAAGACTGCTGTTATATGACATTTTGCTTGCCTATGGTATGATGTAGTGAAATCGAAAAAGTCAGCTACATGTACTTCCAAGGATATTCGTCTGAAACTTTCTCAATACTTTCTCAAAAGTTTACATCAAGTATTAAATGAAACTTCATAAGCTTGTTCACCATATGATTTGTAGGCACATTGGACATTCTTTTTTAGCTCACCTGAGCACGTGTGCTCAGGATGAGCTTTTAGGATCGATGAATGTCCGTCACATGTACTTCCAAGGATATTCGAATCTCGGCCAAGTTCGATTATGGCTTATATCGGAACATTAGGTCAGGAGTTATGCCCCTTTTAAAATTAAAAAAAGCCAGATTTCACTGTTGCACTCTAGCATCTTCTTTCTGAGCAATTATCTTCAAACTTTATATCAATGTTATAACCATAAAATCACGGCCAGTTCGATTATGGCTGATATTGTACATTAGGTCAGGAGTTATGCCCTTTTAATATTCAAAAAATGCCATATTTCAAGTTGTTTACACTTAGCATCTTCATCTTTTGAGCAATCCTCTTCAAACTTTAATGGCAATGCTTATGACATAAGTCTCGATTGAGTTCGATTATGGCTGAGATTCATCAATTAGGTCAGGAGTTACGCCTTTTAATATTAAAAAATGCAAAAATCACTTTGTTTACACTCTAGCATCTTCATCTTTTGAGCAATCATCTCAAACTTTATGACAGCTATGACCATAATGTCTCGATTGAGTTTGATTATGGCTGAGATCGGTCAATTAGGTCAGGAGTTATGCCTTTTAATATAAAAAAAAGCCATATTTCACGTTGTTACACTCTAGCATCTTCCTTTTTTAGCAATCATCTTCAACTTTATGAATTGTTAATGACATAATGTCTCGATTGAGTTCAATTGTGGCTGAGATGGTCATTTAGGTCAGGATTATGCCCTTTTAATACAAAAAATGCAAGATTCACTTTGTTTATTCTCTACCAACTTCTTTTTTAACAATCATTTTAACTTTAAGACAATGTTTATGCCATAATCCACATCGGTTCATTATAACTGATATGACTTGTAAATTTAGGAGTTATCCCATTTCACCATAAAAAAGCCAGATTTCACTTTTACACTCAAGCATCTTTATTTCTTAAGCAATCATCTTTCTCAGGTGAGCGACCAAGGGCCATCTAGGCCCTCTTGTTTTTCTAACACATCTTTAAAATATTATACCCAGCCCCAATACACAAATTAAAGCTAGGGCTAAATGGAAGTCATATGTTTTGTCTCCTTCTGATGTGCTTAATTTGACAAAAAGTGAACCCGATGGACTTTACCTCATGTGAGCGTGTTTAGACATCTTGGCAAACAGCAGACCCAGATCAGAAAGCTCATGGGAGCTGTTTATTTATACATAATGTTGCTCATGTTCTACACGGTCCAATGGCAGAAAAAAAAAATATATATTTTTTTTTTTACCATTTATAGTTCAATAAATTAGCCACCAATGATCAAATATATATTTGTGCATGAATATTCATGGGAAAGGGTTAGGTCCAGAAATGTCGACCTGGTGTAATGATAATGTGACTGCGTGTGGCAGCATTACATCTGTCTTAAGTAGACATAGTCTTTAAATGACTGAAATATTAAACTCCACCCCCCCCCCCCCCCCCCAAAAAAAAAAAAAAAAAAAAAAAAAAATAATAAGCACCTTGGGTTACGTTTTGGTTTATGTAAAGTCATTGCAAAGTCCTTTAAGTATGATAGTGGGGGTATTCCTGGCTAGTGGACACTTTCCTAGATTGAAGAAAATGTCTTTAAAAACTATTCTGCTTGTTTTGATATATACCTAATCCAATTATGATTAAGAAGACTGTATATATTCTTTCCAGATTTCTCAAAATGAAATTCAAGAGGGAGGGTACCAGTCCACAGGAAGTAAGCCAGTGCTCTCAAGAGCTGAGTCCCAGCCAACCACCCAAGAAGGAGGAACCAAACGCAAACTTCCTGCTTGGATGTCATCTGGCAGCAAACCAGTCATGAGCAAGAAAATGAGGTCTAACAGTCTGTTTAGATGATATTGGACATGAAAGAAACTGAATACTTGAATACAAATTTTGGAACGACTTGAAGGAAACACAAAAATACCAAAAAATAGTGATAAGGTTTGGAATAACCGGTCAATATTCTACCAAATATGAGTCAAACCCACAACCTTTAAATATTTGATGACACACGTGTCTATTCATAGATCTGACAAATACATGTTTTTGTAAATTTATGAAAACATGCTCATAGAGTTCGTTTAAATATTATGATTGTTCATTATTTGGCATAACATTGTAAACAGAGTTCATATCATGGATATATGAATGCAGGCTATACATAGGTGTATATGAGTCACCTGCTATAAGCAGAGGTGACACAAATGGATCACTTTCCCGACGTCTGCCTGTCTGTCAGTCAGTCACTTTTTTTTTTTCTGTCACGCTTGTCCGTCACTCCTCAGCAGGTGACACTGTTCCAAAGAACACTTTTGTATTATTAAGGAATTCGCTTAAATCTGGTTTTATGTGTTCATAAAGTTGTTGCAAATATGATGTTGAAATTATATAATTTTTCATATATGAAGTTAGTTGTTTTTATTAACCCTCCCCATTCCACTAAAGTGGAGACTATTGCAGGAATCACGCTCGTGGACACACCAGGGACTCTTTATAGAATCTCTATGTATAGAATCCATGCCTACACTGACATTTCATGAAGACAAAGTGGGTTATCAATCACCTTTTGTGATAGTTGTGTCACCTGCTTCAGCAGAGTCGACACGTAGTGATCACTTTTCCCTCGTCCGTCTGTCTGTCCGTCACGCTTCAGCAGGTGACGCACATGGTCCAAAGAACATTTTTGTTCTTAAAACCAATGTAGTTGACAGATATGAAGAATTTATGAGATTCATTATTACAGAAGTGTGTACTTCTTTAAAATTAATTCAAAATATGGTTTTACCCAAACTTGACATTAATAAACTAAAAGGAAAAGATTAAAGGTAGGCACATTTAAAAATTACCAGCTGACAATTTGTTGTAAGGAACATTCTGTAAGAGTATTAATCGAGACTTTATATACATTGATCAACATTTAAATACCGTCTGATACCTTCCTCCAAATTAACAAAACTTTAATTACGGGTTCCAAGGGGGATTTTTTTTTTGGTTTTTTTTTCTCGTACATGTACTATAGTTGCCTTTAAGTGTATATATGCAAATTTGTCTCAATATGCGGGGCTTTGGATAAGATCTCGTGCTTTGTGCTTGACTTATAGGGATAGTTTGGTCAAGGTGGCACTATACTTGACACTTGTAACATACTAGTTACCTAGCCCGTCGAGTCTTGTACCACTGACACTACTAGAACCGCATTATTTCAATGGAAGATGCAAGGTCATGAAAATATTCCAAGACATTTTGTCGTTTCATTTCTTTTGCTCTCCATCCTTGTTCATTATTATCGGGGACGTAAAAATAATATATATATATATATTGGATTATGAAATATACACGGTATTCCTATAAATTGATAAGGATCCAGACGGCCAGATTATGCGGTTCTGGTGTCGGTAGGTATCCTCACCTGTCCTCCAATTCTGTAAACTCAGCTGTCGGTGTATTTTATTGAGGTCCTTCCACATTCATACCACGCATCTTTTGACTCGGTTTTTTTCTTCTTCTCGATTTCAGAATTAAAAGACCAGAACACCATTATTGGTTGTATTAGCGATAATGGGCAGGCTATTTAAACAAAATTGTCAGTTTGACGTTAACAGTATCATGTTGTAATCGGTTGACCTTATTTAAGAACTAAAAAAATAACATGAGATTGGCTTTTGAGCAGAAGGCCTTGTCATTTAACAAAATGTAAAGACTCGGTTTAAATTTTCTCAGCAAAATCAAGCAGGAAAAAACTAGAATGAACAGAGACAGCTGGGTCACTGAACTTTTGTCAATGCTGGCACAATGGCACTAGGAGAGCATAATTTGACCGTGTTGAGTTGAATATCATTGGAACGTTCCCTAGGCACAGAGTTAGAATGAATTAAACATATTCTGAAGGATTGTGTTTTATTTTTTTGCTCCCCCGTCCTTGTTTTTCTGTATGTAACAATATATATATAGGAAAGCAGGAGGGGCGCAAAAATAAACGACCCACTTTCTTAGATATGTTCGATGCCTTATTCTTGTGAAATTCAGCCCCACTCGGCCGCATCGTGCGGATCTAGTTCCCTCGTGCTTGCATTATTAGCATTGTTTGAGTTAGAATCGCTCATTTGTTTCTTTTGTCATGAGTTTATAACATGTAAACATGTATTTTTTTCTCTTGAAACCATGTTAATACACTGATGCATTGAATTATGATAATAATTTTGAACTATAACCGAGCACTTCACAATGACACAAAGGATGGAGTTACTCAGAACTAATTACATCATACATGTATACTGTTATAAACATAACATTGATTTGTTTCAACTTCCTGTCGGATTCGAATCAGAATTTCGACCATTTCTCCATAAGCTTTCAGACCCATTAACACAATGGCTGAAGATAGCATCATTAAGATACATCAATGTTCTAAATTCAATGCGCACATAACTGTTTTTGTAGCTAGATAAAACAATATTTCATCCGAAGTACAACCATATGAAATACATAATGAAATACTGCTGATTTTATCACTCAAAGGTTTCTATTTAGCAGTTGTAATTCCCACGGTATGATACCGCCGGTGGTACAGATTGTGCACATAAATTGTGTAAGCATAGCTGGTTATATGCTCTGGTAATTTATAATGTAGAGCACCTCACGCAGACTTATTTTGACGCATTGGCCAAAACAGCCGAACCAAATCAGACAGTTGCCTGATCAGGATCTCCCCTGTTTGCTCATACATTGTAGCTCAAGTATACACAATATGCATGGCAAAGAAATATCCATTTATATACCATTATATAAATTTTAGTCTATATTAATCAAGCTCATAAATTTGTACATGAATATTCATGCCAGTAAATTTGTGTCCAGGACACGTATCTTACATATTTTTTTTATTCAATAAAGACCCAAGGCCATTATAGCCTGTTAAGGTTAGGCATTATGTGTGGCTTTAATTTTAAATATCAAGTGAAGTAATTTACTTTTGGAGTAATAAAAAATTGACGAAATCCCAAACTGCCGAAATATAAGCCAAAGATGTGAATGTATGGAAGAGGTCTTGGAAATAGGTCAATTTTGAATTTGAATTGTTACATAGCTATCAAGGAGATTTCCTTGAAAAAGGGCCGAAAAATGGGTGAACTACTTGGATATCGGATTATCCGGGTGTACACTGTTTTCCTTGGATGCTACAATCCAAGAGGGCTGATAGTGGGTGGGGTACTTGGTTTATTGTTTGTAGTGTCCTCAAACAGAACGAGAGATCTGTCTATTCGGGGGAAGCTTAGACAGAAAATAGGTTTGAGGGAAGAAGAGAGAAGAAATGGCGCTATTCAGGACAATGTATGCACACTTTTATCCTAAGGAGGGGGGGGGGGGGGAGGAAAGCCGAGAGGGGAAAAGGGAAAGTCGAAAAAGAAAAAAAGGAGAATTCCTCATTTTTGAATTTGGATAGCTGAAAAGCGCTAGCAAGGATAGAAAATCCTTGTAAACAGCTGTTGTCGTTACTGAATGTATAGTTCTGGTTTAGAATGTTTGTATTAATGTACTCTTATGTATATTACACGAGCAAATCGAATTTCATTACCATCGGTGAATTATGGTATCATCGATTAATCGTTTTTTAATTATTTATTTGACAGCTGTGCTCCAAGTGATCTCCGATTACTTCCACAGTCAATGACAGAATTTATTGAACGGCCCTCGTATATCAACTGGCTTTTGAAATATTTTATCTATTCTGAAATATTAAGCTGGTATGAACAAAAGGACACATGAATTTAATCTATCACTCGATAGAGAATAACATTGATTTATTTGAAAGAGTTCTCTATATATCTGTGGACTTTAATGTACTACTCACTATTAGATAAAGGTCACGTAGCGATATCATATCATTTTGTGTGTTTGATGGATTTGATTCTGAAGATTAAATTTAATGTTATTTTCATTTTTAAGGGGAGACGGGTGGGGGCGTGGGCTATGCGGGAAGATTAGTGTCCTGCTCCGTTGTGCTGAACCCCTTCCATTTTTTTCTAAATAACTATGTATTTAAAATCTCCTCACAAAATATATTCATACTCATTTACACAGTACCTTCACTGTTATATACATAAGTGTGACTTTGACCTTGTAAATGTAACCCCTTTTAATCAGTTGGGGCATGACTCATCGCCAATAATATGTCTTGGTTAACACATTTTGAATGTGGTTTTGGGTAAGAAGCTTCAAAAGTAGATTGTTCAATCGTATTATGTAATTAGATTTCGTTTGTTCTGAACAAACGATAGGGCTTTCTGCTCTGCAAACCCTATCAAACCTGATCAGATTCAATTACTTATCCTGACATACATCATTTGTGAAAAAATGACTTGACTTGACTTGACTATTTGAGTTTACCGTCGCTTCGACAGTATTTCAGTCATATAGCGACGTCCAGCTAATTACAGGTGGAGGAAGACCCTGAATGCACGGAGGCATCCGGGTAGAACCACCGTACTACCGCAAGCCAGCTGGACAAACGATAAGGCTTTCTGCTCTGCAAACCCTCACAAAGATGATCAGATCCAATTACTTATCCTGACATACATCATCTGTAAAAAAAAATGAAGAAAATCCGTTCCGACTTAACAGCTGTAGAGTTGAAATCTGTGACGTCAAATGACGTAAAATAAGAATGAAAGTCATTGCATTCAAAGGGGCCTACGTAGTTTTGTTTTCTGTCATAATTTCATGAATCTGGCTCTTCAAGAATTCTTTAAATTGACTATAATTTTTAAACGTCATGTCCCACAAGGGATCGAATAATCATTATTATTATTCCTCTTTACATGCAAAAAGTAAACAAGGTTTCTTTCCTGCCAAATATTTATCTCTTATTTTTTCAATGATTTTATTTGCTGAATTTAAAGGAGCACATCGTATTAAAATACATTACAGCAGCCCATTATACAATTAATGTCACAGAAATAAAATTTGGAATAATATGTGGAACCAGCTGCAGATTCTGAAGCACTAGGTAAAACGGTTTTTAAGAATTCCTTATTTTTGATGTTACTTTTTCATATGATGTCCTGTTTCAGAACACGAAAGGTCTTCAAATTTCCAACATTTCACTTAATTTATATTTTAACCTAGATGTAACGGCCTTTGAGATATAGATGGTTAAACATCAAGGTAACGACAAGAAACAGCAAAAAGATGTTCATGTCAGTTACTACTTTTCGAACAATAACTTTGTAATTAATGATCCGATCATTTTCTACATACCATTAGAACAGCATTGCATCAAGCTATAAATAATGTTCTTTACATTATTTAAAAAAAAAAAAAAATAGTTTCTTAGAAAAAAGCAATCAAAGGATTGGGACCAACTGCAGAAGAGCTTGAAAGAACGGTTTTAATAATTGCTCATTTTTCATATAACTTCCTTATGTGATGTCCGATTTAAAAAAAAGCTAGATACCATTAGAAAAGTCTTTAGATTTCCAACATTTCTCTTGCTTCATGTGTCCACCTACCTGTAACGGCTTTTGAGATATAGACATTTGATCCTCAAGAAAACGACAAAAAGATATTCATGTCAATTAATACTTCCCGACCATACCCTTTTAGTTGATGTTCTGATTATTTAAATCTGAAATCCATTAAAACGGCATTGCATCAAGGTATGAATAATGTTCCTAAAGTTATTTTAAAAAACTAATAGTTTTGTAACAGGAACGGACGACACCGTTCACCCAGAGTGGGATGTGTATGGCACAGCTCAAGTCCTCGTTTCAATTAATACTTTTATTTTATATAAAAAATATGATTAAGCAAAACATCAGGTACATTAAAGCATCAAAACTTGGAGTGGCTTTCATCGGTAGCCGGTGCATCAGCCGACAGCGTCAACCGTATGATGCTAAATAAATGCTTTACAGACCAAATTAATTACAAAGATATAATATTAATTAATGTTGTCATATTCAATACAAAGGCAGCTATGTTAATTTAATATTAATCTATTTTCACCAAGAGCACGGGAAACATTCGCATAAAACTCATAGGTCAGCTCGCTGAGCAAATGCTCTAATGGAACTGACCCCAAGCTGGAGTGACCAAATTTTTTTTTTTTTTTTTTTTTATAAGATGCTTAATGAGGGTCCGTCTACAGTAATAACTGTTTTATGGTTCGGACCCCGGAGTGTGACCCAAACTCCCTAAAGATGAATTTGAATGCCGAAATAGTTCGAAATTTGAAAAGCCTCACAGGTGTGAGGTAGGTACTTAATAAAATCAAGAATTTTGAAGCCAAAATGGGAATGACAAACTCGTCTAATTCAGCCTAGATGTTGTCATCCCCTGTGACAAAGGTGAAGGGAGGAGGTGGTCCTGAAAAGGACCGTTTGTGTCAGCTGCCAGAGGCAGACTGAAGTGACAAAATTCACGTGTTTCCCAGCTTTTATACCTAGCGGTTTAGCGACTGATTCTCGCATTCTTGCATACCCGATTGCTATAATGCAGGAACCAATCTGACTAAAGTACAGATCTTCCTAATGTAGCGTGGCGTATATATAGGAGATGACTTTAGTCAGATTGTGCAGGAACCAGCTTCAGGGTACAATAAATTCTACAATCTGATTGGTTGAAACGTTAACAACAATATGGCTGACAAAAAGGTACCAAATTCAGCTTCCGTGAATACAAATCTTCAGCGACGATATTTACAGAAATAAAACTGGTTCTGCAAACCAATACGCACGTGATATGTAAGTTGTTTGTATATATTTGACCATCACTGACACAATGTTCAACTGTTTTATTAACAACGGTAAAAATAGAGTGAGCGACTGACAAATGAATAAGAATGGTAACTCTGCTACAGTTTCTTTGAAAAAAGCAATCCAATAACTGGGACAACCTGCAGAAATGCAAGAAAGAACGCCAGGCATTGTTCTACACATTATATTCACACTTTTATTTACAAAAATCAATACTTTTCGAAAATTAGGCAGTTGAATGCACTTGGTGTATCAACATTTTCGTTTTTCTGCCATAAATCAACTGATTCAATCCCGATTTTCAAAGACTAAATATCATCTAAATATCGGGCTTTCAAAGCACTATGTTTAATTTAGGACTAAATGCAGAGGAACTTGGATAAATGGATTTTCAGATATTCTTATTTTCCATGTAGTTTTCTTAAATTTCCTTTTTCAGAGACCTAGATACCGTTAGAAAGGTCTTTCATTTTCCATCATGCTTCCGTGTATGTATTCTATATTTAATCGATTTCCCCGAAGTGTCGTTTACGAAAATAACGTTTTCCTGTGTAATGTGACATACACTTGACGAAACAAAGACATCACAAACATTAACGAGGGAGAGTAGAAAAAAATACCAATCATCGCCGAAGTTGCATGTACAATAAGTAACTGGTGTTGCAGGCAACACATGAGTCTCCTACCGGTGAGGTACATAATTTTCCAATTACAAAGCAACCAGAATTTTGGTCAGAAAAAAAAAAACACTGCATGTGGTGTTAATGTTTGTTGGTAAAGGGCAACCACTATCATTATAACTTTAAAGGGGACATAACTTCTAAAAGTATCGCTTTTAGGATAATGTCTTTGTAGGATAGAACTGCCTCTTGTCATGATAAACACGCATTTAAAGTTTCATATTGATACCTTGAAAATTGTTTGAGTAATGGGCTACATTTAAGTTTTTACACGACGCAGACAACAACGACAACAATGCCATAGCAATCATTATAGGTTGACTTTTTCTAAAAAAAATTTTAAAAAAATGATGTGCATAATCTCCATACAGCCATCTATTCATATTTCAAGTTTCATAAAAATATTTTCTATTTGTTGTCATAGCAACCAGATTTTACAACCTAGGAAGAAATTAAAAGTAAAAGACGTGCATAATCTCCATGCAGCCATCTTTCCATATTTCAAGTTTCATAAAAATATCTTCAGTACTTTTTGAGTTATTACAATATATTGCTTTATTTGTCATATTTTTAGTATGTTTGTTGTCATAGCAACCAGATTTTTCATCCTAGGAAGAAATTAAAAAAAAAGTGCATAATCTCCATACAGCCATCTATCCATATTTCAGAATCACCAGCGAATTGTGAAGACACACGTTAAGGCTATGCGTGTAACACCAGTTGTTTGAATTGTTGGTTTCAGTCACAGTAATTATTGGTGTATAATTGTACAAAAAGAGTGAATTAAAACCGGGCAAAGACATTCTGACTCACTGATTGGTTATATACCACATATTGCTGTAATTTCACAGTCATGGGTTGCGTAACGACTGTATCATATTTAGTACGGATCCTGTATCATAACTAGCGAATTTACGGAATTATTTGTATCATATATTTAGCGAGTTTAACAAAAGTGATGGGAACAAAGTTGTATCATATTTTGCAATTAAGTATTTTGATTTAAGTTCATTTTCATTAAGTTTCAGGTAAAATATGGAAGAACTTAAATGTGAAAACTGCAATTTTGCAACAAGATTTTTTTACCACTGTATAAACGAC
>CM037781.1:31970674-32020674 GCA_021229015.1 Solen grandis | reverse complement strand
TAAATCAACAACATTTGTGTGCTTTAATGTCATGTGTTGTGTCACATTTGTGTGTGGTTTCATATTGTTATATGTCATTTGCAATTGTCATGCATAGTTTACAACTGTCATATGTTGCCTTCATAAAGATACACATGCCATTCAATTTGCCACTAACCAGATTCCGTTGCTAGCTCAAATGCAGTACAAACTTGTATAGATCAAAAGGAAATTAGGGGCCGGAAATTAGAAACTAACTAGTAATCAGTCGGGTTCAGAATTCAGTTGGCTTGTGCAATTTCAATGAATTAATTACAACCACTGCCACAAAATACTTTAATTGAAGTTGTGTGTCATTTCATTGTTAATTGTTATTTGTCAAATTCCAATTAATCTACGTGTCAACCGAGAAACTAAATACTCCTCAAGTTACGTACCAATCTACTGAAATCTTGACATTATGCAGGCTTTGGGGAGAATGATTTAACTCACATGCACAATACAAGAAATACAGACAGCGATTGCCAAATCTCTGATATTGTTGAATATGCAATGTTGTGAGTTTAGAGTTCATAATTTTAGCGCTCTTTAGAACTCTTTAGTCTTGGAGGTAGTTTTTACAAGTTTTGGTAAGGTAAACTCTACTAAATATCAGATAATCTATAGAATTTATTATGAATGTTACATTTTATGGAATCATTAAATAGTGCTTTTAAACCGATTAAATAATTGATTGCTTATAAAAAGTAAAAATTGGAAATAAAGGAAACAAAAACATAAAAAACAAATATATAAAATAAGTTTAAAAAATAATTTGGTAGTGTTTTACCTTGTAAGATTAATGCAAGCGTTGAATGACATAGATCAACTAAAACAACTACGACTCTTGACGTTCTTTGAAGTTTTAGATAGTTAACACCCATTTCTTGGTAAAAATGAATTCAATAAAACCATATTCTTCTGTGTCTATGAATTTGTACGGTTGGATCTATGTCTGTAACCACAAATAGAGACTCTGTATGTTGAATATTAACGTAACATCGATACAGCTGTACCGCGAAAACACATTATTTTTTAATCATTTGACTTCAAAGGCGTTAGTATTTTATTATACACTGGATATTCCACTACCAGACATTTATTTTCTCGCAAAGTTTTCGGGATAATCTGCTTAAAATCATTGCAATATGATATTTTATACAGGGCTTTCCTTTTTTTCTTTTTTGAAATGGGGGACAAATGACCACTGGGTTGATATATAAAGAGACATATTTTGGGGGTCATTGACAAAATATGAGGATTAAAATGGGCAGTTTTGTGCACCTTAGGAAACTCTGTTTATGAACAAGATTCTTTTTCCTACAGATGATAAATGGTTAAAATATAACTGGAACCGTAATCGGTATTTACAAAGTGAACCGTTGTTTAGGACGATGTGAACCATTTCATTAGAGGATGTGCAACTATTTATTATACAATGTGAACCACTTGTTTTGTGCATTCATAGTCTAACTGCTTATTTTGTTGGGCATGTTTACTGTTAACTATAAAATAACAACATGTAGTTTTATTTTAAAAATAGGTGTTGAAGTCAAACAACACATTAATGTACACCAATTACCTAAAGATAAAACTTAGAGTCATGTGCAATTTATGCTTCTTTCACAAAATTGCTGCTTATTTTGCCTAAAAATGAATGACAATTAAATAATAATAATAACTTGTGCTCAATTAACTCTTTTACTCTTTTTACGTTAGACATTCATTTATCATACATGCCATATTTTCAGTATGTCTCCCAGGGAGATTTTGAAATTTTCACAGGGAGATTTGGGGTCCAGCCAGGGAGATTTTACGACATATATCGAAGAGACGTTCTTAATAAAATTCTTTAAAAAATACACATTTGATTACCCCTTCATTAAATTCATTAACAGTTTATATTATATACTGTTTATTGCATTTAATGAAAATACCATATGAAATTTATATGTAAAAAAATTACAAAATTTATCAATAAATCTAATTCAAATAGAAACTTAACTTTCCACAAGCACTGTTTTACATTAAATGCAACACTAACTTGTAACAAATTGGAGAACATGCCATTTACATCAAACACATTTAAATTGATACAGTATCTTTGATTTATTGAATGATTTCTGATCATAAGGTTTTAATTAATGGGGATGAATTAAGATAAAATGTTAGATCATTTTTAATAATACTTTCACCTTCCGTCTGTGTATTCTTTTTTTCTGAATTAAATTGCTTTTAGCTAAAATATTATTTAGCTTAAAATATTTATCGTGTACGGTATGGTGGTATGAAGTGGTTACCCAACTCTTCCGATCATGACATCTCATTATAGTAAATTACTCAGCAGACGATATCCCTTGTATATTAAGTCATTTTCGGTGTGAAAATTGCAATTCATTTGCAATTTATCGCTAGCTGAGGTGTACTTTCTATGATGTGTCAATATGATGAGTTTTGTTAAGATTTAAATGATTGGTAAACAGTTGATCTAATTATCATTTATTGTTTACACTTCCGGTAAGTAAGGATTAGCTATTCTCCGGGACCTTTTTTTATCCATGATAAGATTTACGTCTTTATTACAGTGTACCATCCTAACCTTACTCATTCTAGCTTTAGTATTGCCTTGATATCTGCTAATTACCCGACGATAATTGTTTCAACTGATAGAGTGTCCAATCTGCTACCTGTCTAATTATGCAATTTGATTGGATAAGGACGATCACACATTGCTTGTGGCTGTGTACAGCACACTGGTCAGGATGTTCTTACGTAATCTTCCTAATGCTGTATCATTGGTCGGTAATAAAATGGATTATACTGAGTTCAAAGGGAAACCAGTTTGATTTAAGTCAGACCGGGAGATTTTCCCCTCCCGGCGGGAGATCGGGAGACAAGTCGAAATCCCGGGAGATTTAATCTCCCGCCGGGAGATATGGCATGTATGATTTATTTATATATTTTAAAATAAAATGGTAATATTCTAGACAAAATGCAACAAATTGATTATATGATATCTGATGATCTATTAAACACGCATGTGAATGATGTGCTCTTTTCTCCAGTGTCAGCAGCAGAGAGTGCACCTCCATAATGGATGAACTACAGAAACTTGAGCATTTGTCTTTGGTGTCGAAGGTGTGCACTGAGCTTGACAACCATCTGGGTATGAATGATAAAGACTTAGGTAAGTTTTTAAGTTAAATTGTTATTCATAGAGCCAAATGCGATATTTATATATGTCCATTCCTATACACAGTATAGTGGGGGCTATATAGGAATAACATATGTCACGTCCAGTCCTTCACTCACATTAGATGAAGTTTGTTAACTGTTGACAATGCCTTTATACTTGGAATACTGATTTATCATGTTTAGACTAATCAGCAGACAAGTGCAGATAATTGTGTCAAGGATTTTGTAAGGATTATAAACATTTTTCTGTGGCAGAGTGAGTGGGGTGATAATCAATTTCATTAGTAGTTCTAGTTTCATTTATATCTATAAATTAATAGCCTATGATTAACCCATATCACTAAGAGATATGTGTAAGCTGTCAGGTAGTTCAGTTTGGATAGAACTCTCTCTGTAGATGTTCCATGTATGAGTCACATTTTTGGGGTTTTTTTTGCATTTTTTTCTCTTTGATATTGATTATTCATAGGTCAGTGCAAATAATCCAAAAAAAAAGTATATATACAGTATATCAATGATATTAAAATGAAAAAAAAAATCAAGTAACTATAATCATGTAGTTGAAAAATATTACCTAGCAGTGTAAAAAGGGTTTTTCTGTATAAATTATTTGAATATAAGAAGATTCAATATATCATTTTTTTTCTTGAAATGAAAACTTTAATTGATACATTGATTAACAGATTTATTTCTTTTTTGTTTGCAGCTGAATTCATTATTTCATTGGCCGATAAAAATGACACATTTGAGTCCTTCAAAAAAGTGTTGATAGAAAACGGAGCAGAATTTGGAGTAAGCTTAGTATTTACATAGTTTTGCTGATCACTTTTACTTTTATTTTCTCTTGCTTTATCATCTGTCTGTTTGTACTCTCTCTCTCACTCACTCACTTTCTCTCTGAACTGATCTGTCTATGCTTAAACTCAGTGTGAATTAAAGCAGGAGTTATATATGAATTGTGTGTTGTCCCAATAGATCTCTTAGTTCAATATCTTTTTATTTTATTGTTGAATAAAGGCAGTGTAATTGTACCTTCCAGTTTTTTTTTTCTGTCTATTTTGGGAAAGGGACCCTAGCCCCCAATTGGGAATAATTATTTCCATAGTTCACCTAATTGGGAATTTTCAAGATGCAGACAAGCAACTTAGTGTGTAATATATTCTTTCAAGAGGCATTTTCTTTCATTAACAGAATGATGTTTACCATTATTTATTAAATAAAAAACAAAACTCTGAATTTGAATAAAAAAGAAACATTTTATTTTCCAGTTGAAAAAAATTATACCAATTTACAATTTGGAATGGGTTTTATATTCATACCCTAAAACTAGACAGAAAAATTCCTGAGCCTTCAGTGGTAAATCTATTTTTTAGCTCACATGAGCACAACGTGCTCAAGGTGAGCTTTTCTGATCGCCTTTTGTCCGGCGTCCGTCGTCCGTGCGTGCGTCCGTGCGTCCGGCGTCAACAATTGCTTCAAACAACATCTCCTCCTAAACGGCTTGGCCAATTTGAAAAATATTTTGCAGGAATGTTCCTTGGATGAAGCTCTACTAAAGTTGTATAAATGGTTCTGGTCCATTGCATAATTAGGTCACAGGAGCTAAAAATAGATTTTAAAAATGAAAATTTAAAAAATCTTCTTCTCTGAAACCACAAGGCCTAGCCTTTTGATTTTTGGTATGTAGCATGATCTTATGACTCTCTACCAGGATTGTACAAATTATGACCCTGGGGTCAAAATTGGCCCCGCCCCAGGGGCACTTGATTTCACATAGGCTAATATAGGAAAAACTTGAAAAAATCTTCTTCCAAAAGGCCTAACCTTTTGATTTTTGGTATGTAGCATCATCTTATGGGCCACTACCAAGATTGTACAAATCATAGCCCTATGGTGATAAATGACCCCGAACCAGGGGTCACTTGTTTTACATAGAGTTATATAGAAAAATCTTAAAAAATCTTCCTCTATGAATCCATAAGGCCTAGAGCTTAGATATTTGGTATGTAGCATCATCTTATGGGCCACTACCAAGATTGTACAAATCATAGCCCTATGGTGATAAATGACCCCGCACCAGGGGTCACTTGTTTTACATAGAGTTATATAGGAAAATCTTAAAAAATCTTCTTCCATGAATGCTTAGATATTTGGTATGAAGCATCATCTTATGGGCCACTACCAAGATTGTACAAATCATAGCCCTATGGTGATAAATGACCCCCACCAGGGGTCACTTGTTTTACACAGAGTTATATAGGAAAATCTTAAAAAATCTTCTTCTATGAATCCATAAGGCCTAGAGCTTAGATATTTGGTATGTAGCATCATCTTATGGGCCACTACCAAGATTGTACAAATCATAGCCCAATGGTGATAAATGACCCCACACCAGGGGTCACTTGTTTTACATAGAGTTAAATAGGAAAATCTTAAAAAATCTTCTTCTATGAATCAATAAGGCCTAGAGCTAAGATTTTTGGTATGTTGTAGCATCTAATGGTTCATTACAAAGATTTTCAAAGTCTTGGCCCTACGGTGATAAATGACCCTGCGCCCAAGTCTTCTCTGAAACCATATGGCCCATTGCTTAGGTATTTGGTGTGTAGTATTGTCAGGGGTAAAATGTTTTAGATTAAGTTATATCAGAATCCTTGTCTGTTTAAAAACCTTGACATCAGTTGAAGCAATGGTACTCAGGTGAGCGATTCAGGGCCATCATGGCCCTCTTGTTTCTGTAGAATATTAAAGTTGTACCTTATATAGACATGTTTTGATAACTTGGCAAACAGGGAAAACACACATCAGACTGCTCCTTTCAGGAATTTTCAGATCAGGATCTCCATTGTTTGCGTATACAATACTGCATTGTAGCTCAGCTTCTACACATTTGGCATGACAAACTAAAATCCATTGTTTCATATACCATTTAGAGTTTGGTAAATTAGCATCCATCCTGACTTAGATTTGTATATGAATAAATATTCATGTGATTAAATTCGAGAATTTTAGATAGTTAACACAGAAAATTGATAGCGTGTAGCTCTTTGCCATATGTTACTTATATTGAGTATCTGATTATTGATGTATACTTTCTGTTTAACAGGATTCTCTCATTGCTAACTTGCTACGACTGATACAAAAGATGAAACCAAAAGAAAAGTCAAAAGAAAAGGAGAAGATTGTGGAGACAGAAGCATCAGACGCAGAGATAAAAAAGAGACTCTTCCCAGGACTGGCTCTCCCTAACGATCCCAGTATCAGAGTACTCACTCAGGTACATTTCAAAATATTTTCATAGAAACTTAAAGGATTTGTATACTGCAGCTTGATTATAATTCCGTATTTAGGGTCCAAGTCTGTCGCGCTGTATTGAACAGCATTATAACTATATCAGAAAGACACATAAAATCATCTAAATAAATTACAAAAGAAAGATCTGGGATCCTATGTTGGACCATGTTAATTGTTAAATTGATTTTGCAAGCGTCTTTAATGCCTAGGACTTAATTTCATCATATTTGTTTCCCTAGACTAAAATTACATTGTTATTTCTTTATTTTTTTAAATCAGTTAGTTAATATTATGACTAAAAAAACAACTACTCACAAATACAGAGAAAAGTGAACATCAGTTTAAAAATCATTAGGAATGCTGTCTTAACATTTTTCAATAACTCCAGGAAGAGGATGAGAACAAAGGAAAGTCCTACAAAGATGACAAAGATGTGGCCGATAGTATGATGGGTGAACTAGAGGCTCTGATGAACAGTGCAAAGTCAGGGTATGTATACGTAGAAATAATCTGTATATAGCTAGGCCACATTTAATTAAAATCTGTTTATTTTACATTTATTGTGAAAAAATTTCCACAACTTATTTCAAATTAACATGACCTAAGCTGCCTCGAAATGAATATGCATATCGGTTTAACCATTGAAAAGCTGTACAAACTTCAGACAAACAAATGCAAGTGAATCTTGTTTTCAAAAGTTACCTTTGTTCAGCAACCTCCAACAAACATTCAGGACTGGGATATATCTGTTTTGACATCATGTTAATTACTTTTGAGTGATGGATTGTGGCTTATGTGTCTTGTGAGAAAAAACAAAAGTGCCATGATGAAATACATGTCTGGACAGGCAACCAATCAATATTCTCTTTACGCTATCCAGGCATGTGATGCCACAAGCAGTAATGACAATCCAAAGATATTACCATTAAACCTTTCCCTCATATAGTCTCATTTTGACGTATTAGCAAATAGAACTGATCCTGATCATAAATACAGCTCCTTCCTGTCCTGGGCCTGTTTCACTAAAATTTGTACAAACAAATTTGTTCACAAAATGTTTCTTCTAATGTCTTATTTTCACAATAATAAAACATGAAGAAAGATGACCCAATTTATTGCATTATACAAACACGGCACTTTTTGCAATGAAAAATTCAAAGGAAAAATTCTATTTACATCATTCTGTGAATTTACGCTTACGAAGATTTTTTTTCATACAAAGTTTAGTGAAAACACCTTTAAATACCTCATGCTAGTGCATGTTACTTTTGTCAACGTTTATTTCAATATCTTTTGTTTTAATGATTTTCCAGGGAAAAAAAAACAAAATATGCTCATAGAGACAAGGATAGTAGAAGCAGAAGCAGGAGTAGAGAGAAGGAAAGAAAACGGTATGTGCTACAGTATTGTTTCTTTCTTATTTCCTGTAAAATCACTTCTTTAAATTTTGCTGAATTGCTGTCTATAAGGGCAATTTATTGGTATGTAGAGGTATTTGTTTGCTTTGGGTGGATATGGAATATATCTCATTGAGAAGTGATACAGATACAATATTTTCACGAGCATGTAGTGCATGTGAAAATTGTATCACTTCAAGATGAGTTATATTCCTTTATTCACTCAAAACAGTTTTTTCTTTTATGTTGTTTTCTTTAGTTTTTGCATCAAACTAGTCAGACGTTACTAAATATGGCGCCAAATCACATTGAATTATGTAACTGTGACATCATGGAAATCTTTATCCATTTTACGTTCTACTTTGCTGTTACATAATGTACAGAACGGGAACCAAAATTCTTTATTGCACTCAATAAGATATGAATTATATCTCACTGATACATTTCAGTATCTAGTTAAAAATCATAAGGTAAATAAGTAAATAAGTGAGTCTCTAAGGGATGGACTGTACTAACCCACAAGATCGCCAGGCATGGAGAGGGAGACTTCGCTCCCGACTGGACAGCCAAGCCTAACCCTTGTGAAAAAGAGTAATTTCAAGGCCTGGATAATCAAAACTGGATGATGAAGATGATGATGATGATTACTACTCTTTGTTCTAGAAAATAATTGTGAGTTCCTAAGATTGAAGATGTTTTGAGGCCAAAGCTGTCCAAGAATTTAATGGAAATTAGTACCCACAAAAAAACACAGTGTTCTATATTCCTGTGAAAATGAATAAAGCTTTCACTTATTGTTCTGTTGATCTTTGCCTAAAATATATATAGTATCACACTCACAAACAACAGCTCCATTATAACAATATATTTGAGGATTCAAAAATAGATTCTCCTTTTTATCTTATGATATTTGATGAGATACTGAAAATATATCTAACTATAGAAACTGAGTGAGATAAAGAATTATGGTTCCTGATCTGTACAATGAAATATATAGCAAAGTAGAAAATAAAACGGATAAAGATTTCCATGTTGTCAGGGTTACATCAAATAATTCAACGTGATTTGGCACCATTTTTGGTAATGTCTGACTGGTTTCATGCAAATTATAGAAATCAACATAAATTAAAAAGAAAATTTGTTTGTTTTGAGTGAATATGGAATATATCTCATCTCGAAGTGATACAATTTTCACAATATTGTAATTGTATCACTTCTCGATGAGATATATTCCATATCCACCCAAAGTAAACAAATATCCTCTACATATTGAACCATATTATAACACAGATGTGAAAATGCACCTTGACTTAAACAATTTAGATTTGGGGTCCAGTGTTTAAATGTGGTATATTGGATTTTGTGTAATAATGGAGTGTGTTATAATGGAGTGTGTTATAATGGATCTACATTGTACTCAGTTCAAGCAATGAAATGAATTTTTTTTTACATTGATTCTATTTGAATGAAATATATAACTTTTAAAAACTACTTACTGGTAGTGAGATAAATATATTGAACATCAGCACGATAATATATGGTTAATATGATTTTTGTAACCAAGCCTTTCAAATGATGAAAAAGGAGCCTTAATACCCTATTTTTTTAGGGGTGGGGGGAGAATATCTCCATTTTCATTACAATGGGAAAAAAAATTCTTGGGATAAGTAGCAAATTTGGGGAGAATGAAATGGTTGTAAAGGCATTGTTAAAAAGGAAGATACCTTTGAAGTCCCCTGATGGAGGAAAATAAGCCCTGATAACATAATCTTTACATCATAAATAGGAGAAGATCTCGGTCAAAAGAAAGAAGGAGAGACAGATCACGATCAAGGGATAGAAAGAAGAAGAAACACAGAGACAGGTCTCGTAGTAGGAGCAGAAGTAGAGATAGAGATCGTAGCAGGGAGAAAGAAAGAGACAGATACAAGAGAGAGAGGGACAGATACAGTGATAGAGACAGGAAGTACAAGGACAGGAAGGATGAGCTGCCACTGGAACCAGAAGTAGGCCAGGTAATGTTTCAGTTTAAACTTCACATTTTTACACTTACAAATCCCAGTTGCCATTAGGATAGAGTATCCTTTTCATTACATACAAGTCATGGGGTTGATCCATGGTCACAGCACACAATTTTTATGTCACCTGTTGTAAGCAGAGGTGACAAATAGGAATCACTTCTTTTGTCTGTCTGTCAGGCAATCTTTTTCTGTCATGCTTAAGTTGGTGACACATGTGTTCCAAGGAAAATGTTATTGTAATTAAAAATTGTACTGTTACATCTTCTTTATTTGCTTGGCACTCAGCATATAAGGGTAGAGGGTGTGACATTTCAAAAGCAATTTTATCACCCTTGCTTGGTGATCAGCATATAAGAGTAGTTCCAGGACTGGTAAGCTCGATTTCAGGATAATGAGACTGGTTGTGGTATCATGACACTTGCCTGCAGTGTAATAACAAAGTCAGATAGCACTATTTTTTTCCCCAAGTGACCAAAAGAACTGTATAAACTGGAACCTTCAAGAGAGCAAAATAAACAAACAAAACATGCGTTTTATTTCCATTGCAGATTTACTCAGGGAAGGTTTCCACAATCATGCAGTTTGGCTGCTTTGTCAGTGTGGAGGGCGTTAGGAAGAAATGTGAAGGATTGGTCCATATATCACAGGTGAGTGGCATGTGAAAGGTTTTAAACATAAACAGAACAGAAGTTATTGTTAGACTTTGGTATATACAGCTTGTCAGATTACCTAATACATAATACATATATCAAATCAATTGCATGCATGTAACATTGTTATACTGTTTTGATATTTTCCATAAGCATATAACAAGAATAGACTAACTATCATATCAGAGTAGTGTGGTTGGTTTTGAATATTTATATATAATGGATTAAGTAAATGTATGTAGGAATGCTGAGGTGAGATTAACATAATGAATTAGAGAGTTAAAAACTTATTTAAAATTTACTAGATCTAGTTATGAAGATTGTAGATACGAGTAGTGCATGTTTGTTGTGTCACCTGCGGTAAGGGATCACTTTTATGTCGTCTGTCCAGCCAGCCGTCTGTCCGTCACACTTTTCCCGTCATGCTTCAGCAGGTGACACATGTTTTCCTGAGAGCACCCTTCTTTGTTTTAAGAATGAGTAATAATTAAAGAATTTGTGGTTGGTATATGATTGATTTGTGATAGAAAATTAAAAAATATGCAACTGAGAGATTATTACATGTAAATATAAGGATTACTCTATGTTTTGAAAAGTAGATGGACATGGAAACTTTAATTTCAAGTTCCAATCCAAAGCCAATAAAAATTATTATAGTTATGTAAGTAATGCAATGAAACTTTTGCAGCTTTGAAGATAGATTTCCATTCTCTGTAATAATTTGTGCTATTTTTTTGTATTGTTTTTGTCTGTTTATCATAGGGTTAACTGTGAATTTTGTTTTATACTTGTGTTTGCAAATTACTGTGGTTATGGCATGAGATCAACCGTAGGTTAACATTCTGAAATTGATAAGATTGACCTCTACAAATTCTGTTTTCATAGTTACGCCGTGAAGGTCGAGTGTCAAATGTCACAGACGTAGTACAAAAAGGTCAAGCTGTCAAAATCAAAGTCCTGTCCTACACTGGGAACAAGATGAGCCTGTCCATGAAGGTACATTATTCTTCCTTCTCTCATTCATTCTGTCATTTATTCTTTTGTCATTTATTCTTCTGTTTTCATCTTATTCACTGCATTGTTTCATGTCAAATCACCCCATGTGTAATGTCTCATTATAGTTTTCTACTTCACTCCAGTTTTCTACCTCACTCTAGTGTTCTACTTATTAGTGTTCTACTTCACTCTAGTGTTCTACTTATTAGTGTTCTACTTCACTCTAGTGTTCTACTTATTATATTAGTGTTCTACTTCACTCTAGTGTTCTACCTCACTCTAGTGTTCTACTTCACTCTAGTGTTTTACTTATTAGTGTTCTACTTCACTCTAGTGTTCTACCTCACTCTAGTGTTCTACTTCACTCTAGTGTTCTACCTCACTCTAGTGTTCTACTTATTAGTGTTCTACTTCACTCTAGTGTTCTACCTCACTCTAGTGTTCTACTTATTAGTCCCCTACCGGTGTTCACACCGGAGGGGACTATAGGTTTGCCCTCCGTCTGTCTGTCCGTCTGTCCGCTCAAATCTGGATCCCGCGATAACTTAATAACTAAGCAAGCTAACTTGATGAAACTTGGTATATGACTAGATGGCAATGTGTAGATTATGCACATCATTTTATTTTTGTTCTTCGACTAAAATTGTGGTTGCTATGGTAACGGAAATAGTGAAAATATGGCAAAAATGGGATCCCGCGATAACTAAGCAAGCTAACTTGATGAAACTTGGTATATGACTAGATGGCAATGTGTAGATTATGCACGTCATTTTATTTTTGTTCTTCAACTAAAATTGTGGTTGCTATGGTAACGGAAATTGTGAAAATATGGCAAAAAATGGGATCCCGCGATAATTCAGCAAGCTAACTTGATGAAACTTGGTATATGACTAGATGGCAATGTGTAGATTATGCACATCATTTTATTTTTGTTCTTCGACTAAAATTGTTGTTGCTATGGTAACGGAAATAGTGAAAATATGGCAAAAAATGGGATTGATTACCATATTGAGTCAAGGTGGAGCCGGTAGGGGACTTTATGTGTTGCATACAACACCAGTTACTTGTTAGTGTTCTACTTCACTCTAGTGTTCTACTTCACTCTAGTGTTCTACTTATTAGTGTTCTACCTCACTCTAGTATTCTACTTATATTAGTGTTCTACTTCACTCTAGTGTTCTACTTATTAGTGTTCTACTTCAATCTAGTGTTCTACTTATTAGTGTTCTACTTCACTCTAGTGTTCTACTTATTAGTGTTCTACTTCACTCTAGTGTTCTACTTATTAGTGTTCTACCTCACTCTAGTGTTCTACTTATTAGTGTTCTATTTCACTCTAGTGTTCTACTTATTAGTGTTCTACTTCACTTTAGTGTTCTACTTATTAGTGTTCTACTTCACTTTAGTGTTCTACTTATTAGTGTTCTACCTCACTCTAGTGTTCTACTTATTAGTGTTCTACTTCACTCTAGTGTTCTACTTATTAGTGTTCTACTTCACTCTAGTGTTCTATTTATTAGTGTTCTACTTCACTCTAGTGTTCTACTTATTAGTGTTCTACTTCACTCTAGTGTTCTACTTATTAGTGTTCTACTTCACTCTAGTGTTCTACTTCACTCTAGTGTTCTACTTCACTCTAGTGTTCTACTTATTAGTGTTCTACTTCACTCTAGTGTTCCACTTCACTCTAGTGTTCTACTTATTAGTGTCACTTTCACTCTAGTGGTCTACCTCACTCTAGTGTTCTAGCTCACTCTAGATTTATACTTACTAGTGTTCTGCCTCACATGTCAAATAATCATCTTGGTTTTACTATACCACCAGGATGTGGATCAAAATACAGGTGAAGATTTGAACCCGAAACAGACACAGTCAATCACAGGCGGGGTTAAGGACATTGTTAATGAGTCCAGAAATCCAGACAGGCCGTCCAGTATGCCGATAGTTAGTGTACCGGAACAGAATGATACCAAGGATCGAAAGCGAGGCCAGCGTATGTCTTCACCAGAGAAATGGGAATGGAAACAGATGGCGGCAGCAAATGTTATTGATGTGACAGAACTGCCTGACTTTGATGAAGAGACAGGGGTGCTGCAGAAAGATGACGAGTCGGGTAAGAGCAAGTTTTTTCCAAGTCTGCATTTGACACTTACATTTTAAAAAACATATTTTGGAAAGACACTATTGCAACATATTGTGATATGTGTACAAATCATAAGTATATAAAATCTGAAATTTTAAACTATCCTGTCTTTTACAACGAGCTTATCACAATTGATTCAAAAAGTGTATGTTTTAAACAGTGGTTTAATGCAGGGATTTTGAATATAGGTGATATAGTGGATAGTAAAGGTAATTTCTTATCTATGGAATCACTTTCAGCTACTTATACACTTAAAATTAATTTCCTACATTACCAGGGATTAGTAAGAGCAACAAAAAATTTTCTTAATAGAAGTAAAATTATTCAAATAAATCCAAAAATAGCAAATATAAGAAAGTAGATTTCTTATTTGTTGTATTAAACAACACATGCATGGTGGAAAAACTTTTAATATTATTTACTAAGAAATTCTTATATCACAGTAGGGTTAAAAAAACTTAAACCAACAAATGATTTAGCTGTCACTTATATTACACAACAATTCACAATGTACACCAACACCTTTTTAGCTCACATGAGCACAACGTGCTCAAGGTGAGCTTTTCTGATCGCCTTTTGTCCGGCGTCCGTCGTCCGTCGTCCGTGCGTCCGTGCGTCAGTGCGTCCGTGCGTGCGTGCGTGCGTCCGGCGTCAACAATTGCTTCAAACAACATCTCCTCCTAAACGGCTTGGCCAATTTGAAAAATATTTTGCAGGAATGTTCCTTGGATGAAGCTCTACTAAAGTTGTATAAATGGTTCTGGTCCATCGCATAATTAGGTCACAGGAGCTAAAAATAGATTTTAAAAATGAAAATTTAAAAAATCTTCTTCTCTGAAACCACAAGGCCTAGCCTTTTGATTTTTGGTATGTAGCATGATCTTATGACTCTCTACCAGGATTGTACAAATTATGACCCTGGGGTCAAAATTGGCCCCGCCCCAGGGGTCACTTGATTTCACATAGGCTAATATAGGAAAAACTTGAAAAAATCTTCTTCTCCGAAACCACAAGGCCTAACCTTTTGATTTTTGGTATGTAGCATCATCTTATGGGCCACTACCAAGATTGTACAAATCATAGCCCTATGGTGATAAATGACCCCGCACCAGGGGTCACTTGTTTTACATAGAGTTATATAGAAAAATCTTAAAAAATCTTCTTCTATGAATCCATAAGGCCTATTGCTTAGATATTTGGTATGTAGCATCATCTTATGGGCCACTACCAAGATTGTACAAATCATAGCCCTATGGTGATAAATGACCCCGCACCAGGGGTCACTTGTTTTACATAGAGTTATATAGGAAAATCTTAAAAAATCTTCTTCTATGAATCCATAAGGCCTAGAGCTTAGATATTTGGTATGAAGCATCATCTTATGGGCCACTACCAAGATTGTACAAATCATAGCCCTATGGTGATAAATGACCCCGCACCAGGGGTCACTTGTTTTACACAGAGTTATATAGGAAAATCTTAAAAAATCTTCTTCCAATAATCCATAAGGCCTAGAGCTTAGATATTTGGTATGAAGCATCATCTTATGGGCCACTACCAAGATTGTACAAATCATAGCCCTATGGTGATAAATGACCCCGCATCAGGGGTCACTTGTTTTACACAGAGTTATATAGGAAAATCTTAAAAAATCTTCTTCTATGAATCCATAAGGCCTAGAGCTTAGATTTTTGGTATGTAGTAGCATCTAATGGTTCATTACAAAGATTTTCAAAGTCTTGGCCCTACGGTGATAAATGACCCTGCGCCCAAGTCTTCTCTGAAACCATATGGCCCATTGCTTAGATATTTGGTGTGTAGTATTGTCAGGGGTAAAGTATTTTAGATTAAGTTATATCAGAATCCTTGTCTGTTTAAAAACCTTGACATCAGTTGAAGCAATGGTACTCAGGTGAGCGATTCAGGGCCATCATGGCCCTCTTGTTAAAATTTGAGGATAGGAACCGCTTTTTACTCCCAATGGAAACAACTTCTAGGCAACATAAATCATTAGATAATGTTTAAATCTTTAAGAATATTTTCAACACCAACCTAATGAGGTAAAGATGCTTTACTTTATTTATGCAGTATGGACTCAAAAAAGTATACCATGATAGATTTTGTATAGCTTTATAATTCTATGTAGGAAAAGCAACATGTTTTTTTCTATCCTATGTCTGTTTTACTTCTATTTTAGAAATTAAATTACCACTTTGTTAAGAATTGACTCAAAGTTAGAAATTTTAATATTGCATTAGGTATATGATATTGATGTAATTAACATGTAACAGAGCAACAGGGATTGCCTTGACCCCATTGCTTCTATGATGAGAGAAATAAAGTGGTAAAAAAAAAAAAAAAAAATTTGCCAGGTATCCCGACAGAACATAAACAGGAGTTCCTTTTGAAAATTTGGAATCCCTGTCAAATTACTTGGATATAGGATTGCTTTCTTCTCACAGCCATTGCTTGAATAGTTTATCAAAATTTTATCAAATTTATCAAAGAGTGTTACATGTACAAGTAAGAAGGTTTTATGGAGAAGATTACATTGCTTTACAACAAATGTGTCTGCTCAATTTACTTTTAACCCTTTCCCCTCATGTAGACTCATTTAACCCTTTCCCTCATATAGACTCATTTAACCCTTTCCCTCATATAGACTCATTTAACCCTTTCCCTCATATAGACTCATTTAACCCTTTCCCTCATATAGACTCATTTAACCCTTTCCCTCATATGGACTCATTTAACCCTTTCCCTCATGTAGACTCATTTAACCCTTTCCCTCATATAGACTCATTTAACCCTTTCCCTTATATAGACTCATTTAACCCTTTCCCTCATATAGACTCATTTAACCCTTTCCCTCATATAGACTCATTTAACCCTTTCCCTCATATAGACTCATTTAACCCTTTCCCTCATATAGACTCATTTAACCCTTTCCCTCATGTAGACTCATTTAACCCTTTCCCTCATATAGACTCATTTAACCCTTTTCCTCATATAGACTCACTTAACCCTTTCCCTCATGTAGACTCATTTAACCTTTTCCCTCATATAGACTCATTTTGACGCACTCAATAGGTATCACATAAAGCCTGATCTTACTTAACCCTTTCCCTCATATAGACTCATTTTGATGCACTCAGTAGGTATCACATAAAGCCTGATCTGCAGAAAACCACAGTTAAGCCTTACCAAATTTAATTATAAAGTCCTCATTTCCAGACCACTGAGGAGCAGCGAACAGCATAAAACCTGATCAGCGTGCGAGTTACTCGCCGGCTGATCTGGTTTTATGCTGTTAGCATAGGTCTTTTCATGGTGTCCTCTATGAGGGAAAGGGTTAATTGAAAAGTAAGTGTTCTGACAGAACCCGTTGCATGTCAATCTGGAGTCCCTTCTCAATTTTTGGTTGCCACGGGATCCTGAGACACTGTAAGTGTTGATCACTGCAAGTTGAACCAATTACTCTCAACAGTTGCTGTTAATGATCTGTTAAGCTTTTTTTCTCTACTAGAAATCAGAAGTTGAAAATTTCATTTTAAGCATTTTAAGAATTGTCTTGATAATTCAGTAATTAATGTACTGGCTATTCACCAATAAAAAAAAATTGAAATGAATCAAGTAGAAGTCATAAGACCTGTTTCAATTATTTAATCCTTGTTATAGATGAAGATATTGAAATAGAGATGGTGGAAGATGAGGCTCCATTCCTGGCTGGTCACGGGAAACTGGGACTGGACCTGAGTCCTGTCAAAATTGTCAAGGTATGAATGAGAACTGAAGTACCGTTAGATGTTTTCATTGTTTACAATTGTAAGCACCTTCCCAGTTCCGCTTTAAAGATTTAAACCCTGTCTTTACCTTTTGTGATGCATTTATTTCATGACTTGCTCATTGTCAGTATTAACAAGTTCATAAAATCTTGTTTGTTTGTTTTTATTATATAACCAGGACAACTATTGATCAGCTGTCATGTAGCTACCTATTAAATAATCTAATTACTCATTTTGAATTATTTTTTGAAAACATATATCTCTAAACTGCATGAGCAAGTCATAAAATTTTACAGGTATGCTCTCTAGCATGTGATGTTGTGTACCTTCAGAATATGTCTGTTGTTTTACCCAATACTGCAATTATGAAGAATATAGCCCATGCTTTTTTTTTAATGGAATTTGCAGCTTTTGACAGAGATATCAGTTCAGCATATTTACTTGTTATATTTATTTTAATGGGCTTTTCTGCTATTGTAGTTTTTTCTATTGTTTCTGGTTCCTCTCCACCCCAGAACCCAGATGGTTCCCTGTCACAAGCGGCTATGATGCAGAGTGCTCTCCAGAAGGAGAGACGGGAGATGAAGCAGGCCCAGAGAGAGGCCGAGATGAACTCCATCCCCACCGAGTCCAACAACCAGTGGATCGACCCCATGCCCGATGGTAAGACCTTGCTTCTGTCCTGTTAGTGGCATTGGTTTTCAATGAAAAACCTGGTTATAAGGATGGGTTAGGTCATTGGGTGGGCGGGTGCCCATCGAATATCTCCTGTAAGAATTGAGATACAGTTATCATATTTTGTAGGTAGATACCTTATTGGAAGAGGAAGATTGGGAATGATTTTTAGGTCAGGTCAAGGTCACTTTTATAAAAATAAATGCTATCTTGTATTTTTATGAGAAATCCATAGAACCGACTTTTTTGTTTTTATGTTGTCAAAACAGTATATAACTTTCATGAATAAATTCAAGTTGAAGTTAGTTAAGGTTTATTGATTTATAAGTTAGGTAAAACAGAGGTATTAAGCATTTTGATGGCATGCTACAGTTTTATTCAGAAAGTATTTTCACTTAAACTTTTGCTCACAAATGCATGTGTATATGTTTCCTCAAATGTGAACTTTATTACCAAATGTAGTCTGGCACAAAATCAGCTTTTTTCCCTTTCATATAAGATTATTTACCTCATGAATCATGTATAATTTATAAATCTCTGAATATTAATTTACTGAACTTTAAGTGGTATGTGAAACTCTGGATTTTTTATCATGTAGATTGTGCAGAATCTGGGCTACAATACTGTATGAGCAAACAGAGGAGACCCTTGGTTTTCTATGTATGCTGAGACATTCAAGTGCACTTGTAGGAGGTAAAGGTTAGATATCTTTAGGTCTACATAATGAGGAAAATACCATTTATGTTTAATATAACAGCGGAACGTAAACTGGCGTCCAGCATGCGAGGCGTGGGTGCCCAGCCGGTAGATCTTCCAGAGTGGAAGAAACACATCACTGGTGGACAGAAGGCCTCATATGGAAAGAAAGAGAAGAAGTCAATACTTGAGCAGAGACAGAGTTTGCCCATATATAAACTGAAGGATGAACTGGTCAAGGTAGGCTTGCTTGTTTAGGATTAGGAATTTTGACAAATGGTAGCATACATTGTGCTATGAAGGACACTTACAATCATTTTAAGATATTAAGACATTAACATCTTTCAATTCAATATGTTAAATATTGTAAGGGGTTACGGAAAATCAAAAATATTAAGAAAGAAGAAGTTTTATTTAATTTTATTTTATTTGCACAAGTTACAAAATATAAAAAAGCACCATGTTTTATAATATTTAGGTTGAAAGATGAATACATTTTTGAGTCAAGATATCCAGCACATTTTATTAAGCTTATCCAACTTACACATGTATAAAAACTAATTTTGTACAATATAAAAATCATGAAGTATAATTTTCTGTTTTTAAACTACAGGCAGTCAGTGATAATCAACTTCTGGTGGTTATCGGTGAGACAGGGTCTGGAAAGACAACCCAGATCACACAATACCTGGCGGAGGCTGGATACACAACGAGGGGGAAGATTGGATGTACACAGCCACGTCGTGTGGCTGCCATGTCTGTAGCAAAAAGGGTGTCAGAGGAATTTGGATGTCGCTTGGGTCAAGAGGTATGGATAGTTTCCTATTGGAATAATAAAAAAAAAATTTTTTAAATTTTTTTTTAGCATTTGAAATTAAACCCCCACCTTTCCTGTTCATTACTAGGTCAACTGCTCACAAACAGAATCACAAGCAAGTCCATGATGTACTTTTGACAAAAATCAGGTCAACCATTGGCTACCTGTTATTCCAGTGTAGCTATTGGATAGCCTGTAAGTCCTTTTGAATACACCTGTAAACACTTGAAAAGTCCATCTTTTGCTGATGTAGTATAATGAATGAGAAATAATTGGAATTCATGGTTTTGGGGGGGAGACACTGAAATATTCATAAAAGAACTGATATGACAATGGCAGTTTCTGTATATGACTGTTTGATATTAATGCTGAAATAACAGATTTTGGTTAGTAGTAAAAGAAAAAGAGAGAAGAAATGTTAAATAATGTCATGCAGTATGTTAGAAGCATTGGAAGCATAAAACAGACAAGAGAAAAAGGAAGGATAACATTTTATTGCATAAAATAGATATGATATTTGTTGATTTGATTGTAAATCATCTGTCATTTCATTACTAAATTTTTATTGTGGCTTTGCCAATTATGAAAACATCTGTTTATGTGCATTCTTTAAGTACATAACGGCTTACAGTGAAATTGAACAATATATTCTCTTCATCTTTGCTGTAAGGTTCCAAACAAAATTATTTTTTCAATACAACCCCAATTTAACCTATATATTAACCTGAATATCATGCAGTATTATGTGTGCTGAATTGGGCCAGGCAGAAAAGACTTTAGAGCATTCTGAGGTTTTGTTGGCCAAGATTAAGAATGAAAGGACTGATTGTGTGGCATAACGTCACTTGTCTACAGCATGATGTGAAAATGATGCAGCACTATATCAGTCTCATGAAAACAAAAGAGATGGCCAAATGGTTAGAGCATCCACCTTGGAATTAGGAGGTTGTGGGTTCATTACCAGCCCCGACATACCAAAGTCATGAAAAATGGCATTGGTATAGCTTTTTCGCATGGGGCTGAGCATACTGAGGTAGTTCCAGGACATAAGTCTCCAATTTACCTGCCAGCGGGACATTAAACCCAGTAAACATACAAATGAACAAACAAAAGTCACATACTGAAATATTATCAGTTAGACACTTGTTTAAGTAACAAATAAACAAATATATGTGCTGAAATCCTGTTGTCACTTGAGCATTCATTTGAATCCTTTTCTAAAGGCAAATCAAGAAATAACTGCTTTAATCAAATCCTGATGATTAACCCTGACAGGTTGGTTATACCATCCGTTTTGAAGACTGCACAAGTCCTGAAACCAAGATCAAGTACATGACAGAAGGAATGTTGTTACGAGAGTGTCTGATCGACCCAGATCTCACACAGTATGCCATTATCATGTTGGATGAGGCTCATGAGAGGACCGTTAACACAGACGTACTGTTCGGTCTGCTAAAAGCGGTAAGATTTTATCCCCAGGATTTACTCAGTATAACATTAGAATGTTTAAATTGCAAACATTTTCAGAATAAGTTTGTTGAAATGTCCAAGAAAAAATGATGATTTGCAGTTTCTAAACTATTTATGAATTTGATTTATTATAATTAGAAAGAAACAGTATAGCTCATGATAATTCACTTTCGGTAGAGTACCTGGAGAAATTCTGTGTGTCGCAGTTAGTGAACATTAACATTTCACATACTGCTTCGGTCTGGCATTCCATTGAATCCAGTTTCTATTGAAAAGCCAGTGCTTTATTTATTCAGGATACTTATAGTTTCTCAAATTTAGGCTTTCCTCATCTAGGTTTTTGAAGCAAGACCAGCGCTCTCAAATTGTCTAAAGAATCACAAATACTTTTAAAATTTGTATCTTTATTATGTTGCTTGCTTGAAGCAGAGTTGACACATAGGGATCACTTTTTCGTTGTCTGTCCGTCCGTCTATCTGTCTGTCCATCACACTTTTCTGTCAAGCTTCAGCAGGTGACACATATGTTCCAAAGAACATTCTTGTCTGTATATATATGTATATAAAACCTCATATGATAGACCCCCATCTCATTCTAAAGCATTTTTTTTTTTAAAAGAAAATCTTTATCAAAATAATCTAAACTGTATTACTGTAGAATACTTCCTATTTAAAACTGACACAAAAGTTTAAAGTTTACCCTGAGTTTCTTTTTTCTTTGAGTATATATAGAGAGACAGAAAGAGAGAGAGAGAGAAAGAGAGTTCACTTGGTTCCCAATTGGAAAATATAGTAAAAAAAACAAACCAGAAGACCTTAACAGGCAAAAGATAGTCTTGAAGATCAAAGATTTTTATCAGGTATAAAATTCAGAGATATAAAATATGGACTCATTTTGTTTGTTGTATACTATTTCCAGGCAGTGAAGAAGAGAAAGGACATGAAACTGATTGTGACATCAGCAACACTGGATGCTGTCAAGTTCTCACAGTATTTTTTCGAATCTGTAAGTAAGACAGGTAAAGTTAAGAGGGAAATAGTGATAGTTGCTTGTTGTCAACGAGTCATTCCAATTTTATGTATCTAGGCTAGAAATTGACCTACATTCTATCACTAAGTAATACCTAAATACTGTATAGCGGGTTATTTCTGCGGGGCAAAAATTTCGCGTAAACAAGAGCGTTTTGTATTGGCGATGCTAAATATTGGCGGAAATTACACTGAGCGCCAAATTTTAACCTCCAGGTAAAAGATGGTCAAAGGTACATAACTCTGTCTGTCTGAGTCGTATACGGTACGCTACCTGTATGATAATTGACGATTATCGGATTATATAAATAATGTGAAATCAGAATGAGAGGGCAAGTATAAGTAGGTGTAAATGTTTGTAAAGGTGATAAGGTAAATGTGTTTGATTACTTGAAAAAATAATACAACTGTAATTGATTTGTATTCAGTTAATAATAAAAAATACCCGTGTTTGTATACGAGTTGTGTTTTGAGCGATGTTCAGTACCTGCACTGTTGAATTTGAGATATTGCATTTCATTTGAGGTTTTGAAACTGTGGGATTCGTAATTCTTGTTTTTTAAGGGAGTTAATACATACATATTTTAATGAACACAAAATTTAATAAGAGTAATGTCCCTTAGTAAACAATATGGCGGCGACTTATAACTACGGAGGTTTGTATTAGCGGTGTTTATATTTGGCGCATTTTCATTTTCCGCCAATAAAGCCAAAATAAAACCCCCGCAGATAATACCCGCTATACAGTACTCAATGAGATTTTCATCATCATTTTTCTATAAAATACCCTAGATATTTAATTTCTTAACAAATATTGATTCTTAAATTAATAATTTATGTCAATTTTGTAATGTACTTGAATATTTTGTACAATGGGTATCGTAGAATGCGTTTCTTTTTAATTGAAGAATGTAAGTATTATAAAAGGCAGAGTAATTCTGGTGGAATTCGCACCCATTTCCTTTAATGATCGCGTTTAAAGTGAATCATTTACAGTATCCAGATGACATGAATAGATGAATGTGATACTTGAATTCTCCACATAAATCATTTTCTCTCTATCTTTATGAGTGAGGTATTTTTCCACTGGAGGTGGTCTTAATAGAGGAATATCCAGGTGGTCTTAATAGAGAATGTCCAGGTGGTCTTAATTGTTGGACAAGTGAGATTTAACTGTAGGATGTTATGATCTGTGTGTTGACAGCCCATCTTCACCATTCCTGGCCGGACATACCCTGTGGAGATCCTGTACACGAAGGAGGCAGAGACAGATTATCTGGACGCTTCCCTGATCACAGTCATGCAGGTAGGGTTGGCTTGACTCTGCCCATCTGTTCATCTGCCCTGTCTTTTCATCTGTCTATTCAACTCTGTCTTCCACAGTTACTCAAAGTACATGCATGCCATGAAATGGCACTGGAGTTGATTTATGCTGAGCTACATATAAGGTACTTAACCCTTCCCCTCATAGAGGACACCATGAAAAGACCTGTGCGAACAGCATAAAACCAGATCAGCCTGCGAGTAACTCACAGGCTAATCAGGTTATGCTGTTCGCTGCTCCTCAGTGGTCTGGAAATGAGGACTTTATAATTAAATTTGGTAAGGTTTAACTGTGGTTTTCTGCAGATCAGGCTTTATGTGATACCTATTGAGTGCGTCAAAGTGAGTCTATATGAGGGAAAGGGTTAATTCTGTTCAGTTTTATGCAGTCATTCAGAATGTGGTACCATGCCTTGTGGCTGTGGTGTAATACTGAAGTGTGTCAGCACTGTACCTGTCTTATAACTGAAATAATTTAAGAAATTCCAACAAGTTTGTCAAGAAATATTCTAGGACAGGGCTTTTTTTCCTTCTATATCAGGTGCTTTCCCCTCTAAATATTTCTTTCCATCTATGCAGTTCTCTCCACATTTGCTATTTACCCCTGGATTTCTCTTTCCCCTATATAATGAAAATGGCTATTTTCCCAACAAAGTATAGTATTAAGACCCCTTCCTTATCATAAAAAATGCCTGTCTGATATTTATATCATAGGAACAGCATAAACTACTTGTATTTTATAGGAGACTCTTTATCCCCCTGTGAACCAATACACTCAACTGTACTAGTCTCAGTGTGAGAATTATTAGAGCATCTGCCCCCATTACTGGGAGGTTGTAGGTCTGAATCAGAATCCCCGTATACTAAAGCTGTTTAGAAGTGGTACATGTATTGTATATATCCAAATTTTCCTTTGTGCTTGGTGCTCAGCACAAAAGGGTAGTTCCTGGACTGGTCAGTGTCAGGATAATGTAACTAGGTATGGTATCATGTCACTTGTCTTCAGCTTGATATCACAGTGAGGAATATCTATATATCTGTCCCATGTTGAAAAGAGTCCCCAAATGACTGAAATACTGTCTATGGGACATTAAACCCAAGTTAACAAAAAACCACTGCATTACAGATTCATCTAATGGAGCCTCCAGGAGACATCTTGCTGTTCTTGACAGGTCAGGAGGAGATCGACTCAGCCTGTGAGATCTTGTACGAGAGGATGAAAGCCCTCGGACCTGAGGTACCAGAGTTGATCATCCTGCCAGTTTACAGTGCCCTGCCCAGCGAGATGCAGACGCGAATCTTTGACCCAGCACCACCCGGCTCTAGAAAGGTACAGAAGCAGGCTTCCCAGCTGCCCCAAAATATCCTGATTTTTTTTAAAGCATTGCTAGGATTCTTTGAATTGTGTTAGGGAAATTCGAAAAGAATCATATTTTTGTACTGAAATTCATATTTCATTTTTCTTTTTAAAGCTTTTGTCTTTCTACTCTTTTTTTTAAAAAAGAAAAAAAACTATATTTATATACTCAAGTGAAGATATATTTTTTTAATAATGTATACGGTTTACAGGTTGTCATAGCAACCAATATTGCAGAGACGTCCCTAACTATAGACGGTATATACTACGTGGTGGACCCAGGCTTTGTCAAGCAGAAGGTGTACAACTCCAAGACGGGTATGGACCAGCTGATAGTAACTCCAATATCACAGGTTGGTCTGAACTGAGTGATACATGACTTTAAGGGCACCGTGGTCCAGTGGTATCATATCTGATTATGGATCCAAAGGTTGTGGATTCGAACCCCATTGGAGGCAAGAATTTTTCATGACTTTCCTGGGCTCAAAGTACTGTCTAACACAGGAACTGTCGAGATGGATTAGTTTATGTTGTAAGAATTTGTTTCCAAATTGATGTAAAATGAAGAAATTTAAACTGCTTTACCCTTACAATACTGTGGGTACTTATGAGTTTTGACTGCTTTTGAGATCAGTGCAGACCAAGATCAACCTGCACACCTGTTCAGTTTGATCTAATTTGCACTGTTTACTATTCAAACAATAAATTTTCAGTAAGCATCCCTATAAACAACTAATGGTGCAGTCCAAAATGAAGAAAGGGCAAGCCCAATTAAGAACTGTAGCATGGTAAAGGTGAAGTACTGGTCCAAGTGGCCCAAGTGATCAATGCACTTGCCTCATAACCCCATATATCCACCCATGACACATTAAGAATGGTACTGGTATAAATGTAGCTTTTGCTTGGTGCTCAGCGTGTAAGGGTAGTTCCAGGACTGGTTGGCATAGTGTCAGGATATTGTTACTTGGTGTGGTATCATGCCATTGTATGATATTGCAGTGTGACAGTGTTATATCTGTCTGATGTAGATAAAGTCCTGAAATGTCTGAAATACTAATGGTGGGATGTTAAACCCAAGTAAATAAACAAGGAAACATTCAATTACTGAAAACTTAGCATTCTTTATGAAAGCTGTCATATTTTTCAATATGTATTTAGGCACACAAAATTTCCAACAAAAATAGGTTGAACAAAGAAATAAGTGTGATTGACAGGTTTTAATAGATATTGCATCAACTTAAATGTAGGTAGAAGAAGGAAAACATAATTATTACATTTTATTTGAAATTAACCTGAGAAGATAAGAGAAAATGGTAAATAACTTACTGTAAATTTTGTGTAATCTGAATAGTTATATTGCAGTGAAGTGTTATGTAAATAATCCATCAGTGTGGATCTGTAAGTTCACAATGTTTCAATATTCAGTACTTTCACTATTCCAAAGCCATGTTTACTTAATACAGACTGAATCATTTAAATTTCAAAGGCCCAAGCCAAACAGAGAGCAGGCCGTGCAGGTAGAACGGGACCTGGCAAATGTTACAGACTCTACACTGAGAGAGCATATCGTGATGAAATGTTACCGACTGCTGTACCAGAGATCCAGCGAACTAACCTGGCTAGCACTGTTCTGTCGTTGAAAGCTATGGGTATCAATGACCTTCTGTCATTTGACTTTATGGACGCCCCTCCTATGCAGACGCTTGTCTCAGCAATGGAACAGTTGCATGCTCTTAGTGCCCTTGATGACGAGGGTCTATTGACGAGGCTAGGGCGCAGGGTAAGTAACTTAGATACACAGCTGGATCTATATTCACTTTTGATGTCTGTGTAAGGACAATGTGTGTTGTCCTGTCCAGTTCTGTTCTGTCCAGTTTAGTAATCTGTAGTCTTAAGTAATGCCATGAGATATGATGAAATTGTTTGATATGTACATCATTCAACTTATGTATATGTGACATTATGTGTATATAAAAAATCTTGTTGTATATAGGAAAGTATGTTTTTTAATGGTTAAAGAGAATTCATTTTTTCACTTATGGTCAATGGAAATATGTTCATTTATAGTTGAAGAGAATTTATATCTAATATCTTCACTCAAGAGGTAACCTACAACAAAACACACAACTTTTGAAAGATCAGCTGCAGGAGTGAAATAAAATGCAATCTTTTACTGATATCAAAAATATTGAATGACTTATGTTTATTATGCCCCTACTTTGTAAAAGTCAGTGGGAACTTTATATATTGGAATCATACTTGTCACTTTGCGTCCTGTCATGTTCTTAACCCAATGGGCTTATATTAACTCTGATTAAATTGAAAAATGTAACTTATATGCAAATACAAATAAACATAAATCCACAGATGGCGGAGTTTCCCCTGGAGCCGATGTTGTGTAAGATGCTGATCATGTCTGTCCACCTGGGATGTTCCGACGAGATCCTCACTATCGTGTCTATGTTGTCCGTACAGAACGTCTTTTACCGGCCAAAGGTATGTTCAGACTCCTGGATCATGAAACTTAAACTTATTTATTTTATAACATTTTGGGAAGAAGTTTTTACAACTTATATTTATCTGTCATGATGGTTCCTTTATTATAACTAGGCCTGTCACCAAAAATGTTTGAATCATTTAGTTGCTTATGTTTGAATTTATTGTTGCTAAAGGTAGGTTTCAGCCAGTCAGAGAAGGGGTTCACCAGTATGTAGATAAAACTGCTGCTTTGGGTGTTATTTTGAGCCTCAATGACAGCATTATACTGGAGCTGCAGGGTTTTCCTTGACGCAGAAATCCTGCGTCATTGTCGCATTTTTTCACCAAATGACCCCCAAAATAAATTCTTATGCGTCCAAGTGGACGCAAGTGTGCTCGGACATTCAGTCTGTTTACATCTCGATTTTCTGAAAATCTTTTTTCACTTTTAGGTCAACTGGTATGCCTTTTTTTTAAGATTCCTATCGCTTACACAGCCAACATAATGAAAACCAGTCTGTAGGTAAGACCGGTTTACATTTTATCAAGCCCTTTTCTTTAGATTGATTATCACGAAAAAGTTCCAGTCTGATTTAAGACTGTGTTTCATACATTTTAAATTTATTTCAACATACCAAAAGCGCTTCTGCATCGAAGATTGTTTTAAACGAAAACTTGGTTTCGGACAGCCGATATCCTAAACAAAGGAGGCAAATTCAATTTTAGTAAACTTTCGGAAGATTTTGTAGATGATAACATTATCAAACAAATACTTGATAATTCAGAGTTCATGAAGCGACACATAGCGATGCCTAGCGCTTCGCCGCTGGTCTTTAAGTTAGTAAAATAAGCTGTCCGTCTGCAAATTCTAAATGCATCAAACACTATTTAGCAACTCTAAATCATTTAATGCATTTTTCATTTATGGATTCTTATCAAAAACAATACAATATCACATGTTTGAGCGCATAATGAGCTTAATTTGCGCATCCCTTAATTTTATCAATATTTGGTAGTTTTTTAATGGATGACCCCCATTTATGAAAGTAAGGGGGTCAAAATGACCCTCATCTCTGGAAGAGGAGGGAAAACCCTGGAGCTGCACTGTATAATTTTCTCAAATATTGGACCTTGAATGTAGTAATGTAATGGAGCTGCTCTGTATTTGTCTTTACAGGACAAGCAAGCTCTGGCAGACCAGAAAAAGGCCAAGTTCCACCAGATCGAGGGGGATCATGCCACACTGCTTGCAGTTTACAACGCCTGGAAAAACAATAAGTTTTCTAGTCCCTGGTGTTTTGAAAACTTTGTCCAAGTACGAACACTGAAAAGAGCTCAGGATGTGAGGAAACAGATGTTAGGCATCATGGATAGGTATGTATCATTTTCATGGAAATTATACCTCCATTGCACAGAAGTGGGGACCATGTAGAAATCATGCTCGTCCTGAAACTCAACGTCCCGTCCTGTCCTACCCTCACATTTCATGAAGGCATTATAGGGATATTAATCACCTGTATTGATAGCTCCAATATGATATCTTCATTATATAACATACATAATCATACATCGAAATCTTGAATATTACGGCATAATACAGATGAATTTGTTTAATCAGTTATGTAACGCTAACATGCTTACATGAGGCATATAGAGCCCATGGTCATATATAAGAAATGTTTTGAGATTTGCCTTTATGGTAAATATAAACTGTAACAGATGCAATGATTGTCAAGAGGCAAAATTGAAGAGATTTGCTCTATTTCTTTTCCTTAGAATCTCATTGAAATTTGCTAAATGAGAGAAAAGTCTTTTTTAGGATTCAAATAAGTCATACATAGGACTTAAATCTCTCACTTGAGACATGGACAAGATGTTATGATTTTTCTTTCAGAAATCATGGTTTTTTTTTTATGCCCCCCATCGAAGAGGGGGTATATTACTTTGCGCATGTCAGTCCATCGGTCCGTCAGTCTGTAGGTAGACTAAACCTTGTCCGAGTGATAACTTAAGTTCTATTTGACACTTAAGTCTCAAACTTGATATGGTTGTTGCTTATGGCTAGTAGAAGACCCCTATTGATTTTGGTGTCAATACCTCAAAGGTCAAGGTCACATATAAAATGTTTTTAGAAGCGACAGTGGATTTTCTTCTTACATTACCACCACTTATCCATACATTCCCGTTGAAAAATAGTACCACTGGTTGTAGAAGTCAACATTGCAGTTTTGATAAAAGTTAGATATATTGCAGGATTTTGAAAGCATTGGGTATAATCACAATTTCTGTGCAAATAAAACTGTAAAAGAAGCAAGTTCATAATCCAGTGTTTATCCGCAATTTCATTCATTCATTAAACTACCTATAAATAACCTTATTTGAACCACAAATATACTGCTCGGAATTAACTGAATTGGTAAGAGCATCGTTCAGTATTTTGTTCTTGCAAGAGGTTGTGAGTTCTAGTCCAGCTGAGACCTCTTTTTTTTTTGGGGGGGTGGGGGGGTGAATATTTAGAATTTTTTATTTTTAGTTTTTATTCTTCCATTATTTTGTGTTTGTTAACTTTTTGATTTCAATCATAGACCACAGGACCCTGATATTCAGTCAAAAAAAAAATGACCTTTCTATAATATATAAGTTATTTATAGAGAGGTTGATTTTACTAATATGAGGGTCCTGCGCATAGACAGGTTCGGTTATAAGGTCAAATCTGTAGAAATGAGAGGGGGACAATATGTTTGACTTAAGTTATCAATTGAAACATTTTGTTTTTAATATTTTCTTGTTAGATTCTCAAATGACTGTAGTGTCTAGTCGCATCTGTGTGTCATAACTCAGAAAGTACTTTATGGATTGAGTTTATACTTTATACACTGGTCACACTTTACTTACCAAGAACAATAACTCTACATTGCTTCATCTCTATTACTTATTTGTATAGTGAAATTATGTTTAAAAGCTATTGAAGGCATGGATATCATTCTTTACACATGGGAGGGATGTGAAGTGACAAAGAACAATAACTTTCTTGTCCCATTTTCTTTTTTTTCTATAAAAATTATTTCTGTCTGCAGCAAATTCATGAAGTATTACTAGTAAAGGTATTGAGAGGATCAATACTAAGAACCACTATTCCTTATCCATTTTTGTTTAATTTAGTTTTAACTTATTTATTTTACATTGATTGGGAAACAAGTTCTTACAACTTGTACTAATCCCTCTCAACGGTTCCTGGGTTGGACCAGTACATATACTTTGCACCCGGAAAGGTCATGAAGAAATCTTGTCTCCAACGTGGTTTGAACCCACAGTCTTCAGATCCATAATCGGATACGTTACCATTGGACCACGGCACTCTGTTTAATTTGACAGAGACCAATAAATAAAATTAATCTATCTTACCTGCTGTTTTAATAAGATTTAACTTACCTGATTTTTTACATGCATACCACAAAAAAAATGAACAGGATTGACTTTATAATTCACACATTTTAACTTTCGCTTCTGACAGTGCTCTCAGTGCTTTGATTATATGAAGTCTTGTCTTGGTGATAACTTGAGTTCTATTTGATACTGAGATCCCATTGTCCCAACTGTTAACTCTTAAGCATCTCTTTTGTATCAATTATTGTACATTTGTTGCTTATATGTAATAGGAAACCCCTTTTGAGTTTGGGGTATGTACTTCAAAGGTCAAGGTCACAAGGTTATAAGTTGAATTCTCACAAATACTGTGTTTAAGTAAGTAAGCATTTTGTGACCAGCCCACGTTATGAAGTCAAACATCATGCATATAATATAGCTATATAATAATATGGCATATGAGGGAGGAATATATGTTTTGCAAACATTTCTTGTTCTTCCCCACCGAAGGCAGCGGGGGGATATGGAAATTGTCTCCGTCCTTCCGTCCCACATTTTTGTCCGGAGAGTAACTCGAAAAAGATTTTGAGATTTTAACTTGATACTTCATAAATGGATAGATATCATTGATACTTCATACGTGAATAGATATCAATAAGGAGGAGTGCAGTGCTCAAGAATGATAACTCTACCTTTCATAATTTTTAAGTTATTGCCCTTTGTTATTTTTCAGACTTAATTTTTGTCCGGAGCATAACTCGAAAAGAATTTGAGGTATCAACTTGATACTTCATAGGTAAATAGATCTTAATGAGGATGAGTGCAGTGCACAAGAATGATAACTCTACCTTTCATAATTTTTGAGTCATTGCTCTTTGTTATTTTTCAAGCTTAAATTTTGTCTGGAGCAAAACTCAATATTTGAGATATCAACCTGAAACTTCATAGGTGAATAGATTTCATTGAGGAGGAGTGCAGTGCTCAAGAATGATAACTCTACCTTTCATAATTTTTTGGTTATTACCCTTTGTTATTTTTCAGACTTAATTTTTTTCTGGAGCATAAGTCAAAAAGTATTTTAGGGGTATCAGCTTAGAACTTCATAAATGGATAGAATTTTTTCAGAAGGAGTGCAGTGCTTAAAAATGATAACTCATAACCTTTCATAATTTTTGTGTAATTGCCTTTTGTTATTTTTCAGGCTTAAAATTGTGTCATAGTGACCTTGCCATTTTACCTGTAGACCTCAAAATAGGGGAATTAGTAGGTCTTTACATGGGTTCCATATCTATAATCAGTCTTCCTTAACAAAAATTTCTTTTAAAAATGACATATTTTACTCTGCAACACATCTCTAAAGAGCAAGCATTTGGCGAGGGATGGCCATGTCAAAATGGCTCTTGTTTCTTTTATATCAAGGGCGCTTCATACTGTCTAAGATGTATTAGCCCCATAAAATTTCTTTCAATCTAAAATGCATGCAGTTTTCTATAAAATTGCTATTTATCTCAAGGTTTTTGTGTCACCTGCTGTAAGCAGAAGTGACACAAAGGCTCTTTTCTGTCGTCTGTCTGTCCATCAGTCTGTCTGTCCATTACACTTTTTCTGTCACGCTACAGCAGGGGACACATGTGTTCCAGAGGACACTCTTGTTCTTTCTTAAAACTTGAAAAGAAAATGCCTTTATAACCCCTTCCCATCCCAATCCCTTTTAGCAATATATGGTATTAAATCCCCTTGTTCATTTTCAGAGAAAAAAAACCTGGACAGGATTATCCCTGAGAAGTGAATTCTGTAATTTCTATGTATGTACTGTACATGTATCATGAAATAATATATCTTGACAGTGTTGCTGATAAGTCTTTCCAGTAATATCCTCCTAAATTTCACGAATATCTATATTCATCTTGCCTACGCATATTTTATTTAAGATAAACATACTTGAATCCTAAGTAGCTAGATATCTACAAAATGTACATGTATTGTTAAAGTGCATGATCTTTACTTTGAAAATTTACTGTTATATGAAGTCATCTTATTGCTTAACCCTTTTCTTCATATAGACTCATTTTGATGCACTCAATAGGTACCACATAAAGCCTGATCTGCTGAAAACCACAGTTAAACCTTACCAAATTTAATTATAAAGTCCTCATTTCCAGACCACTGAGGAGCAGCGAACAGCATAAAACCTGATCAGCCTGCAAGTTACTCGCAGGCTGATCTGGTTTTATGCTGTTGGCATAGGTCTTTTCATGGTTTCCTCTATGAGGGAAAGGGTTAAACACAATTACTCCCTAAAGCTGATGCTAGATTTATCTTGGATTAAAGCATGTGAATTCTTTAGGTCCTTCATTTCATGTGTTCACAAAAAAATCTGTTTTGTAATAAGTTTTGAGCTAGGTTGCACAACACATTTAAGAACTTTCAAAATACAAGGGGTGGGGTTGATTTGATGGGGGGTTGTATTTAAAGAATGACAACTCCTGAAAAATGCCCCTGAACAGTTAGAATTTTTCCATATCAGACTGAAATAACAGTAAACCTGCTGCTATATGAATCCTGTACGTCCTATTCCAGACATAAACTGGACGTGGTCTCTTGCGGTAAGAACGTGTCCAAGGTACAGAAGGCAATTTGTAGCGGTTTCTTTCGTAATGCAGCCAAGAAGGATCCTCAGGAGGGGTACCGGACACTTGTAGACAGTCAGGTCGTTTACATACACCCCTCAAGTGCACTCTTTAACCGACAACCAGAGTGGTATGTACAATTTTTAATTTAGATATTACTATAACCCCAGAAATGAAGTATATGGGGCTATATTGGAGTCATGTCTGTGGTCCATTTGTAGACAAGATTTATCTGCCCAATTTCTTGACTACCTTTAGTCAGATTTTGATGAAACTTTATAAGACTGATAAGTACAAAGCCTATTTGCACATATTGTTGGCATGTCATGATTCAGCTGATTTTGAATGAGTTATGAGCTTTGTTATATTTCTCAAGACTGTCGGACATTGTAATAGTAACTGTGTTTATCTTGGGGTATTCATCATCTTCATGATAATTCTTGTTGTACATGTATATCATTGAGTTATTTAAAAATGAAACTCGTTATGTCCTGTTTTCATCATATTATGTCCTACTTCATATCCCCTTACGTTCTTCTTCATGTCTTTTTAATTATTACATTACCTACTTCACATTACATTACCCTACTTCACATTACATTAGTCCTACTTCACATTACATTATGTCCTACTTCACATTACATTACGTCCTACTTCACATTACATTATGTCCTACTTCATAACATTACATTACATCCTACTTCACATTACATTATGTCCTACTTCACATTACATTATGCCCTACTTCACATTACATTACATCATACTTCACATTACATTATGTCCTACTTCACATTACATTACGTCCTACTTCACATTACATTACCTCCTACTTCACATTACATTATGCCCTACTTCACATTACATTATGCCCTACTTCACATTACATTATGCCCTACTTCACATTACATTACGTCCTACTTCACATTACATTATGCCCTACTTCACATTACATTATGCCCTACTTCACATTACATTACACCCTACATTATGTCCTACTTCACATTACATTACATCCTACTTCACATTACATTATGTCCTAATTCACATTACATTACGTCCTACTTCACATTACATTACATCCTACTTCACATTACATTATGCCCTACTTCACATTACATTATGCCCTACTTCACATTACATTATGCCCTACTTCACATTACATAACATCCTACTTCACATTACATTATGCCCTACTTCACATTACATTATGCCCTACTTCACATTACATTACGTCCTACTTCACATTACATTATGCCTACTTCACATTACATTATGCCCTACTTCACATTACATTATGCCCTACTTCACATTACATTACACCCTACATTATGTCCTACTCACATTACATTACATCCTACTTCACATTACATTATGTCCTACTTCACATTACATTACTTCCTACTTCACATTACATTACATCCTACTTCACATTACATTATGCCCTTCTTCACATTACATTATGTCCTTCTTCACATTACATTATGTCCTCCTTCACATTACATTACGTCTTACTTCACATTACATGAAGACAAGGTGGGATCTGGGGGTATTCACCACCTTTAGAGATTGCCAAAGTGGGGTTTATACTGGAATCCATATCCATTGCAATGTTTCTGACCCCTTTTCCACAATTTGCATTTATTTTTAAATATGCATTTTGTGCTCAGGTGAGCTTTTGTGATCACCCTTCGTCCGTCGTCATGTGTCGTGCGTCGTCAACAATTTGCTTTAAATGACATCTCCTCTGAAACCGCTGGATAGAATTTGATTAAACTTGGCAGGAATGTTCCTTGGGTGAAAATTAAAAAAATTGATCCATGCAGAACTCTGATTGCCATGGCAACAAAAAGAAAAAAATATGAAAACTTTAAAAATCATCTTCTTCAAAACTACTGGCCAGATTTTAAAATAAATTGGTACAGATGTTCCTTGGGTCAACCTCTACCAAAGTTGCTAAAATTATTCAGATCTGTAAAAAAACATGGCCGCCAGGGGCGGGGCTTATTTGCCTTATATGTATATAGGGAAAAATTTAAACAACATCTCCTCTGAAACCACTGGACAGAATTTGATTAAACTTGGCAGGGATGATCCTTGGGTCAACCTTCACAAAAGTTTCTAAAATAAACTTGATCCATATAGAACTCTGGTTGCCATGGCAACAAAAAGAAATAAAATATTAAAACTTTAAAAATCATCTTCTTCAAAACTACTGGCCAGATTTTAAAATAAATTGGTACAGATGTTCCTTGGGTCAACCTATTTATCTCAGGTGAGCAATTTAGGGCCATCATGGGCCTCTTGTTAATATATTAATTTGGAAACATAGTACTGTAATATCATTATTTTCGATTACATTAAGTTTCGTTTATTATGTACCTTAGGGAATTCGTGGATACATTTATTCATGGATCTTTGTTCTAGAAAAGGTGAGGCCCATATAAGAGACAAGTTTTTGTGTGGATAAAACTATAATAAACTATAATAAATAAATAATGAAAATTAGTATCCCATGAAAATTAACGATTTTACAGTATTACAACTTTTCACAGTATTACAATTTAAATTGATTGCTTTTGTTAATATTAAAAGTTTGTTTTTTATTGAATATGTAAATTCACTTATTGATTAAATGTGTGTGAGTATATGAGCTTAAATTGTTTTTCATGTTAAAAGAAAGGTTCGGAAATGCAGCAAGTCAAATCTTAGAAATCAGTTAAAATTTTATATTTTACACAGAAATCAACATCTTCATAGAAATCATGCTTGTCCCATCCTATTATGTCACATCCTGTTGTACACATACATTAACTAAAGACAAAGTAGGATGTTGATGTATTAACCCTTTCCCTCATATAGACTCATTTTGACGCACTCAATAGGTACCACTTAAAGCCTGATCTGCAGAAAACCACAGTTAAACCTTACCAAATTTAATTATAAAGTCCTCATTTCCAGACCACTGAGGAGCAGCGAACAGCATAAAACCTGATCAGCCTGCGAGTTACTCACAGGCTGATCTGAATTTATGCTGTTGGCATAGGTCTTTTCATGGTTTCCTCTATGAGGGAAAGGGTTAATCACTTTTAGTTACATTTCTAGTTTTCTCAATACTTTCTCAGGGTCAATATAAATATAATTACTTAGTTTACTACAGATATTTTTATTAATTTGCCATTTTTCAGGGTAATATACCATGAGCTTGTTCTCACCACAAAGGAGTACATGCGAGAAGTGACCTCAATGGACCCCAAATGGCTCGTGGAATTTGCTCCGAAATTTTTCAAATTCTCCGACCCGACACGTCTAAGCAAACACAAGAAGCAGCAGAAGATCGAGCCGCTGTACAACAAATATGAGGACGCCAACGCCTGGAGAATCTCACGAGCATTCAAGAAAGTGCACACCAAAGTCACCTTCTGATCGCTGCGCCATCTTTACCATGTATGGTTATATGTATGCACTGCTGGCAGCATAGTGATATTGAACTTTGTACAAGACTTGTACTAAGAAATCATTAATTTTTGTTGACATTAAATTTCGTTATGTATTTGAGGAAATTTCATGAGTATATTTATTTGGGGTCTATATAATGAAAGACGTTATATAGGGGTTAATTTTAGTGGATAAAACCCTCCACAAATCAGCGAAAATTAATGACCCACGATAATTAATGATTTTATAGTAATGTGTAAATTATGAACCTTCACAGGTGTATTCAAATTGACATACAGGCATCCATTACCTACACTGGGATAAATGTCAGTCAATGGTTGACTTGATTTACACAAAAGAATACATGGTTCTGTGATACCATTTGTGAGCAGATGACATAGCTTTGATGGGGTAGGCAGGGCTTAATATTTTGCAGCTAAAAACTAGAAAGGTACATTACTCCATAGCCAGCTTACATTTGATTTGATTCTACACAGTCTGCGTGGCAAAGAAAAATCAGTGGTTTCATATACTATTTCAAATAAAATAAATTAGTATTCATCAAGACAATATTTTATACATGAATATTCATGAGGTTAGGGGTAATTATCTTTAGAGTAATGACACACAGACCATCATGGCCCTTTTGTTTGTTAGTGTTGTGTGATTATCTGCCCTTTAAGTGATTCAATCACAGACATCTGCCAGTTGAACATCTCTCAACAGGAATTTAAGACATGACCTGTGTATATACTGAGTTGTACATACAATTAAATCTGAGATCATTGTATATAATTGTTTTATGTTGAAAATGTCAGAAAAAAATGTAGAAAGAAAAAAAATGAAAATAAACAATTTAAAAATGAACATCAATTTTCTTCTTATATTTTTATGCTCACCGAAGGTGACGCATATAGTCGCTGCTTCGTCCGTCCGTCCGTGCGTCCGTTCGTCCGTCACACTTTCCTTGTCCGGGCTATTTCTCAGGAACTAACGGCTTGAATTCAACGAAACTTTATGGGAAGCTTAATTACCAAGAGGAGATGCGCATATCCTCAGCATGACCCGGTTCCTAAATTTTTCAAAGAGTTATGGCCCATTGACTTTTCGGCCTATAGTACATATTGCATGATTCTTGTCCGGGCTATTTCTCAGGAACTAATGGCTTGAATTCAACGAAACTTTATGGGAAGCTTTATTACCAAGAGGAGATGCGCATATCGTCAGCATGACCTGATTCCTAAATTTTTCAAAGAGTTAAGGCCCCTTGACTTTTCGGCCTATAGTACATATTGCATGATTCTTGTCCGGGCTATTTCTCAGGAACTAATGGCTTGAATTCAACAAAACTTTATGGGAAGCTTTATCACCAAGAGTAGATACGCATATCGTCGGCGTGACTTGGTTCCTCAATTTTTCACAGAATTATGGCCCCTTGACTTTTTGGCCTATAGTTCATGTTGCATGATTCTTGTCCGGGCTATTTCTCAGGAACTAATGGCTTGAATTCAATGAAACTTTATGGGAAGCTTAATTACCAAGAGTAGATATGCATATCGTCGACGTGACCTGGTTCCTCAATTTTTAAGAGAGTTATGGTCCCTACTACCATGTTGTTGACTGATATTCATGTCATTTGCCTAATTTAACAGGAGATATCATTTAAACAAAACCCCACAAAATTCAATATGCTAGTAATGTCAATCATAATCATGTCAGCTAATTGTTGTTTAGGCCATTATACACTATTTCAAATATCCAGTCATATGTCAAGAGTGTTGGTTAACCTCTTTGATATGAGCACACATTGAAATGTATGACTTAATTTTCAGTAGTATAAAAACCTTGAAGCCTGTTCTAATAAGAACCTATTCTGACAAGAACATAGAGCTAATTGCTGTCAAAGTAACAAGCTTAAAGGTCCCACTCAACATAGTGCTAGTTTATGTTGCTGTTAGTGCCACTCAAACACAAACATTGAAAACGTTACAGGACATAATCAGTATCATTCCTGCCGCTGAACCAGTGATTGTCCTTGGGGATTTTAACAGGATAGTGTCAACTCCACCATCAAACAACTTTGTGTCTGTTGTTGACGCATGCACAACCAATACTGGATCAACTCTTGATCAAGTTTTCATGTCTGGAGATCTTAAGCCATTGGTCCATTTGTCAACGCCATATTTCAGTGATCATCAAGTTATTTGGATGGGTATCAATCTTCAGTCATTGCTATAATATAAAGGTAAATAAATTGTATTTTGTATTTGATTTTTCCCTTTTCTTCGAATTTGAGGACATTACCTGGATTCTATACATGATAAGCATGTGCTGATCCCATTCCGGTCCTTAACATATCCTCCCACCCATTGACCAAGGCCTTATTTGTAACAATGACGTTCTTCGGGGAGCATCTGTCAGTTCTACTGACTTTCTTGTTCAATCTGTTTTGTAAAAGAAAACACACCAGTACTTGACATAAGTTGTCCTTGTATAAAACTTTATAAAACATTTTTTAAATACTTCTTACTGCTATATAAAGTTTGATATTTGTTAAATGTGCAGCCACAATTTTTCTATATGGCCCAATGGAATTTTGACATTCAGCTTTAATCATGACAATTTACAATCAGTATAAAATATGTTTTAAATAAAATATGATAGTCATAAGTAATGGATTGCCTGTTTGAAAAGGTACAGGACATATATCTGTGGGTTACATCTTCAAATGAGATATGTAAATAAAATGTCCATGTACAATAATTTGACCTTCCGAGTTGTTAGAGTTCCGCCTCGGACAGGAGATCGTGGGTTCAATTACTGGCCACAACATACCAAAGTTGTAAAAAATGGTACTGGTATAGCTCCCTTGCTTGATGCTCAGCATATAAGGGTAGTTCCAGTACTGGTTGGAATGGTGTCAGGGTAATATGACTGGGTGTGGTATCATGCCACGTGTTGGCCGCGTGATACTGCAATGTGGCAGCACTTTATCTGTCTCAAGTAGACATCGTCTCCAAATGACTGAAATACTGTCGGTGGTACGTTAAACCCAATAAACAAACATGAATTCGTTTGTTTGGATGAACGTCTTACCGACAATATTTCAATCATTTGCCGAGTTATCTCCATGAGAAATACAGAGTGCTGCCTCAATGAGGTATTACGCCGTAGTCAAGTGCACCCTGTTGTATCATCCCAACACGGGTCAACCAGGTGGATTCACGTATACCAGATCCAGGGTGATTGCTTATTTTTCCGCGGCTGGAGGTCAAATTTCTACGCTATAGGGCGACGTTCTAATCACTTGGCCTCCGCGACAGAGTACCGAAGCATTGTTACATTGTGAAAATACATACCCAGAGAAAAGCGTCCGGATAGCGAGGATAACGGATTACTGATGTTCCCATGTTGAATATTGATTGATCCTAACAAGCAGATAACATGACAATAGAGTTACTCCGGAATTAAGAATATCTGGGAATTCCCCTGCTAATCCGGGGGTACAAACATGCTTTTACAGTTACAATTTAGTGGTGTTGCACTAATTCTATTGTGAACGGTAGTGCACTGTGAAGCTAAAACGGTAAAAGTTTGTTTGTACCCGCGGATTAAATAGGAAATCCCATGTTTGCCGAGTTTCCGATAACATACTGTAACAATCTGTTATGACGCAACCAACACAGTAAATATGCAACTGCAAGTTAACTGTAACCCCAGCGAAGGAGATTTGGTTTAGAAACGTCGAACGTATTTTCTGTGATAATCTTTTATGCCAATGTGATTGATTCTCCGATATTCATACATTGTAATAGAGCACATAATGTCTTTTGGAAATTGAAATTTGAATTCATTTGTAAATTGTTCAATGAATTACTCGCCAATTTCAAATATGCATCTGCTTCAGTTTCATATCAAATTCATGGCCAATTGAGAATTCAAACATCGGACAAAGAATATTAATATAGATCTCGTGTTCCGTATGCTTTTAGAGTTTAACGGGACAGGGCCTACTAAGAGCATTAGGAGACATTGTCATTTTCGCGAGTTGTGCGCGCTAAATGCTTTTAAGCAGAAGAATTCCTTTTAACCAGAAATGTGCTATGTAATTTGACGATGAATGCATTTGTCATGATAAAATAAATATCTGTTGTCTGTTCTATCAGACGGCTTTGAAGCATATGCCATTTGCAAAAAGTCTCTAGTGACGTTGTTGCACGATAATGAAAGGGCATAAACCTGGAATCTGTTTGTTGGGTTCAGCGTCTCGCCGACAGTATTTCAGTCATTTGGAGACGATGTCTACTTGAGACAGACATAGTGCTGCCACACTGTAGTATCACGCCGTAGGCATGTGGCATTGTATCACATCCAGACACCGTGCCAACCAGTCCTGGAACTACCATTATATACTGGGCACCAAGCAAGGGAGCTATACCAGTACCATCTTTACGACTTTGGTATATCGCCGCCGGGGATCGAACCAACGACCTACCGCTCCCGAGGTGGACGTTCAACCCACGCAGCCACCGGGACGGTATCGAGATCTACGACGCTCGATGGATAGTGCCAATGGCAATGAGTAGGTCGAAGTCTTGAGTTTCCTATGTTGTCTGTACATATGCAGGGATCTATGTTTCTCGTAAATAAAAATGGTACTTAAATATGAATATGCTCATTACTTTCAATAGAGACTTGAGTATGATGCTCAAATTTCAGCCTGAGATCATACTTAAGTATTTTCGAGAACACGGGGCAGGAAGTCCATGCATTTTTACCTTCTCGGCAATGTCCGGTCTCAGTCGGAATCGATGAGACAATCCGACTGCTATGTGTGCGTGCCGTTCGGAACATTTCTACTTCTGAATCAATGAATGACAAGAATCTAAAAAAAATTCGGATAATTACAAAATTATATTTAAATGTCCTTATAAACGATGCATCAGGGTACACTTAATTCTGCAATATAGGAACTCATGTGCGTCAACTGCATGAACCAAATTAAATATGAAATATTGTAAAATCATACAACTGGATTTTAAACTAAATCACCACTTTCAGAAACTTTTATGATATTTTCCTAAATGGAAAAATAATGTGTTTGCCTCTAGTGCAACAATAGCAACCAAGCTACACGCCTCCACTGGCGAGTCAGGTAGCTGTCACATCTGTCGTATAAAGTTGTTAGCTTCTGTGTGGATTAATGCACATAGATCTACGCTTAATTGTGGTGAAGCGGGATGCTATGTTATATAGATTTCCTGGATGAAGTCAGAATCTATTACGATTTACAGGAAAATAGCATATTTTGTTTATTTTACTAATATTTTCTTCATTCTACTTAAAAGCAATTTGAAATTAAACACACACGCAAAAAAAAAAAAAAAAAAAAAAAAACAAACAAAATCTGGAAAAGATCCACTTCACTTTCGGAAGCTGTCGTGTAAAAGCTGCTCGTTCACAGATGGTCATTGACTAAGAATATGATTTCTTATTTTGTGTATATAACGTCTACCATTACCCATATACAGACGCATGGTCACCAACCAAATGTAACCTTCGTAATTGTAAAATAAAAATCACAGGCAAAAACGTTACGAACTTTATTGAACCTATATTTCGAATAATGAAATATGTTTTTAGAATTTCTATTATTGTTTGTCGTCACAAGTATTTTGAAAGATCACATTCATTCTTCACGCATGCGCTCAAATCACAAGCCGAACTTACGAATTCGCTACCCAGAACTGGTGAGGACACCATGTCGCGGAACGTGTTACGTGGTACCGTGAGCACCTGCCGCGTGGATATCTTATCCTATATTTAACCGATTTCCCCGAAGAGGCGTTTACAAATTAGCGTTTTCCCGTGCATGCCGAGTTTATGCGTCAGGAACCTAAATGAGGGTTGGAGAGTAGTACCGATCATCTGTGGACGAGCTGCTTTAAATAACAGTATTTAGGCGTTTAATCGATAGAGGATACCTTTTTTTCATATCATGTTTTCCTGTTACAAAAACACGTTGTTCCATTGCATATTAGGGACAATTTCGATATTTTAATCCGTTTTCCCCTGTCGCAATCTCTTGGGCAGTCATGACCTGTTTGAATAGCATTTGGAAAATCTCGCTCATTTCTACGTATATTATGGAAATACCATCGGTTGAACAAAAAACAACAACATTCAGACGCCCCCACACGAGACTTTGACCGGTGGGGATTAACCGAAAACCGGATTGACTAATAAATCACGCCAACTATTGCTAAAAATACACCAGTTACATGTGAATGTCTACTGTATCTTACTATGACACGGAACCAAAATACACATCTTCATGTATCTATTTTCATGCGGAATAAGATAATTGACCTGGTATGGATCAGTCACAAAGAAACATCTGTGAACTGCTAACCCGTCAGTTCAATCATTTTTGCGTTAGATTTCCATCTTTCGTGGGCCCTAATGTACAAACGATAATGTTAAGCCACAAAGTTTGAGCCGAATCGATGAAAAAGGAGCGGGAGGACCACTGCAGTGACGTTTGACCACATTCGGCGACATTCGGTGTGCATCCCTCGTTCCAATGTAAGTATATTTATTCTGCTACGGACATCAAGTTTAGTACCATCATATTTGTTCGCTCTTTCGAATTTAAAGTTACTTAAAACTGTCATAAATAGGACTTATTATTCATTTGTATCATTTAAAACTGAAATGAAATGTTAATGAACGAGCAGATCTAAAAGAATCGAAAACAAAAATAGGAAAACTAAAATATTGTGAACATTAATGAATTTACAACTACTTGCTTCAGTAAAATTCTGTTACAAAGATTAAAAAAGACGAACATAAAAAAAAAGAAATACGACTTTGATAGGATTTTTTTTTTAATTCTAAGAAATTCCCTGGTAAAATATAAGGAATACATAACACTATTTCCAGACGATTTGGATATATAAAATGGCGACACCAACCGGAAGTCACAGGTGGATGATATCTATTGTTATCGTTGTTTTGATTGGCTACACACAAGGTTGCGATCCTACTTCCTGTCCCCGTCTCCCCTGCAACCAGCCAATCAGAAAGCCTGGAAGCTGCTGCCCGGAATGCCCGTGCGAGTATGATGGAGCATATTACGACGTCGGTAAGTAACGTCTGTCTCGACCCGCTTCTACAGTTACGTGGATGTTGTCCTTTTATTTTTATTTTTCAACAAACTAATAAAACGTAGTCATGATTTTTTGGCCCTTTTATCAAAAAAATATGTTACTCCATTAACGCACGATATTCATAAACTAGGCTAGCAACTCATTTCATATTGGTTGTACATGTAATTTTATGTAAATATGATACAGATTATATATTTGTTCACAAATTGTAATAAAATCTGTTCACCATTAATTCAATAATATTTGTTCACACAATGTAAAAATAATTGCAGTGTGCACGAAATGCAGTGTTGAATATACATTTTTTTTTTATAAAAGCTGCACACGTAAGCTAATGTTATGATAATGAACACAAAGTGTTAAGTGAACCGAAAGGTAACAATTATTGTTGTGTTAATTGTTCACAAATATCCACTGTAAGCAAAATGTAATATCAGCTGTATACAAGATGCAATGAAATTTGTGCACACAACGAATAATCAACTGTTAACACGATGATACGGAAATAAGAAATAAAAAAAAGTACACAAATTATGAATGGTACACAAGATGTAACATTAATTCTACTTAAAATGTAATGATCATTTTACACAGAATATGTATTTAGCTACAAACAAAATGTAATATTAACTATTTGCAAAATGTAATTATAGCTGTACATAAAATGAACGGATACTTATATAATTGTAAAATGTTATACTAACTGTTTATGGCGCCCTTCCAGGTGACCTTGTGGACAAGGACGATCCATGCCTCATGTGTGAGTGTATGAAGGGTGGGATAGAGTGCATGACGTACCCATGCCGACCAGCCAAGTGCGACAACCCGGTTCGGGCGGATGGCGAGTGTTGTTACCAGTGTGGTTGTCTCGTGGACGGTTATGTATATGATATGGGTGAGCTGGAATGTCCTCATTTCTTCCATTATACTTCATCTTCTGTATACCGAAATGTTCTATTCCTAAAATAGTTTGACAAAGTTTTTATTAGATCAAGCACATAAGTAATGTAGTCTTTTTCTTTATAGGGTTTAACGACCCGCTTACAATAGTTTTGTCATTTGGAGACTATGTATACTTAAGACTATATAAAGTACTGTTAGGCTGCAGTGTCACGCTTTAGACATGTGGCATGATACCATACATAGTCACATTATCCTGACACCGGACCAACCGGTCCTGAAACAAATCCTTATATGCTGAGCGCCAAGTAAAGGAGCTTTTTAACGACGGCCGAGGATCGAATCCATGACATCCTAATAACGGGTCGGTCGGGCGCTCTAACCACACGGCCATCGGGACCAGGGATTCTGTAGGGACCAATATGCATGAGAGCATTTATTTACACTAGTTTATTATTATGTAAATATGTGTATTTGATTTTATTTCAATAACTATTTCCGCCTGTACTTGTCATTCTTTTAAAGTTTCAAAAGTGCATTTGAATTGTACCTCAGGTTATCAAGTGTACACGGACGACCCGTGCGAAGAATGCCGATGTGGTTTTGACGGTAAGCTAACGTGTATAAGGGAGACGTGCCCGGATCCAGGGTGCCCTAACCCGTACAAAGTGTACGGCCAGTGTTGTGGGGAGTGTGGCTGCAAGGATAAGCGGGGCCAGACGTACGACTTCGGTAAAGTCCGTTTATCTTTCGGTATAATTCGGAAGTTATCGATTTTGTCAGCAAAACCGAAAACTACCTTAAATAGACCTTTTTTTTTGGTAATTTGATAATGGGCATGGCACAGTTCATCTCGATATAAGTACATATAATTTTGATTCTTCACATCATAGAATTGGCTTACTTTTAGTTTAATTTTATAAATCCTTTATCTTCTGAAATATTTTGATCTCTCACTAAACAGCTTATTTACCAGATTATAGAGGGAGAACGACTTTCTTTCATTACAAGATTAGAAATGATAAATCACAAATACTTTGTACAAAAAAACCTATATTTAATATATTGTCGGATCCCGCTTTTTTCGAAGCCTATTCTTTATTTAAAACTAACTAATCTTCACAGCATACAATTATATACAATCATTAACACAAAGACATATTCAACAAAGATTGGCAAACTAGTCTAAATCTCACAAAAGCACGTAACAAATTGGTCAATTCTATCGCTAAGTCACATTGTCGATCTGAGTTGCTTTTTGTCTTTAACTCACTTAACTCATCAATGATCTAGTCTGTATTATCTAGACATCCGATTCACGACAATTTCACATTTCAGGACCGATAGACACCGAGGACAAGTGTAGACCTTGCACGTGCAATTCCGACGGTAAAATCACGTGCGAGGAACCATCTTGCCCGGAAATCGCGTGCAGCAAGAGAAACCAGTATATTCCGGACGGCGAATGCTGTCCGCAGTGTAGATGCTCAATCAAAGGACGTTTATTATTATCCAGGTCATTACTGTTCTTACTGTTTTTTCATCATCATCATCATCATCATCATCATCATCATCATCTTCATCTCATCTCTTCTTCTTCTTCTTCTTCTTCTTCTTCTTCTTCTTCTTCTTCAGTATTATCACCATCTTCTTCTTCACCAGTGCCATAAACACATTTTCTACTTCATCACTATCTTTTCCTTCTCCACCATCATCATTATCATCGCCGTCGCTTTTTTTTTTCATGATTTTGTTGCTGGGGGTGACATTTATATCTTATTCGTATCTGTCCGAGGCCTCCGTAGCCGAGAGGGTAAAGTCGCTTACTTTAACACTCACTCAGCCGCTCACCGCGTGGGTTCGAATCCCGTCAGGGTCATTCAGATTTTCATGTGAGGAAGCCTTCCATCTGGCTTGCGGTAGGTCGGTGGTTCTACTCGGATGCACCTGTAATTATCTGGACGTCACTATATGACTGAAATACTGTCGAAGCGACGGTAAACTCAAACAGTCAAGTCAAGTCTAGTCGTTCAAAAACATTCCATTTTTAAGCTACTCCCACGTTTATAAGTTAATGTTTATCAAAAGTAACATTAAAAGTCATTGTTAAAAAATATACACAAAAAACTTGTTTTTTGATGATATATTCAGCATTGGTCTCAAAGCACAATACAAATATGTTCGTATTTTTTTTAAAGACAATGTACCTATGTACCTTCATAGACTAAATGATAGTTTTAAACATAATTTCTTACTGAAATGAAAATGAAAAATGATTATTTTTTTTTTATATTTTCGGGAAAAGAATGTCTTGTACTGTTCTTAATTAATGAACCAATGCTGCTGATCTAGTAAATAAAGTGTGTGTGTGTGTGTGGGGGGGGGGGGGGGTACACTTAAGCTATTTTAAAAATTAACACCACGACACCACGCCTGCAAAAAATCTTGTTAACGGAATTTCACATTTTTCGTTGTCTCTAGAATTGTCCTTAATTATTTTAACTTAATTTTAATTCGATTTATCGCCATTTCGATTGTAGATAAAATTGCGATGTAAGAGCGTATACATGCGATGCAATGTTTCAAACATAATAAATATCACTTTGGGGATATTTCCTTTAAGATATAATGAAATAAATTATTATCAACTTTTTTTTTAATGAAAGCAGTAATTCATACATTTTATTAGATATTTATTTTATAAACATGAATATTTGACATGTATGATTTTATTCTAATTCATCTCTGCGTTCGTGAATGTAATAATGTAAAAATGGTGATACTGACAAAAGTTGAAGGTCGTTTCCCGACAGGGTCAATCAGAGTTCCTACCCGCCGTTTTAGGTTGATGTATCTTCTGTTCACTTTATAACCGGACGTCTTTGTATAACTGAAATACTATAATTAACTTAATAACTTCAGCACAACAACAAATAAGGGGCCTCCGTTGCCGAGAGGGTAAAGTCACTGACTTTAACACTCACTCAGCCCCTCATCGCGTGGGTTCGAATCCCGGCAGGGTCATTCGGATTTTCATGTGAGGAAGCCTTCCAGCTGGCTTGCGGTAGGTCGGTGGTTCTACCTGTATGTCTCCGTGTCTTCCTCCACCTGTAATTAGCTGGACGTCGCTATATGATTGAAATACTGTCGAAGCGACGGTAAACTCAAATAGTCGAGTCAAGTCAACAACAAATAAACTTATGATTGTTCTTACAATTATGTAACACAGGTGATGAAATCCCTTCAAACAACGATTGCGAGGTCAACTGTTTATGTGGTGATGACGGAGAAAAGATGTGTGATTCTATCCTCTGCGCGGCTGTCGCGTGCATGAACCCAATTTACACCCCCGGGGAGTGTTGTCCGAAATGTGGGTGTCTAGACAAGAAAAATGACATCATTCATGACTTTGGTAAGGTTCATAATGAAATATTTAAAGAACTTTATACGTTTTCTTCTCTATTTTTTCAAGAGATTTAATCCAGTAAACTAAAAACTTAAGTAATATAGCGATCTGAACTGTTTTTCAGGATTGATTTCTCAAATAGACAAATGTACCCCGTGTATGTGTTTGGAAGATGGTCAAATACAATGCACGGCTCCTGATTGCCCGGAACTCACGTGCGCAAATCGTAACCAGTTCACACCGGAAGGCGAGTGCTGTCCTCAGTGCAAATGCGTCAGTGACGGAAATGTGTTCTACCCTGGTATGTATATTTATCATAAATCAGTATATTTACCATAAATCATAGAGCCAAGCATCAAACAACAAGTCTTACATATTTCATATATCACTAGTTATATACATCGAAACCCTCGTTTCTTTTAAACACATCAAGCCGTTTCCCTTAAAGACACCAAGCCGTTGGAAAATAAGCAAGCAAGTAGTCGTTGACTAAATTAATCTACCAATGAAAACGCGCCTTATTAGGATACATTACCTGGCAAGACAACGAGGAAACCTATAAAATGGCGTAATTCGGCACACTCTAAAACGATGAAATACAGGACTGATTTTATATGACAAGTTGTTTGCTATTTTCAGGCTGTTTGCTCGAGAATTTAAAGATTCAGAATACTATATATTGGCAGGGTCTCTCTATACTGTATATAGAGAGACCCTGCTATAGTATAAGTACCGGTTATTTTTTCAGCATAGCTGTCTGACCTCACGTTTGACCTACTCAGGGATGATGACGTAAGACAGCGCCGAATGAGTATTTTAACAATTTTCATTGGTAGATATTCCTATACCACAGAAAAATTTGTTACGCACCATCGTTTGTTGAGATGGCAACTAGCTGAAACATATATTTCGTATTCACGAAATCTTAATAGATTACAGTTTCTATGGTGAATATTAAGTTGTTTTCTTTGACGCACATTTAGACTGGAATATAGTATAGTCTGTTTCACCGTCTCCGTAAGACTGAAAAAAATATCGCGGAGCAAACTGGTTTAAATAGACGTCTTTAACTTACAATTTTTTCTTATTACGATTGATTCAATGAAATGAGAAATTTAGTTGGTTTATTTACATCAATATCTTTCAATTGAAACCTAGTTGTAATCAGCCGAGCGTATTCCTTTAATGCTTTTATCACAACCCCTGTTAATCGCACTCATCGATCGGGATATGGTTCAATGGGTATTTGTGACGTCACAGAAAGGTAAACATGAACAAAGATGGCGGCGGCCATAGCCGATCGAAATCACAAACTTTAAACAGCTATATCTTCACAAATATAGCGTGTATAAAAATGAAAGTCATGTCAAAGTGATCTACACTAAAAGGTTTGTTGATGGTTAAATTTTCATTTCAGCCGAGCGTATTCCTTTAAAGATCAATTCACCAGAGGATCGGCAATACTCGGTGTATTTCGCTGATTTAAATTGACCAATCAGTGATTAGGGAAAAATCTCATGTGTATGTTAATTTCCCATTGAAAGAATTGTGAAATTATACACCAGCATGTTAATTAGGTGTTCGAGAAGTGCTCGTTGATTTAAATTTACGTAGGTTTACATCTCATTTTGGAAAGAAATGGTCTATTTAAAAGAACACGCTTTATCTATGCTTAATTATTCGTACATCATATAGCCGTTCTACTTCTCCATTTCTTTAATTTCTACCAATGCTGCATATCTTTTTAG
>CM037781.1:31920574-31970574 GCA_021229015.1 Solen grandis | reverse complement strand
TATTTTGCGTCATTTTCTCGAAAGAGCATGTACTCAAACACGTTCGGGCATAAAAGCTTTACAGAATGGCCGAAACCTGATAACAAAAAAAAAAAAAGATTGTGAAAAATCACCTTAAAAAGGAGTTATACGTTTCTCTGATATGGGGTCAGTTTATGCCCATGGTCCTACTTACCACGATTCCCCTGGATTCATGGACGTCCATGGCCGCCCCAAGCCACTGGTTGTTATGGCCATGAATAAAGGACTTCCGGACACCGTTGATGGTGGCAGAGTCAGATCCTTCCGTGTCTATAAAACAAAATATATTGTATATGCAGTTTTATCATAAGGTATCCACCCTTCACTAAATTATAATCATGACCCTTCATATGCTTAAAAATACTTCACTGCAGATGCAAGCATCCACTGACTTGGAGTTATAGGCTCTCTTGTTCTAAGTCTATAAATGCTTGCATTTACCATAAAATTTCTACGATCACTTGATGGACCATGATTACAATTCAATGAAGAATGGATTACCTTAATCCGTGGTACTATCACCAGCAGCAGCAGCACAACAATAACTGTAAATTTTAAATCTTCTAATAATTAACGTCGTTGAACTTTATTCTTTTCTTCTTTTTTTTTTCTTTTTCTTCACCCACCTCCATCTCACTCCCCGCTTGTACAGTTGGTTTGATGAGTATAAACAAAACTTGTACCAAGACAGCGTGCACCAATTTTCTAAATTGTATGGTGTAATGTTACCTGGTACCATTTCATTTGTACTATTAACATGAAATGAAACATGTGACATGAGGTTTAGAACAGAAACTATTAAAGAAATCAGAATGTGTGTGTGTGTGTGTGTGTGTGTGTGTGTGTGTGTGTGTGATATATACTGCACAATGGTAGCGAAGAGAAAACTATTTTAAACGTGTTGATGGGTACGTAAAACTGAACTTACCGTCTATAAATACCTCCTCTCTGAGCGTAGCACCTTCATCAAACGTAAATTTGTAAATGGCTCCCGGCCGTGTAGAGTTTGGTAGAAATACACTCCTGTCGTTCGGGGCACCAACAAGTACCCTGTATACAGAAGATGGGGAATATTTTGAAACAGGGACAATATACTTTTCACAAAAGAGAAATCTTAGAGGTGAAACTGCTGGTCATATGTGATAAAGATCAAATATGTTTATGCAACCGGTAACAAAATATTACATGGTAGATCAACCCTGCACTTTTTTTTTCTCTTCAGTATAGTTTTCAGTTTAAAATTTTATTTATTTTACAACGATAAGATAAAAGGCAATTACGTTTATACTGAAATCCTTTTGTTTGACCAAAGGGTGGCGGTCGCTTTGATTTGGTGTGGGAAAGAAACCAATGATTCCCAAAGAAAGACCAAATGCCCATTTACCTACAAAAATCGGGCCGAGTTTGATCGAACCCGGGTTACACTGGTGAAAATCTAGTGACTGAAAATCACACTATCCTTACACCCTAATATTAAACCGGATATGTGCTACCTCAACCGGAAGTGACTTTTTTATCCGGTCTATTCGTCAGAATAAAGTCAGACTGGTTAACAAACAACTCGCATATTCTTCATAATATATTACATGTTATCGGTTGCTATGGATCTTTCGAGTGTTTACAAATGCATTCAAATGACTTGCGACACACTGGTATAATAGATAGTCAAAGTCTGACCTGGTTTACACAAGTTATTCTTTGTGATACTGCTTGTGAGAATTTGACCTAGCCTTGAACTGGAAATACGGGACTTTTTCAGTGGAATAGTGCATTGTTTGTTTTCATCGCTTGGGTTCAACGTCCTATTGACAGTATTTGAGTCTTTTGGAGACTTTTGTCTACACTGGGCAAACATTGTGCTGCCTCACTGTGATATGACTGACAAGTAGCATATACAGCACCCAGTCACCCAGTCACATTATCCTGACACTGGACTAACCGATCTTTGAACTATAATTTTGTACTGAACGTAAAGCACAACTTGTATAATCAGTATCATCTTTAACGAGTCTGGTATGTCACAGCCGGGGTGTACCTTTCTTATAAGAAGGCATATGTAAGGAAATGAAATTAGACTAAACATATTTCTTTTAATCAGATACTGTTTTGAATTGTCTCAAATGTCTTCGGTGGTCGTACGTCCTCCATGATGTCGCAGGTTGGATACCGAGTCGTGACATACCAATATCGTTAATTAGTGGTGGTAGTCCCAAAGTTTAACTTATTTTTTGATAGTGCTCTCAGTGCTTTGATTTGGAAACTGTCCACAGTCACCTACGCTACTGCCGAACCAAGGCACGTGGTTTGTTGCTTAACATGAAAAGTATGTTATTCCTTTACTGTTTGGCCCGCTGTCATGATAACTGGTGTGATGCCATGCTACCTGTCAGTAGTGTGATGTCGCAGTATGACATCGTGTGTTGTGTCTGCCTCAACTGAATATAGCCCCATATGACTGAAATACTGTCAACATTGTCCAACAGGAGAGGAATAATTATTATGGAACGGTATTTAAGCAAAAATTACATCATGCTAGGAAACTATGTCATCATGTTTGAAAGCGATGTTATTTTGCTTAGCTTCGGGGTATCCTTGTGCTCTTGCTGATATCGATGGAATCGTTTTTACAAGTACATTATGTCTAGTAGCATTCACAGTCTGCTTACAGGCAAAGTGCTTCGTTTCATTCCATTTTTCTTTATTATAGGGATATAGATACCATGCTTTAGAAATCCAAACATCGCCATGCTTTCTGATATCTCTCACTGTTTCTTGACAATTGCATAATGATTGGTGTTAATGACATTCCGCTTCATTTCAATCCGTCATGGCAAGCAGCTTGTCTGGCTGGTTCGATCAAGAGCCTTCATGGCTCAGTTTGTAAAGTATCTGTTAATATTAGAGAGGTATGTGGTTCGAATGCCGGAGGAAGCTCCCTTTTTCCGCTTCTGTTATACATTTTAAATGATGAAATCCCCTTGTAGTTGGTCCTATTTACATATTAATCGGTCTCGATGAACGAGTGATTTGAGCACCCGCTCCGGAATCGGGGGGTTCGTGGGTTCGCTCCCCGACCGTTATATACCAAAGCCGTAAAGATGTATTGGTATATCTCCCTTGCTTGGTGATCAGCAAATAAGGGCAGTTCCAGGAGTGGTTGTTAATGTGACTGAATACTGGAGTGCGACAGCGCTTTATCTGTCTCAAATAGTCTGTCTCTAAATGACTGAAATTCCGTCGGCAGGATGTCAAACCCAATAAATAAACATACAGACTTTTATACTGAATTATAAATAAATATACAAATAAAGAAATATATATAATATGATATAATGTTTATACTTTTGAGATAAAGTTCCAAATTTAGTTTTCTGTCATATCACTTACTGGTGTTGGTTTTTATGTTGTTTTTTAAATACGACTGCCTTTTGAAGGTCGAAACGAAATTGAAATGTGTTAATAACTGATGATGGAGATAACGTTAAATAAACTGCAATAAAAAAGTAAGTGCGCAAGTGAGGTTCGGATCAGTTAATAATTTCTACGATAACTTTCAGTACGCACACTCTGTAAGGGAAGGTCACGGGTTCGAATCATTTATTTAAATATAAAATATCATTTCAATTAAATTATATGAACAAAATGTAATATAACAAATATACTATACATAAACAAAAGAGTGAGAGTGTGGTGTTTTATATTTTCTTTTGTTTGATTAAATACACAAATTTATGTGTATCTTGTAAACTGTAGAAAGGACAGAGAAGGGGGGTGACAATGTGTTTATCGTAAGCAGTCTTTTTTATTTATATTTTTTTTTTTTTTTTTTTTTTGTAACGACCTTATTTATGCCAGTCAAAGCAGGTAAATTACTTGTGGTTTATTGGCATCGCTTGAAAATCGGTTGCTCGTTTATTAAATTTACCATATACGAAATTAAAGCAACATCATTACATTACAAAAAGATGCCCCGGAATCGGGAGGTCGTGAGTTTGAGCCCGGCCACGAGATACCAAAGTCGTCAAAAATGGCATTGGTATAGCCCCCTTGCTTCGAACTCAGCATATAAGGGTAATTCTAGAACTGGTTGGCCCGGTGTCAGGATAATGTGCCTGGGCGTGATGTAATGCCACATGTATGCGGCGTGATACTGAAGTTTTGCTGCATTATATCTGTCTCAAGCAGACATAGTCTCCAAATTTCTGAAATACTGTCACTAGACGTTAAACCCAATAAATAATCAAACATTAAAATATTTTTCTTTCAGCGCTTTCGGCGCTTTGATTTGAATCGTGTATATTCGCAGCGACGTCTTTGCTAGAATACTGCATAACACAATGTTGTTTACATCCGCTTGGTGTTTTGTGATAGTCGTTTTTGGCGTGGTGCGTGCGGGTTAGCATTAGTTAAATGTAAGCATGGTTTGAATTTAGCCAGATTTTTAGCAAGTAGTATTTTTTTACTTTCTAAATGAACAACAAACTCGCAATTTTAAAGTTTTAAGTTCTTTACTTGTAAAGAGCCAAATGTCAGTTATAACGACACAGTGCAAAACTATGAACCATAGCATACAGTGAAAAAAAACTGAGCATGTAATTTTAGTTTCGGGCCCCATATGACAGAGTGGTGGGTCTTTCTGTCTCTCTTGTAACAGCAGGCTTTGTATCATAGTTCATTAACTCTACATAAGCTACAGTAACTCTATTTCCACTCGCAAAAAAACAAAAAACAAAACAAGTACCTGAAATTGTAACTCGCATTTATAAAATTCCACTCGCACTTAGCAAGTATGCGAGCTTAAATTCGAATAGATTGCTACTTCAAGTTCTGCAATTATACACAAAGCAGTAGTCACAAATTATTAGTCTGGTCACGATGCATAATGACTCTGTCATCAAAGACAATCTGTTGTCTAAAAGCACAATGACATTGAAACTAAGCATAATGATATGGTCACAAGCACAATGGCACTAAGCACAATTTAATATTTGCTTAAATACCATTCCATAAATTACTGTTAAATAACTGACTGTGCACATCATTTCTGATAACGCGAGAAAACCAGATACCACGCGGGAAATGTGCTATTAAAAGACTATAAAATATGAAATGTCATAAAACACGAAGTATAAACATGTACGATATTAAAACGCGCAGAATAAATACTAAATAGGTTTACTATCACACAAATATCTGGCAATGAGTCAAATACTGAGTAAAGTTTCGCTAACCGCAGAATAGAATTGCAAAACTCAAATTAAACGATTGACTATTTTCTAAAGGATACACAACTATCTAGGTAACTCTGTATTAATCATAAGTAACTAACAGTTCAGAATCCGGAAATTGCCGAGTACTGACGAATCGACCGCAATATGTGTATCAGTTACACGTTAAAAACAGGTATATGTGTAACACAAAATGAGTATACAATCGCTTCGTTGTTTATGATATCCTAAAGCAATGACCCTGAATGAGAAAGCCTATCTCGTATATGTGTGATTTATAATACGATATTTCAAGAAATGAATGCCCTGTAATCAATAATAATTCAATTCAGCGTAAATTCTAATTTGAATATGGGTAATACGTTTTTCGAAATCTACTTCGCAGTTAAATTATCGCTATTTATCGAGTGGGAGATGGCAGTATCAGCTGTTAACATTGCGCGTGCAAAACCCGTCACGTGACTCATGTAAGTATCATCCACATCCAGGAATGGCCGTTATTCATGTTTAATAGATACAAGTATGTAGGATTGTTTTGGAGTATCATATATGAAGACTGCACCTCTAATGTAGATTAAGAAACATTGGCGGCTCCTATGATTCATTAATTTCCAATGAAATACATGTACAGCCTTGCCCCAATTGGAATCTTGAAACAAATCAATGTACACTGCCACTGTTTAGGATTTCAATCATTTGGAGACTGACTTCACGAGACAGATATATAGAGCTATGGTATCACACCGTGGACCGGATACCACAGCCGGCTATACCTGATCCTGATAAGACTCTCAGTGTGAAGAAAAGTGTAACATCCTATCTGCCATGGTATATTATCATCTGTAAATAGTTCTCAGATATTTATTTCATATTCTAAAATTAATCAATTAAAATAATTGCTCCCATTTTATTGTTTGATTTTTGGTTTTAACGTCATGTCGACTGTATCTCAGTCATCTTGATGCAGATGTAGTGCTACCACACTGCAAAATCACACCGTAGACATGTGGCATGATACCACTTTGAAACTACCACACCCAGTCACATTATCCTGACACCGGACCAACTAGTCCTGTAACTACCATGTATATATGCTGAGTGCCAAGCAAGCGACTACTACTACCATTTCAAATAGTTTAGTAAGAGGGGATCAAGCCAACAACTCCAACATGAGGCTCCAGACGCTCTAACCACTCGGCCACCGGGGACAGTCCTCCCAATTGTAAATTAGAACAAGTATAATCAGATTCCTAAATAGGCGCAACGCCTTTCAAAATAACAATCAGCTTTATGTGGATGCCATGTTAAAGGGGCCTTTAAATTGGCAAGCGCCCGGAAGATATCGAGTCCATTAAGTTTAAATTGGGTCTTAAATCATCCTTTTACATCGTAAAATTGTCCCAATACACCCGGTAATTTATTGTTGTTGATATCGGTGTAACTTTAACGGGCTAGACCAACCACCCATGTCTGCTTCGATTTATCAAGCTAAGTATACACACGTGAATAAAGAAAGCATCACCTGGAGCAGTGATTTATATCTGTGTATACAGTAAAGTGCATCACACATATACTGGCTTTCTTCGGGTTCAATCCCTTATCGGTTCGATGTTGTGTTATCATTTGCTCGCCTGTTTGAGAAAGTGTGTTTTCCTCCTTCTTCCAATCTTACCGATCACTGTGGTCGAGTGGTTAGGGCGTCCTGTCCGATGTCAGGGTCGTGGGTTCGATCCTCGGCCACGACATACCAAAGTACTGGTACAGCCATGGGTAGTTTCAGGACTGGTTGGCCTGGTGGCAGGATAATGTGAATGGGTGTGATATCATGCAACATGTCAACTGCGTGATACTACAGTGTGGCAGCACTGTAACTGTTTCATGTTGACTTTGTCTCCAAACGACTGAAATACTGTTGGTGGCACGTTACCCCCAATCATCAAACAAACAAACAATCCTCCCACTCTAACGAAGAGGAAACAAACGCCACCATCTCTGCCACCTGACTTTCATATTGCTCTCTGTCCATCTATTAATACAAGAGGGCCAAGATGGCCCTAGATTGCTCACCTGAGAAAAGTATCATTCATTGCCTATACAAAACAGATTGCTTTAGAATTAAGATGATGAGGTGAAACAATGTTCAGGAATTTTCTCACCCCATCCACAAAAGATATCATCATGACAAACATTCTGCCAAAGTTTGAGGATGATTGGACCAAAAATGTTGCCCTCAGAGTATAAACAAGATTTTTCTAAGATTTGACCTACTGACCTACATTTCTATCCAGCCCCACCCATTTTCAAACTGGTTCGAGATATTATCATGACAAAAAATCTGACCAAGTTTGAGGAAGATTGCATCAAAACTGTGGCCTTTAGTGTGTAAACAAGATTTTTCTAAGATTTGACCTATTGACCTACTTTTCGGCCGCCCCCCATTTTCAAAGGTTAAAGATATCATCAAGACAAACATTCTGACCAAGTTTGAGGAAGATTGGATTAAAATTGTAGCCTCTAGTGTGTAAACAATATTTTTCTAAGATTTGACCTACTGACCTACTTTTTGATCCAACCTGAGATATAAACATTCTGACCAAGTTTGAGAAAGATTGGATCAAAATTGTGGCCTCTAGTCTGTAAACATCAAAATTGTTGACGGACGACAAGATTTTTCTAAGATTTGACCTACTGACCTACTTTTTGATCCAACCTGACCCATTTTCGAAAGGGTTCAAGATATCATCAAGACAAACATTCTGACCAAGTTTGAGGAAGATTGGATCAAAATTGTGGCCTCTAGTGTGTAAACATCAAATTGTTGACGGACGACGGACGACGGCAGACGGACAATCAAGTATCCCAAAAGCTCACCCTGAGCTATGCTCAGGTGAGCTAATAAAATCAAAACTTACGATCTCAACATACACTACATTACGCAAAAGGTAATACAAGATTAATCAGCGCTAAATAGCTTTGTGTCTATGACTTAGATATTATGCAAACCTCCTGTCAAAACACCGGATTCCCTGAACGATAGGAGGAATCCCCGTCCCCATATCGTAGGGCAGGGAAATCAGTTTATCCTATTTTATCCGGCAATTTTGTTTCTAAAATAATGCAAAACCCCGTGGATGCCATATTTATGAAAACTTTATAAATTACAGATCATTGAAAAATATAATAGACATGCACCGTACATGCAAAACCCTCTTTTCTAAAATGATTTTTTGTACCAAATGGGGGTCAAATGTTTAATGAAATGTCAGTTTAGGACTCTTAAAGCCGATCGCTAAAATCAAGTTGAGTGCTTAATACAGGTGACAGCCAAATCAGGTTCAACTGTTTATAACAACTGATCTTTTGTAAGAGAAAAAATGTGTTTACAGGCATACAGTTTTTTTTACTATATAGACAAAGAAGGAAAATAAAAACTAGACGCTAGAATTTTCTTAAACTTTGCATGATTATGGAGAATTAAACTAGAAATCTATGGAAAGAAAATGGGGTCACCATTCTATTTGTTTGAGTTATCTGCCCCTGAAAGTGAGTGTTTTGCTCTTTTCTGCCACTTGTAAGGGCAAATAACCCAAATCAAGTATCGATACCTTATCGATACCTTGTTATTTCATTTCCAGTCATTGTGCAGTTTCAGTTTAAAAACAATTTTATTCAATAGATTTTTCACTGTGCTTTATCAAATAAACATACTGCGTTTTTTTTTTGTGTGTGTGTGTGTTTGTGTTTTTGTTGTTGTTGTTGTTGTTGTTTGTTTTGTTGTTTGTTTTTTAATCAATATATTCGCGTATGCGACTACAGTTTAACATTGTTGCACAGAATTTCTAAAACTTTTACACAGTGACAGGGAATATAATATCAAGAATCGAGTTGAAATTAAATAAGGTGATGCTAGCCGATAATATTGAGTTATCTGCCCTTGAATATGACAGAAAAAAAAGAAGAAAAAAACTCACTTTCATGGGTAGATATCTAAAACAGTAGAATGGCAATCCCCTAATTTTTTCCCCATACATTTGTTTCTAGTGTAAAGCTCTACAATCATGCAAAGTTTTTGAAAATTCTCATGGCTAGTTTTAATTTTCCTTCATTGTCTATATGGTGAAATCTGTATTGAGCGCGTGAGCCATTAAACAGCCGACACGGTATGGAATTTCAGTCACACACACTAATGACCTTCTTTTGAAAGATGTTTATAACTAAGGATGAACAGAACAATGAGCCATAGTATTCAGATTCAATTTTAAGTTGGGGCCTCTGTGGCCGAGTGGGTAAAGTCGCTGACTTTAACACTCACTCAGTCCCTCACCGCGTGGGTTCGAATCCCGGCAGGGTCATTCGGATTTTCATGTGAGGAAGCCTTCCAGCTGGCTTGCGGTAGGTCGGTGGTTCTACCCGGATGCCTCCGGGGTCCTCCTCCACTTGTAATTAGCCGGACGTCGCTATATGACAGAAATACTGTCGAGGTGACGGTAAACTCAAATAGTCAAGTCAGTCAAGTCAATTTTAAGTTGTGGTATACAATATTTTAAGCCTTTAAATATACTTAACATACCTTCAACATTATAACGAAGTATATACCGGTACACAAATAAAACATGAAGACATTAAATTTACAAACAAGCATACTTAGGTATTAATCAATGCGTATACATTTGATGTGATCACAGCCATATGCTGTAAATTTTGGATAATAGTTTTACATTTGCATTACATAATTTCTTCCTGCTTCATTTCCGGAAGGCATAAAACAATTTGAACAACTGCCTCTGACTATAAATCCATTTTACCAGATGATACAAACTTCGTTTAATTTACATGAAAGCTACGGTGGCATGTAAGGCATATCGCGTGCGCCTGTGATAACTATCGCAAGCGATAATCCACTGCGTTTGCACGCAATTTAGCTATCGCGTTCGAAAGTAGCATTTATCGCGTTTGGTCCTGGAAACATTTGATTTTTGAACAGGGTTGTTTGCATCACTGTTCTAAGGAATTTTGAATCGGACAACAATTCGGGGCTATATTTAGAAATTTATATTTATAGATTTCCCTCTTTTTTACTACACACAGAAAAAAAAATCCAAAATTTGTTTCCTCTCTTAACACTAAATGGTGACAATTTTCATGTTTATTTTATAACAATTACGTTATGGGTGTCGAAATTGAATAAAAATGTGTCGAAAATCAATGCTTGAGATGCCGTGTTTAATAAACTGTAACGAAAAAAGATAATACACAGGAGATAAATTCGCAACTCATGCGGAGATATTTCGAAACATAACTGGCTGGAATTTCCAGCGATAGCTAACACTATATATAGTTTAAAAAGAATCCTGATGACGTCACGAAATCAAAATAGTGCAATTGATAGCAAGTCTAACCAGCATGACATAGGTTGTAGGTTCGAGGCCTAGCGGATTTTTTTTTTTTTTACTTTATTTTTCCTTTTTTAAAATTTCTTTTGCAACATAAGACATACATATTTCTTTTGAAATCATTAATTTTATATCATCACCTTAAAACCCTGTTCTCTCAGCGTTGTCAGCGATTTGATCTTTACAGTATACATCTAGTTTAGGTTCATGTGTCATGGAACTAATTTATGCTAAGCTCTCGGTTATGAAAATAAAGTAATAAACACATATGAAATACTAAAAACCGAAATGACGGTGAAACAGACGGTAAATTACTCATTACATGTACTCAAATAATTTGGAAATGGTGGGGTAACCGTAATACTCATTTGACAAAAAGTACCAACATGACTTACGCGGTCAGCAAAAGGAACAGGATAAAGCGAACGCAGCGTGAGGGTTGGATGGATGCTACAGAAATAATCTTTACTGCAGACGACAGCTAAACATCTGTCTCAGATATAAAAAAAAGTTCCTTAAATGAATGCAATATGGGGCACTAATGTTGATCAGATTGGATACTTTTGACTAAAAGTCAGTATGATAAGTATGTATGAACCATAAATGGCGCTCAGATGACATCCTATGTATTAACTCGACATGTCAAACACACCAAAATATTTCATCATCGACGAGACACGCCATGCATCAATAGAGACGATTTTCAAAAACTACATATAATCCACACAATCCCCTTTGGCAGTTTTAAGCTCGCTTCTTTATGCCATGATTCGTAAGTCATGCATACAGTTTTTTAAAGAGTTAGTAACTACTACATGTTTAGTGAGTGTATGTTACCTGGTCGCCATTTCCGATTTTTACTGAACGTACGATTGGATATTTTTTACACTATCATGATAACTTTAAACTCTTTTCGTTTTGATAGTATTTTTATTTAATTTAGATATAATTTCTAATGCTTCCCCCCATTCGACGGTTCCTGGGTTGGACCAGTACTTTGCGCCAATGGAATTTGTGCCCACAATCTTCAGAGTCGCAGTCCTATACGTTTCTATTGGACCATAGCCCCTCTTCATCTCCTTTGAGTATTGTTTTCCCTTCTGATAACTAACTATGGACATGTATTTCCGAGAACCGGGTTAGTGTCTATGTACGTGATTTTATTACTTGCATTGTACTTTACTCATTTCACTCGGTCCATTATTATCAAACTCGACAATTTTGTTTATACATGTTTTGAACACCTTATACAAAGACAATGGTAGCACTTGACTTAATTCCTTGTTCTGGTTTCATACAATGCATCATTTGACCTTGGTGATAAGTGAGGCATTAAGTAGCATCAATTAAACAGTCATTTTGAAAGTACTTGACCTCCACTCTACATTATATACAGCTATGAGTTCGAATCTTGGTGGGTTCATTTTGCTGTGAAATGCTTATGGCCAAAATGATGACGTTTTAAGATATATAACCATTAAACATTAAGTATATTTTACCTTATCCAAGATGACGGAGGCTATCCCCGCCCTCTCCCCTTCTCAAAAAAAATGGTTCTAAGTCGATCAATATACCGGTACACATGAAGTTAAATTTCGGAAAACACTTAAAGGTTGATACTTGACCATTCGCTCGGAGAAATGGAGTTACTCCTGCCCCCTACCCCCCCCCCCCCCCCCCCCCCAAAAAAAAAATCCCCATGCTAAATAGTATACAGTAATAATATACAGATCTAAATATTCAAATGTGACAAGATATTGATATGTATTTCTGTATTATAAGAGAGGTGTATGTGATATATACATGTATACTTCCATCTGAAAATTACTTTGTCAGTATTTTACGATACGTAACTTACCAATTATTTAGGCTGTCTTTGTTAATCATTGCGATTGAGAATCCGAAATAACTCCCAGGATTTGGTCCAACCATTTCAACTTTTTGTTTGACATTGAGATTAAATCCAAATGTACACTGCACTGTAGCTAATAAAACAACACTAACAATTAAAAACATATCTAAACACGACGTAGTTCTTTTCACAAAAATACCCGTATTTTTATCTTAAATCCTGTCTTTCTGGAAGACATCGCATGCGTACGTCCGTCCTTGCATGAACACATGTTGCAGGTAGAGAATTTCTGTTGATATGTTGGATCAAAACACCTTGCACTATCCGTCAGCATGGTCCCGAATTAATTTAGTAGGTCACACGTTATACAGGTATGAAAATATTTTTACACACACAGTTTTGACGATAGAATAGATCTCGAGTGTCCCCTGAAAAAGTCGTCTCAAGTATAAAACTTTTTTCCTCTCTGTCCCCGTGTCACCAGTATTATCGCTGTATAAATAAGGCGACCCTCACTTAAGACTTGAATGTAATCCTATTACTTTAGCGTGTGTATACCTTTACGTGACGTTTATATTTAGGTAGGAAGGTATAAACACATATAATCCGTGGCCTCCAAAATAGTCAATGAACCATATTCCATGAGTAACATAATAACTTTAGCTCACATTTTTTCCATATTTGCAAAGCAGTAAATGAATGTGTCACACAAAGTTGGACGGTTGTAAGGCCTTTTCTTCGTTGTCATCTGGTAAAAATTCCAAAACTGGAATTCATCTGAAATAAACATAAAGGTGGTCTATAAATAGATATTGACGTGCGCTTAGCTTCATCATTTACCTACAAGTAGACAGCGGCGACAAGCCGGAGACATTTAATGTGTGCACGAAACATGTTAACAGTACGACTGTCATTAAATTTCGTCTGCACAAGATACAAAGTATCTCATTTAATCAAAGTGCATGTAATCATAATATTTTTGTAAGATTTATAAATGCGCTGAAAATAAATGAACGAGGAGTGATGATGATGCTGATCATCATCATCATCATCATCATTATTATTATTATTATTATTATTATAACGACAATGATGATGATGATGAAAACGATGATGATGAAAACGATGATGATGATGATGATGATGATGATGATGACAGTGATGGTGGTGGTGAGTAAATAAAACACAACTTTTAATACCCCTTTGCTGTTGTTACAGCATGTATATCTGCACTTCTAACTTTGACTGTTGATGTTACAATAGCAACACAACTACTACAAATCCTTTGCGTGGTCAAAGAAGACACAGAGCTATCAACAGGAAATGATTCCCTTTTTACGTAATTAAACTCTTCTCCTCTTTATTGGCAGCTGTCCCTTTCTCGTCATGCACTTTTATCAAAACTCGGCTCAAGCAACTTTAAGCCTCTTGACTCAGACTCGTTCAAACCCACAGCCTATCCTGGTCATAAAAATGTAATAAAGCAGAGGAGTTCGGGGCAATCTTTATGATATGTACATATACCATATGGTCTATTGCGTAATGATTTATAAAATATATATATATATATATATATATATATATAACGCGGAAATGTTTACAAAATGTTGTTTAGAAAGTTGTTTGCTGCATAGAAAGCAGAAGTAGTGGTCAAGAGCGGATGGTAGTGGGGTGGGTTGGTACAAGCAATTGCCAGTGACATAACATTGCGTGCGTTTTTTATCATGTTTTCTAGGTCCGAGGGTGAATATCCTTTCAAATTGATGTATGCGTTTTACAAATTACATATAGCCGTTCATCGAAACACCACCAATAACAGGAAATGAGGAATTAATCACTGTGACGTGAAATATACGGGTAGATCGCCACAGGATATAAGTCACTCTCACCTCGGACCCACCCACAACAGCCTATTCATTATATCGGTTTACCGCAGAATATCGCGTGCCTCGGTTTACTACCTGAAAAATCCATTAGACACAATCCTCGTAAATACTCGGCTATTTACGTCAAGGTCGGAAACAACCGAATATCTTCCGGAATGTGCCGAATACATACGATATAGGCAACAATCGGATGACTTCGGTCCTTGTCAGACTAAGGTGAAATTAATTCATAAAGGTAACTAGAGACACAAATACGGTCGCTTAATAAATATAAATGTGTAAAAGCAATGTGACACGCTTCACAAAATCAGCCATACGTATCCATTACAACTATATGAAAACGAGTGTAAAGCTGTGTAGAATTTGACGTACATCGTTTTCTTTTAATGCAGAAAACTCACCTTATACGTAATGAATATGTATTATCATGACACCATGCGCAGACAGGAAGACGGAGGACAGGAGATAAGCAGGAAAAAATAGAAAGAAAGAGAGTAAGAAAAAAAAAACACAGAAGGGGGATGAAGAATTATTTGAATTACGCTATTAAAGTGGCATATAGATTTAAGATCTGACACGAGCTTATTTCATATCACATTTTACTACACGAGTTCGTGAAAAAGGTTATTTAGCGAGTCTCTAATGAGATTAATAACATTTTCATAAACGAGTTTAGTAAAATCTAATATGAAAGAGATTGTTTTTTTATATTATCTAAAACTAGTAAATTGCAGTATAACAACAAAAACAAAACATGAACAGAGCAGAGCATGTTTTTATTTAGATTTGTACATTGTATATCATCCTTAATACCATGTCATCGCTGTAATTTCCCGATCAATACAATATCACGTGACAGAATTAAGAAGAGAGATGGGGATGAACACCCTAATTAATTATTTGGTTATATTTCCTTATGCCAAAAGCTTCCTTAATAAATTTACATAAATTTAACAAGGTATTTTTACCCGTTAATTTCAGAAGTTCCAAAGATTTAAACACTACTTTATTACATATTTTTCCTATATTCATGAAAACATCTACAAATATATATAAAATGATATTCTCCTTTAATGTCACCAGAGTAACAATTAAGACAAATTCTTTCGTTACGAGTTAATCTATTTTGAGCAAATCTACGCGTCTGAATTCTCAAACAAGAGGGCCAAGATGGCCCTAGATCGCTCACCTGAGAAAAGTATCATTCATTGCTTGTACAAAACAGATTGCTTTAGAATTAAGATGTTGAAGTGAAACAATGTTCAGGAATTTTCTGACCCCATCCGCAAAAGATATCATCATGACAAACATTCTGCCAAAGTTTGAGGATGATTGGACCAAAAATGTTGCCCTCAGAGTATAAACAAGATTTTTCTAAGATTTGACCTACTGACCTACATTTCTGTCCAGCCCCATCCATTTTCAAACTGGTTCGAGATATTCGTCTTGACAAACATTCTGACCAAAGTTTGAGGAAGATTGGGTTAAAATTGTGGCCTCTAAACCTGACTCGTTTTCGAAAGGGTTCAAGATATCATCAAGACAAACATTCTGACCAAGTTTGAGGTAGATTGGATCAAAATTGTGGCCTTTAGTGTGTAAACAAGATTTTTCTAAGATTTGACCTACTGACCTACTTTTTGATCCAACCTGACCCATTATCGAAAGGGTTCAAGATATTATCAAGACAAACATTCTGACCAAGTTTGAGGAAGATTGGATCAAAATTGTGGCCTCTAGTGTGTAAACATCAAAATTGTTGACGGACGACGGACAATCAAGTATCCCAAAAGCTCACCCTGAGCTATGCTCAGGTAAGCTAAAAAAGCGTGGATAACCTAAATCTGGAAAATAAGCATCTGTACGTCCGGACTGTGAATGATTGTTTGCAAAAAAAAAAAAAAAAAAAAAAACAAACAAAAACGAATATAGTTCCAAATAATAGCTGAAGACAACGATTTAATGTACGCGTTTCTTATACATTATCAACAAATAATAAATAATACATATTTTCAACCAAAGTTAGTTAAAACTTTTAATCCTGCAGTTTGAATTAAATACAATATACATACTGGTTTGTACTATAAAAATTCATAAATATTTGGCAGTGACTTATCATGCAATATATATTTTCATTAACAGTGCATCATGTTACCAAATTACATTAAATGTAATCATTATGATAGGGCGTCATTGGTATATGACTATCATGACTCATTTGGAAATGTATTATAGTATTTGATATAATGACCACGATATGATGACTCGTTTGGAACTGTATGATAACATTGGTACAATGGTCACGATAGTATAACTCATTTGGAATTGCATTAGAATATTCGTACAATGATTAAGATATTATAATACAAACGAATTATATAACAAGTGCATATGCATGCATACACATGTACACCGACACATACGCACGCATATATACGCACACACACACACTAAAATAGTTCATTACATTACGCGTTGTGTGTGTGTGTGTGTGTGTGTGTGTGTGTGTGTGTGTGTGTTCAGGCACTGCATGCAGCGTTCATGACTCGCATCCTCGAAGTAGAATCGCATGCACAAGAGGTCATATGAATTTGTGTTTTGTTTACCGGTACCCCTCCTTACTATTTATAATCTTGTTCCAGCTGCAGTTACCACAGCAACAAGGATTCCTTTTTTTTAAACGTAAGGACTTTGAAAACGCACGCTTTGGATAAGTGTGGTTTTACAACGAAAACACTCACTATATCATTATATTCATATACATTTCAACAGTTTTAATGTTTTCAGTTGTAAACTTTATGCCTTATAAAGTAAATATATGATAAACATTTGATGGAATCCTTCGTATTTCATTTACATGAAAAAAATACAGGCGTGCGTTTTCAAAGTCCTTAAATACATGTAGTTGAATTAGGTGGTAATGACAGGAGTGTTGACCTCCTTGTGATGCATTTTGCATTTTCAACCACTGGGGTATTTTCGTTCCTGCTTCTTTCCAATAGGTCAATAATCGTGTTTACTCAGCAACACGGTAAATAATTATTCAAAAGAAAACAGCGAGGTGTTCCGATTGCTATATGAAATGAAGGACGTAGGTTGCAGAATGGAAATATTGAATTGCAGGAGGTAAAACCCAACATGTATTAGTTATCGTTTATATTTTAAATTTTATGGAATTTATTTTAATTGAAGCAAAGTAGAGTGCTGTGATGTATCCATAAAAAGTAAAATATAAACCATATTTACAGTTTGTCACGTACGCCATACAGCTTTGCCTTTGACCTCGTACAAGTAAGGTTAGTTCAAAGTGGCCTTAACCCTTTCCCTCATATAGACTCATTTTGACACACTCAATAGGTACCACATAAAGCCTGATCTGCAGAAAACCACAGTTAAACCTTACCAAATTTAATTACAAAATACTCATTTCCAGACGATTGAAGAGCAGGCTGATCTGGTTTTATGCTGTTCGCATAGGTCTTTTCATGGTGCCCTCTATGAGGGAAAGGGTTAAACTACACGATATAGTCACGAGGGCGAAGCAACTATGAACTAAGCTATTTAAGACCTGGCATTTTCCTTCCACTAGCGACAAAACTTTACAAAAGTGTGAGTTATGTGGTTGCATAGTCCACACATACTGAATTTTACAAAAGTGTTCATAGACAACGTGACTATAAGGTGAAGTCCAATACTTTTGTAAAATTCAGTATGTGTAGACTATACAACCACGTAACTCACACTTTTGTAAAGTTTTGTCGCTAGTGGAAGGAAAAGCCATGTCTTAAATAGTTTGTTCATAGTTGCCTTTAACTACACGACATAGTCACTCGGGCTCCTTCCTCTTGACTATATCGTATAGTTAAAGGCCACTATGAACTAACCTATACTTATGATTTTTTTTTTCAAACTTTGAACGAAATATAAGCATTTCATGTGACGATTAAGTTAGACAGACGTAAGAAACAGATACATCACTCTTTGAAGCCAGTTATCGCATAGATAAGTAAAAAGCCAGGGTAATCTGCTATTAATAGGATCTTATTCTGCGTGTTTCAATTTTTACAATGTATTTTCCTCCATCGATCGGGAAAACGTGATTTCTTGTAATGTTCATATCTATATATTGAATTTTTTTCCTTAAGATTTATATGATTTTTCTTTTCGTTTTCTTTTTCTTTGCCTTTTATAGGCTGTATATTTTAACAAAATTGTACGTCACTGATATGTGTACAGCAAAATTGTAATTGACGATGAACAATAAAATATTTTGACTTTATATCCTTCTTTTGTGACAACTGATCCTAGACTCATGCGGGGGATCGAGTTTGCAACTTTTGTACCCGGAGGAAAACAAGATTTGTCACCACATTGATTTCAGAGCTTGAGCCTTGAATCTCGCTAGCAATGTTATTGAAAACTGTCAGTTAATTTGCATTGCAAGATGATAGTCCGACGCTTCAGGCCTCTCTAAAGAAAACAACACGAGACGAGATATAATTGTGAAATCGATTTGTGCAGGCTCAGAGTTTACAGGTTGTCTGATACGGCTAGGACCATTTAACCTCTACCAAGATAACCAAGGTAACCTAATGAAACATTAGGAAACCTTGGTTATTTCCGTAAAAGGCCATGAGGTCCGAAATGTAGCGAAACTATTACAGGGACTTTACCTTAAAGTTGTTTTCTAAAATCATATAGTACCCCTGATATGTATTTTGTTGCTTCATATTCATATTTATTTTTTGATAGACTGCTATATTGATAGGTTGATTTAAGAGATAAGATATTGCTTGAAAATCAAAGATATACTAACAATATGCAAATGAATTAAGGGAAGGAACATATTTTGTTTGACATCTACGGGGCAAACAATGATGGTTATCTCGGATGGATGAATGGATGGATGGATGGATGGATGGATGGATACATGAGGGCATTAAAATATATATGGTGTTCTCTTTAGCACGATGTGTATTGAGAACATAAGAGCACGTTATGAGTTGTACATCGTTTGTATCCGGAGGAAGGTGGACACTCCTTGAAAATTGTACTTTGTAAGTAATTAATAAATTGAACTCGCCATTGTCAAGCCGTTTTATTAACAACATTTTACTTCTGGGTGTTCTGAGTTTCGACTGTCGTCCACAGGAGCTTGTGGTTTGTTTGGGGTGCCGTGTTCGATGAACTGCCGCTACTTATAAAAGTCGAAACAGCTGACACTGGTAACTCCCTGCTCGGCGGTAAATGTAATCATTGTCAAGAATTTAGGATAATGTGGCTGGGTGTGGTATCACAACGCATTTAACAGTATGGTATTGCGGTGTGGCCATATATCTGTCTAAAGTACACATAGCCTCCAAATTACCTCCCTTACACATCACACATCAACCAAGTCTGGATCAAGCGGGCGGGACCGGGGATTGTCAAGTAGACGCCACAGATGCAATATGGCGTCATCAACTATTATCGGCAAAGTAATTTTCGCCGGCCCAGGGCGGCGATATTATACTACCGAGCAAGAAGCCCGAGTGACTATGTCGTGTAGGTAAAGGCAACTATGAACTAGATCTATTTAGCACATGGCATTTTCCTTCCACTAGCGACAAAACTTCATAAAAGTGTGTGTTATGTGGTTGCATAGTCCTCACTTATTGATTTTTTACAAAAGTATTGGACTATGCGTTATAGTCCACGGTGATTAACAAATACCAGGACCTGATTGAACGAGAGGAAAATGTCATGTGCTTTTTAACTTTTTACTCCCACACCGCTGATGTAATAGTGAAACAGGTTCCTTCTCAGTCGGTCGCAGAAACATGAATATATCAGATTATCGGAAACAAGTTCTGGGAAAATGCTTTGAACGTTGGGAAATCTGGACTGTGCCGTTAGCTACCGGAAGTACACCATGCTAGACGATGCTAGACTGGTTGTTGCATTTTTGGGCAGACTTTATTGGTGTACACCCCTTTGTTGTAGCCATTTTTTTTCGTTGTTGATGCTGAACCAAACAGACAGGATCTGCCATTATATGAGTAAAAGTATCATGCAATTTAACCATAAGGAAATTTGGTTCAGCACTATCGATAATTCCAGTGTGTGCGGTATGTAGTTAGTGTACGGTATGGAACTATTAGCTTTTCTAGAACGTATAAGACATTAAAAATCAGCAAGACTTTGTTGTAGTTTCATTTCTTCGTTGATTGATGCTGAACCAAACAAGATTTCATTTCCCAGATATGAACCTCTCCTTCAACTGCAAGTAATTCGACACATAATTTCCCTTTCCGTCATAGTGTAACTTTCTGTTCACTTGGCTAACGGCGATTTTTAGCATTTTTGGAAATGCTGATACTTGTACGATTGATTGCAATCCCTTATCAGGTATGCCATCGATCTATCTATTACAAATGGAGGAAGACTTAGACCTCATTACTTCATCTAAATTAAATTAGATCACCCTAAGACACGGAAGACACGCTGTTGCTAAACATGCTAGCTGAGATTGTGAAATGTGTTCAGTCTGCTTTAGCTTTTCAGTGGTCAACACACAGAGAAAAAATAATCTGTATTAAATCTGTGTAACGTTATGAAAGTCATGGTAAGGAACGGTGACGGAAGTTGGGGTGTTTTAGGGTTGGTAGGGTCAGGACTGGATCGGGGTTAGTGTTTAATCGGTTACAGAAAGGGTAGAGCATAAACAAATCCATTTTTTTACCCGGATTACTGTTATACTATTACCCGCAGGAATCTGGGTACCCGTACAGAGTTAGTCAATGCATAAAATCACTTTACCACCTGTAATATCTAAACATTGTTCAAAGTCATTAATTTAAACACATTTCAATACGATACGGAGTTTAAGCACACAAAATACGTGAAGATAATTCCTTGACAAAGTGTAGAATTTTGTTATAGGGTACCATAACGAATTGGCTCTTGACGTATATAATATTATAAAGAAAAGACGTACATGAGGTATCATAATAGAAAAGGCCGACATCGGGTAACGGGTAATAATTTTGTCTCCGGGTACCGGCTATATTCTACCCGACCCGCGGGTACCCGGATACTCGTTTCAGCCCATGGTAAGGGTAAGCGGTTATGAGACATCTCCAGGCTTCTAAGCTCCGTAGTAACTGTCATCACGTGGTTCCTTTCATGACGTAACACCGGCACGTGCACGCCAGAATGTACAATCATCCACGACACGGATGTCCTGCGTGTCAACGACAGATAACCTTGTTATCTAAGACGGATATGTACTTAATTCAAACAATGCCTACATAATCATATGCTCTTATGTTGTCTGTTCTCATCAAGTTTAGATATATACATTTGTACACGTCCATCTATCTTTCTTTTAACCAGTCAAGCCGTCAATCTATGTACCATTAATGGTTTTAACAACCTATGCAGTTTTGTATCCCATCCGTCCTTTGATCTAGTCATTTCCCTAATACCAGAGCTCTTTTTGTTTGGAACAGTATGCCACTACGGAATTTTCGTGTCGTTTTCTCATGTGGGGGATTTTTAAGCAATTTTTCCTGCAAATAACATACAATAATTATATTGATAAAAATGTACAAAAATTGAAAATAGTTCCTGTCCAGTTGCTTTATGACTTAAAAATGCTATGGAAATCAACTAATAAACAGTAAAGATTTACTTGACCATTCTTATCATTTATGTGAGCTCTTATATTTTTCGATTGAAGGCCGAATTTTGCTTAAAAATGGGGTCGGGGTGGGGAGTGGGGGCAAACATACTTCTTTTCGGGGGAAATGGTGCCCAATAAAGGCACAAAATTGGAGATCGAGAGCCTAGAAAACAAACATTATAAAATAAATATGTCTGTCTGTATTTCGTCCCATCAAACCGTTCATAACCCATTCATCCTATAATCTCAATTCATAAAATTTCTTATCCATCAAACCATCCTTTGCATTATTCGTTTTTCCATTCACTTACCCATATATTATTCAACGTGAGCATATATTCTTTAGATATCTGTTTCCCCAGAAAACATTTTGCACTATCCTTTAATACGAGTTACATTCAACCGTTCTAAAAGACAGACAACCGGCAAAATACGTTGGCATTCGAATCGATTTCACAATAAATTGTCTTGCGGTTTACTATTCAGATGTTTCAAAGCAGATGGTTATTGTCTTTCAATGCAGAAGATTTGTCTGCGATAGGACTACAGTTACTGTAAGCCTGTTTCCAATCACCAGAACAATTAGTGAAAAGGCATTGGATATTGTGAAGAATTAAAAAGTCACGGGGGGCAATTTTAGACACTTGTTTTGACACTACAGTGTTTAGGAAATTCGACCCCCATCCCCGTAAGGATGGGTGTTTTATGAGCGTACGGGGCGTAAATTTTTTACTGTAGATAAATATTCTGTGAAATAATAATAATAATAATAACAAAAAATTATTATTGTTATTGTTGTTGTTACTGCTGTTTTTGTTGTTATTATTATTTGCAGGAATATATCATATTTTTGCTGCAAACATTCACCTGAAATACCAATACTTTAATGTTTCAGATTACACATCAAATGCTCATAAAATACTCAAAATGTGTATAACTTCATTTTATATTTCGGAGAGAAATAATATATTCGCACATTCTTTGAAACTGAGTATACTGTATTGTTATAACTGAGTATACTGTATTGTTATAACTGAGTATACTGTATTGTTATAACTTATAACTAAGAACTATCACTGAATAAGATCACTGCCTGAACTCAAAAACTAAGTTAATAATTGAATTTTACGTGCCGCCGATTTTTATTCGGAACACCTCGCCCATTCGCTAGGAAAAGGGTGAGGTGTTCCGAAAGACCAATTTTGAGACTACATGTATGTATAGTGCTGTCACACTGTAGACATGCGGCATAATACCACACCCAGTCACGTTATCCTGACACCGGGACCTATTCGTATATGCTGAGTGCAAAGCAAGGAAGATATTCCAGTACGACACATTTCAAGTTAATTAAATGTAGAATCTCCATATAATAATATCTCCACGTGACTGTTAATGCCTATTTTATCAATATTTCTCCCATCTTAATTTTCCGTTCCTTTCCTCTTTCAGGTCATAAGTTTCGTGCTATTTTAGGAGAATCTTACACGTGACATAATATAGTAGACACTCTGCACACTTTTTACACATTTTATTTTTTCATTTTTTTTTTCCCATGCTCATGTGCCGCAATATTATACACTCAACCGCTTTAAAAACGTATTTCAGCTATACTCGTTACTGATTTGTGAAATTTCTTTCTCCGACTATCCCTCTCACAGATGTGATATCTATGCTCAGTTTCAAAATTTCCCCCATGAATTCAACCGTAATTATAAGGAATGTGCAAGTGTTTGTTGTTTTTGAATTTCATTAAAACTGATTCGCGTGAAATGCTTTTAAGTTCATAAATACCAAAGATGCCTTTATAAAGCGGCTGAGTGTAAAAACATTAAAATTCAAAATACGCATACACGTGATTACAGTGGGCGCGGCTATTGCATTCTTGCGGATGTGCATATCACTATCATCCCTTTAGTAATCATCATTTTGATTTGTTTTTCTCATTAGTGACTTGATAATGACAACGTTTCTCGCGGTAGCTTACACTGCAGACTACGTTCCAAATATCATTCTGACCATTTACATGTTAGTGTATGTACGTATAATCTCTCGAAATAGAGACAAAACTATAAAAAAAAATGCGATTTCGACGTCAGCGGTTAGGCTAATAGCCTTTTGAAGTTTTATACAGAACCAGATACTTATTTGAAATTCTTATTTTCCTGATGCCCAATCAACGGTCTCTACAAGGAGCTTGTAGTCCTCTGACCAAGTTGTCAGAGAGTATGTTTTCTTTTATCACCATTGTACATAACATTGATGTTTTATTTCAGAAGGCCTCGTGTAAAGAAGTTATACTTACAATGTTTGTGAACTTACTAAGCTACCTTCTATAAATAAAGATTTTATTATTATTATTATTATTATTATTATTACAGTCCGTCCAGTAACCGGGTTGTCATGCGTTCGATCCCTGGTCCCGACGTTTCAAAGTCATTAAACCACTTGGCACTCAACACACAAGGCTAATTCCAAGACTGGTTTGTCCAGTGTCAGGATGATGTGACTGGGTGTGGTATTGCACTACTTGTCTGTACCATGATATTGCAGTGAGGCAGCATTATATGATGTCTTATGAAGAAAAAAGTACCCAAGAATGACTGATATACTGTTGGTGAGACGTTAAAAACAAACATACACGTATCAGTGAAAGTATTCAAGAAATATCTTAAGTATGTTTTAGTTTTGGTATAATTCTATAGATCCTATATTTTCTGAAATATTAAATTCTCAAAACATGCATATAATTTACAAGAAGGGAACACGTGTATCTAACTATAGTAATTCTTATCAAAATTTAGGATTGCAGAATCAGAAATGTACTCTATCAAAAATAATTGACTTTAGACTTAAATACATGTATCTTGATTTATTTTAATTTATATCTGACACACTGAACTCCACATGCAAATATGTTGTGAGCGAAAAGGTTACCAAAAACTTTCAGCAGCTTTATATCGCAATATATGGAAGAAAGATTTTTGATGGTTCAGAGTCGTTACCCAAGTGAAAAAGAATACAAAAAAAAACAACAAAAAAAAAACAAAAAAAAAACATATTTCCTTTATAATTTAAGAGCGAATCAATCCCCATGTCATTATTTATGTATTGAAAAATTTCACCGAGGAAAAAGAAAAACGAAGAATTTAACATATTATTTAGGATTGGTTTAACGTTTCAGCTGATCGCTTACCGACCAGAATTTCAAACAAAATTGTTTAATTTTGGTATTACATTATCATTTAAAATAACTTTATTCGGTTTCAAAGCTTGATAATCAAAGCTTTATAGATCAGCACAGGTGTGTGTACCTGCTGAAAGATAATCAAACAGGTTTTATTTCATCTCTAATTTATTTTATCTTTCTATTTTCCCATTCAAAATGTGTGTTTCATTTGGTGTTATCATATAATTTTAACATTTAACAACGAAAATAAATATACCTTGATCTATCCAAACAGGAAAATAAGACAATAATATGGACTTAACTTTGAATCGGAAGCGGTACAATCCGTTTTTGCTTCGTTGTTTGTTTGAGTTTAACGTCCCCTTAACAGTATTTCAGTCATTTTTGAGAGAGAGAGAGAGAGAGAGAGAGAGAGAGAGTGCTGCCACACTGCAGTATCATGTTGTAGAGTGGTGGCATGATTCCACACCCAGTCGCATTATCCTAAAACCGGGCTTGCCAATCCTGAAACTGAGCGCCATGTAAAAACGGTATATCATTTTGACGACTTTGGTGTTTTGTTGTTTTTTTCTGTCGATATCGGTATTTGATGATGATGATGATGATGATGATGAAAAGGAAAGATGTGGTTGGTAACCGAAATGAATGGAAATCTGTAGTCCCCTTTACTTTCACTGTGGCATGATACCGCATCAAGTTGTTTAAGGCAGCAATACCAGTTCTATTTTAACAACATCCATATGCCTCGGACGAGGATCAGAGTCTCTCTCTCTCTCTCTCTCTCTCTTCTCTCCTTACCTATCTTTCTCTCTGTCATCTTTCTCCCTCTTTTTCTTCTTTCTTTCTCTTTTCTCTTTTTTATTTTTTTTTTTCCATTCTACATCCATCTGTTTTATTACCATCTGTCTCTCTCTCTCTCTCTCTCTCTCTCTATATATATATATATATATAATATATATATATATATATATATATATATATATATATATATGTGTGTGTGTGTGTGTGTGTGTGTGTGTGTGTGTGTGTCATTTTTCATTCTCTCTATCTCTATTTCATTATAACTCTTTCGCTCTCTACCCTCCTCCCCCCCCCCTTTCTCTCTCTCTGTTTTAATTCTCATTCGTTCTTTCCTTTCCCCCCAACCCACTCTCCCTCTCTTTACTACACAATCTACACATTAAGAACGTGCCACAACAAACATCATTAATCTGAAGTTTATCAATGAAAGGTCTATCCTTTCGGATATTACACAACGATGAAATTAAAACAGATGGTTTCTTTTAATTATAGCATTACTCAAAAGATAAATACAAACATGTACAAGTACCCCAGGGAACCGCCAGTGATACTAAAAACATATTGACTGAACTGTCTAGCAAACTGATGCAAGCCAAAGACAATGGGATAGAGTAATCAATTTTCCATTAACTACAACGTTGTGTTAATACAGGTCGCTATCTGTGTGTAATAATACCATGGTACCTTCTCTCAAACATCCTCGGATGTGTCTCAAGTGGTAGGGTCATTATATCGTGGTTACTTTCTTAAGTAGTTAATAATTAATGAATATTATCACTAATTGTCGTCAAATAATGATAAAGAGAAGGCCCACCTTCCTGTTTCATATCTGGAAAACGTAGTTTGTATCATAGCTGAGATTATGAGGAATCTCAGCCACTTCCTTTGCTTGACAACAAGCATGACTGGTGAGGGGGCGGGGGGCAAAAGTACACGACCGCAGGACAAGGTCAAGAGGTTGTGGGCTCGTACTGTAGTTTGGGATGAGGTCACTTTAGGGCGCTAGGTACCGGTCCAGCCAATGAACCGTCTAGAGGGATTGGTTCAACTTGAAATAAATTGTTAAAAAAATGACGAAATATAAGTTACTAAACGTTACCTACCTGAATAGTTTGTTTTCTTATAAAAACATCACAAGTAATATCAATGACATTGGTAATCTCTTAAGACTCAGGGACGACAATTTCACAGCTGACCCAGGGAAACGTGAAAATGAAATTCAATTCATAGTATGGCCGCTAGATTCATTTGGGATATGAGAATGGTACATGTATTTCAAACTGAGCCTGAAATTTTCAAGCATTTTTCTAGGATAGGAAACAAGGTCCGTATGTCACGTGACATCGCAAATTGTGACAGTTTACTTAGAAAATAGAAAACAATTTGCAAATATTTTATGCATGGCTTGCTCTTGCAAATATAGATGATATTCAAAACATTTAAAAATTTCAAAATGGTGAAAGGTTCAATATGACGTAGAGGTCATGGGTGTCACTGCACGTGCAAGCAGGCTCGACAGATTCGGTTGTGAATGGGAAACTTATAAATCGACCCCCCCCCCCCGCCCCCCCACCAAAAAAAAAATCACTTGTAGGTCTACATTCAAGTTTCCTGATTTAATTAAAACATCTAACACACTGAATATAAACAACTAATGCCAAGTCACAGTAATATGCATGTACAGTATACATATACTATAGACTTAAATGCAATCAATACTACAATTACGTACGCATCAATGATTGAGTCACTTTACATGTATTTAATCATATACAATGTAATATACTTACAAGTATCATGATAATGCCTGTTGCTTTTTTGCATGAAATATAATATAAATATATTCAATACAAGAGAGAAGATTTATGTAACCTTACCTCAATTCATGTATCCGATTTCTAAATTACTCCCTGCTATTTAACAACACCCGCAACTGTTTCCTACTTGTCGCAGACGACAATCGTGAATCACGTGTGAATCATACTAGCAGTGCACGCGCCTCTCACCTACAGGAGAGTCCGTATGGATTTTTTTCACCGGTGTATCACTATTTCCGATATCGATATAATACCGATGCACTGTTATAGAAAAGCTTTCATCTGAATGTCATGGAGCATGCAACGATAACCAAGCGCCCGGTGACCAAGATCATGAGCTGGGGAAAATAATACTGTGTCCTGTCGGAAACTGTAATTACGTGAATTAATAATCTTCCCAGCGATGATCTAATGATCGATAAGATTCCCAACGTTCTTTCGGAAGACAAAAGAAAGGAGATCCCATGCAAAATTTAAGTTACTGACCCGTTTCATTTGTGTGTATTCGGTAAGGGCTTGTTTGAACAATCAAACCAGAATGACTGAAGTCAGACAATACTCAAGGAAGTATATGTATCACAGTTCATTTGTTTGTTAGTCATTAAGTTAAATACATACGGGGAACTACGTAATGGGGAAATAAGTACAACTAGTGTGAAAGTTTATATCTAAATAAGATGTTATACCCGACTTTTTGTGCTTTATCAAGATTATATGTATCATTTTAAGAATCTTAGGTTAATCTATGTAAAACAAAATATAGATACAGGTATATGCATGTGTATATAGATAGAATTGTAAAATATATCATCTGATGCTTTAAATGGTATTAAATTGTTACAGATATTTATTTAATTTTCTTTTCTTTAAGTCTTTTTTTTCTGGTCCACTCTTATAAGTATGAAAGGTATTTGTGTTGTTTTTTTATATAAAGTACAACCGCTTTGTAACTCTTCCAAAGTAAAACTATGATTAAATATAAACTTATAGGGAGTAGAGAATGTGTATTTGTAAATGCATGTGTCAAAACGTTCAATCTATTATTTAAATATTTGTAATGTATGACGACAGATTATGTATGCTTAGTCAAAATAAAATTTCGTTCTGCTCTCTCTTGCAGTGGGTTACATATTTTATACATTTATGTGTTCATATTACTAAAAATATATGAATTTTATTGTTTCTATCATATATAGTCAGTATCAAAGAAAAGTGAGAACTCCGGCTTTCGTTAATTTAGATCTATCAGATTTCTCCCAAATAAAATGTTTGTACGTATAACTCATTCTGAAAATTGTATGACACATATGATATGCATGTATTGCTATTTTAAAGAAATGTTCAGAACCCAATAATTATACATTTCTTATAGAAAAAATACATTTTGAACTAATGGTGAAAAAATGAGCACGTTTTTTTTTTTTTTTTTTTTCTTTCTTTTTTCCCTTCTTTTTTATGTATAAACCAAATTGTTTTAATATATTACTATGTTTCTTCACATACATGTAGGTGTATTTAAATTATGTATGTATGTATGTATGTATGTATGTATCAGTCAAAGAGTTGGTAAATAAATGACGCAGGTCCATTTAAAATTGAAATGCCCAGTCCCGCATGTCACGAAACATTACAAATAAAGAATTTTCTCATCTTACTTACATCCAGTTCCAAAAGAAAGTGTGCACCTTCTGAATTAAATATTTCAATATTTAGCAAACATATCAGTTTCAACTTTAATAGAGAATAATAAAGAAATGTGACATAAAATATGCACTAGTCTATTGCTAAATTATCTAAATTATGCCTCATTACATTTCTAAATACAATTTAATTGAAAATCGTTTGAAAAATTAGGAATGAAATATTCGACATTTTCCCAAAGCGGTGCGTTTTTAAAGGCCTGGGGTATATTGATGAACATACTTTAATGGGGTACAATAGTTTCAAACCTTTTACAGTGTGGCCATACCACGTGGTATATGACATAATTTTAAGCTATCACAAGCAGCATGATTTGTCTTGATTCGTAACAGAAGACCGTTGTAAATATTTTATTTCTTCACCAATTCTAATGGGATGTAGCGCATGCGAAGCGGAAAATTGTGCAGTACACAAATGCCCTAGTGATTCTTTTGTCAAGTTCATTTATTACTCTCAGCACATATACATGTGATATGAGGTGATAAACATAATTATAACATAATTACTTTGACCAGGCTGTGATTGGTCGATTTAAAGTAATATAAACAGAATAACATCAATAGACAACTAAATACTGTAGCAGAAAAAAGAAAGAAAAAAACAAAAAAACAATGAACATAAAATTATACAATGTTAATATTGAACTAAAACTATCACATAAAAAGAACAAGACGCTTTTACGTAGCAATCTACATGTACATGCGATAACGAGGTCAGAGAGAGAGAGAGAGAGAGAGAGAATATAGTGATATACAATTATAATATGCCAGGTGGATTTTTTAATGTTACTAAAACAGTTTTAATGAATTTACTGAGTTTGATTAATTTACTAACATCATTCTCGCACATAACAGATTTAAAATGTAAAATATTATTGTTTTGAACTCTTACATGAGGGATAAGCAAATTTCTTTGACTACTAAAATATGGACAACTGAATATATAATGGAATTCATCTCCTATATCATTTATGTTACACAAATTACAGTTACGTTCATTTCTTTCAATATTTTGCCATCTTCCTTTTTCAACTGGTAGGTGGTTATTACATAATCTGAAATCAACAAGAGGTTTAACATACATTTCAGGTAAAACATTCAAATAGGTTTCATATTTAAATTCTGTTTTATAAAGTCTATAGTTAAAACACTTTTGGGATTCGTTAATTTGGCTACTCCAATTTTGAACAAACTGATTCTTAAGTGAAGTTTCAATCTTCTGGAGCAACATATTACAAGATCCATTAAAATATTGATCGTGCCAAATATAGCTTAAACCACATTCATCAAATATTCTTTTTACCATTGTTAACCAGGGATATGGAATATTGTTTTCATTTGAGTGTTTCAAAGTAACTTTATAGAGAAGAGAAGATAGTTGATAATTACTATTAACAAGTTTATACCAAAACCCAATAACTCGTTTCTTTATTTGTATATTATTTGTCAGATGTACAGTTTTCCCTAAATTTCGGGAAGACATCGGTGCCGGATCTTGGAGTTCAGGTTGGGGGGTGGGGGTTGCGCTTTTTTTAAAAATGTAGACAATGACAATGCAAACGGCTTTCGGCTTTGCACGAGACGTAAAAAAGGTGTAGTTCTGGTTGGACTGCGGATCCTCCGCAATTTTTATTTTATTTATTTTTTTACTTTAAATTTGTGAATTAGTGCATTCTTCTGAGTTTTTGGGGGTTGTGTGTCTACATTTATGTATGGTCTGGCAGTTTAAGAGGGAGCGCCCCCCCCCCCACCCCCTGTAGACATTTTTAGCGATGTGCTTTATGTTAGCAAAACAAATTTTCACGATCTCGAATGATTTTCCCAAATGTTAGGATACACTGTACATCTGACAAAATAATCATTGGGGCCTATATGCAGGACACAATTTTTCGTTTTGCATGCGCTACATACCATTAAAATAAATAAAGAAATAAAATTCTTACGGCATTATTTTCCCTCTTAATGTATGGAATATTTTGACCAATGAGATTGCAGTATTTTTTAAAATGTTCGATCGGTTTAACTCGTTAAACCACTTGATTTAATGGGTAACCTTAGATATACCACCAATCTTTGTGCGCATGCGTGTAGAGATAGACTTGGATAGTAACGTCAAAAGGGGCCGCCGTGGCCGAGTGGTTACAGTCGTGGACTACAAATCTCTCAGCCCCTTACCGCTTTGGGTTCGAATCCCGGTAGGGACTTCGGATTTTTCATGTGAGGAAGCCTTCCAGCTGGCTTGCGGTAGGTCGGTGGTTCTACCCTGGTACCTTTGTGTACTCGGGCTCTTCCTCCACCTGTAATTAGCTGGACGTCGCTATATGATTGAAATACTATCGCAGTGACGGTAAACACCAATACAACAACAACAAGTAACGTCAAAACATAATTCCATACATTAAGTAGGTTAATGTTTGTTATCGAGGATTTAACAAGTTAAACCCTCGATAACAAACATTAACCTATACTGAATCGATGCAAACTAAGCTTTTCACGCTATAGCTTAAATGACGTCATATACCACGTGGTGTGGCCACACCGGGAATGGCATAAAGTAGGTAATTCAAGATCCTTACACTGGGTAGTCCGCCCACAGAGCCGAGCAGGCAGACGGACCCTAATTAAACAACGTTATCAATCCGTCCTTACACTGGCAATCTGATAATGGTTTGTAAACAATGATTATCTCCTTTGTATTTTTCTTGTAATGATATTGGACAGAATCTGTGCAGGTTAAAATCTGATCATACACTATTTAAATATGATATATAATTATACTGTAACAATTGCTACACTATATAGAAACTTTAAATTTACCTAGATTATATACTCGGCAAAAAAAAGTCTTGCAACACCAAGATTTCTGCTACTAATATCTCAGAATATATAGTAATTATATGAAAATATATACAAAATGAACAATATTTGATTTATTTATTTATTTTTTTGGTATTATTTGGTGCGAATATCGAGTGGATAATTTGTTGATTTATGGTTATAATAGATATAGGGGTTGTCAATCAACAGTCAGAAAAATGGAGGTTTTAAAGCGAGTTGGACTCATGAAAAAGTTAGACGTGTAAAAACAACGCATAATCAATAATAATGTATTGTATGTACAAATCAATATTATTTAGGATTAATTCAATTTCAGTGAAATTTCATCAGTTTCTTATATTTCATTAGAAAACCAATTTCACAGATCTAATAGCTCAGGTATTTTTAACGACACAACATACAGACAGTATTGGGTAGACGAATTTGGTTCATACTGTAAATTACAAATTTGTAGGAACAACAAATGCAGTGAGTGATATGATCATCAGATGAGATAAATAAGTAGTGATTTGTTACGTGGAACAATACATGCAATGCAAAGAAAGTGTGCAATTTCTGACACTTGAAACTCCAAAATTTGTGGAGTTACATTACATGTTGATTGTAACGGTGTTTAAAATAATAATATATCTTAAATCAGCGCTAATTGAAAAATAATTGATTGTATGGCAATTAGTTAAATCTTTCCAAAAATATATAGGTTATATATATGATTTATATGGAAGCTGAAATATTGATCAGCAAAACCCATAGTGTTGCAAGACTTTTTTAGCCGTGTATTTATGATAACATACGAGTAGATATAAAGAAATAATAATATGCTGCTACAATTGAAATATACACGCTAGAATATGTGTACCTAAAACTGATCAAGTCCCTTCAACTCTTCACAGAAGAATACTCTCATATCAACCTGAAAAATGGTGTGATTAAAAAAAAAAAAAAGATCATTCTTTTCAGACATATCATGTGATCTGTCACAATCCGCTACTCATAAATTCACATTATTATACGTAACCATGTGCAAGGGCGTAGCTAAACGTTACGCATTTACGCAGGTGCGTAAAATTTATAAATATGGAAATAAACTTAAAATTCTAAAATAAGATTTTGCGTATGAATATGGTGTCGTGACAATTGACGTTACAGTTAATGTTTATATCAGAAACTACTGGCAAGTTCAAGTTCAAATTTTATTTATTGAGACATATTTTACAACAGAAACAAATTATGAATAGTTATAAACCGACAATGGTCGAATGACGTCTATATTTAAATTTTAAAAAAAAATCAATTTATTAAGAAGGGAAAAAAGGGAAAATGACTGCTTTTCTAACATGAATATAATAGCCTGTGAAAGCAAAATCTGTCCAGGCAATCAAGTGATTTCCACGAAACAGATGATCAGATAACATATGACTCATAAAAAATCGAGTTGTGGTCCAAAATTGTTGAGCTTGTATGCGATATATACTTCATGTTTACGACAGTGTTTGTCCAATGTTGACAACAGTTCCTAAATGACTTAAAAACTATCAGTGGGTCGTTAAACCCATGCAAGCAAAGGAACTGAATTTTAGCCTTAAAATTCATCCCATAAAATCAAGTGACCTAAAATGTTTAATTAGGCTTATGGTACGAACGGTCTAGGGCCATTATGGCCACAATTTTTTGTTTAAATATTGTTGTTCTCTGTCAATAATCTCGTGTCCAGAGAATTTAAGGCTGATGATATTTGGCTATTGTATACGGTATCATTGACTTATAGAGATGTGTTGCGAACAATTTTTTCCGAAACTTCACTTTTTAATAAAGTTATTGCTTTTTGGTTAAAGTTTTTGTCCACAGCATAACTGACATTTCACATTTAAAATAGAATAAAAATTTGACTCACTTTATTTACTGTATGCCTGTGGCGTAACAAGAACTTTCTTAGTTACACTAAAACACAACATTTCCTTGTTTAATCTGTTTGAAATTGTGATTATTCATAACCATTATTTATAAAAAAAAAAAAATGTTTTTTATAAGTGGGGTATTAAAATTTCATTCATTCGAACATCTAATAAACAAACTCTCCATGCATTCCATCTTTTCTTTCATGCTGTAATCATTTCTTTACAAAGTTTAACAAAACCAAGAACTTGTTAGCAACATAACCTTTCACCACTGTAAACCTTTAAATAAAATTAATTTCAGTCTCCTCAAACATTTATTTCTATAAAGTAAGAAAAGAATAATAAACGTTTTTTGAATTCCTCTAAATTTAATGTCATAAATGTGTATGCTTATCCAGTACTAAATCACCTGACGTGGCTTTTTCCCTTTTCTGATTCCCTTTGATCTTTTTCCTGTTTATGGACTTTAACATATAAATTTGCATATGTAAATAATATATATAATAAATTAATATATCATAATCAAAATTATTATTAAATTATTATATAATAATAAAAGGACCATAGTGGCCCTAGATCGCTTACCAGAAAACATACGCTTAAAACAAATCAAGTTAATTTACCTTCAGCATCAACAGATTCAAATTTCAGATACAAAAAAATTAGAAAATAAGTCGATTTCCAGCCTCATGGCATCCAGGTTGAACCACCGACTTACCGCAAGCCATCGCATGAAAAACCAAGGTGACCCTGCAGGGATTCGAACATACGGCGGTGAGGGATAAAGTAGAAGCAAGTCAGTGTGTATAATTACTCGGGCATGAAGGTCCCTGATCTTATTAGACCCCATGTGTTAAGTACCGGTCCAACCAAGGGATCAAAATTCGTATACAAACATGACGAAAATAACAACAACAAAAACAAAAAGAAAAAAAGAAACATTACAAATCCTTTACCCAAAGAACAGATTATTAATGAGTCTAACATCCCGCCGACAGCATTTCAGTAATTTTGGAGATAATGTCTACTTGATACAGTCATGTCTTGACACTAGCCTTTACCAATCTTTGACCTACCCTTATATGCTGAGCGCTAAGCAAGGGAGCTAGGTCAGTACCGTTTTTCTGACTTTTGTATGTAGCGGCCGGGGATCGAGCTCACGACCTCCCGATTCCAGGTCGGACGCTCTAACAACATGACCGCTTGGACCGGTAAAATAACCGATTGATTCAGGCTCCAGAGGTATATGAGATATAGATTGATTTTTTTTTTTTTTTTATCATTAAAGAACTACTTAATATCAATTAAATGCATGTAATTTGTTATCTCGACAATCATGGAATACGATATATACAACATATTATTCTTGTATTGCAATTTATTTCGTACTGATAAACAATAAAATTTAAATTTATCCATCCATCGTTAAATTATAAGTCATGATCCTTCAAATACTTAAAACGATTTCAGTGCACATGCAAGCATCCATTGACTTAGAGTAATAGACTATTTTGTTCAAGTCTATAAGGGCTTGCATTCACTATAAAATTCCCACAATCACTCGATGAACCATGATCAAAATTCAATATGGATGGATTACCTTAACAAGTATAAAACGTTGGAACCTATTTCACCATCAGTTGATTACGATCCAATGAACTTCACATATGCGTGTTGTTTTGAAATGACAGACAGACAAACCGACAGACAAATAGAAAAATGCAAATACATTTCTGAACGCCTTGTCCTCGGAAATAATTAGAGACAGTTTTGTTCAAAATGTTTGTTGCCTCTTCTAATGCTCCAAGGAATGCAATTTGAAATGTAAATTCTTGTTATGAAGAGACACACGAAAGCCAAAACCAATAGCTCTCTGATATTTAAATGCATTTTCACAAATCCTATCTGATAATGTAAACGGTATGCGAATTTTAATAACTTAAAACATCGCGATCGATTATTCTCGGTCGTATCCGAAGGTTTCCGAATGCAGTGCAAAAATATTCGGGGCCTCCTTTTCTGAACTTCAGAATTAACCGAGAAGTCACAATTAATTAATGTCGGTGAAACACGTGCTCTTCAATTTCAAGTCACCATGCGTTATTGATTTTCAAATTTCAATCCCATTGCTAATAGCGGATGAGCGTACAAAAATGGAACATAATGAAGGAAAAAGAATAGGGAACAGAAAAAAATGAGGAATGTTCGTGGAAGCAATTTATCCTTACAAAAACTGTTCCAGAGAAAGAAAGAGTACATGTAATAAAACTCTTGAAGCAGACATTGTGACAGCTTAGAGTTTTTACACAATGTGCCGCATTCAAAGTTTTCTCTGGATTTTTTCATTCAATTTATCATTCAATTTTTACATAGGACATACTGGTATTTATATTCCCTACATATGATATTTAAGAAATTTAATTAAAGAACGGGACAATTTGGAAAGACATGAATTGTTAAGCTTAAATTTTAAGTTATTGTGGGAAACAGTTCGATGTATAAAACAGCAAGTATTCAAGTTGTTGTTTGCTTTATATTATACAATTTTATATTAGGAAACGTTTCTTTTCTTAGTGAGGGGTTAAAATATATATTTATGAATTTAAGTGAAAATATAATAATTTTTATAGTATGGTTTTCTATCAAGGAGAGATTTATAATATACAAAAATGCATAATTGAATAACAATGATGCATATCCATATCAATGCACTGTGTGGTGTTCTACCTAGGTCATATCTTCATTGTGTTTACCGTGGGCGTCCAGCCATGTGGGGATCCAGCCAGGGGGGCCCAACAGAAATATTTTATAATCAACAGCCAACTTCGCGTGAGGAAGTGGAGGTGGGGTGTCTCCAACCAATCTATGAAAATTGCCGCATGTGACTTTTTCTATCCTTTTAAGATTTTCCAAGGAGGGTACATCGGTTTTACAAAAATGGGGGGGGGGGGGGGGTCCAACGGTTTTTCAAGGGGGATGGGAGGTGGGAATTCTTTTTCTTCTTTGCTCTTAATATTACAGCCAAATCCAACTAACCAGCCCCTTGATCCGCGTATGCCAGCTAATTACAGGTGCAGGAAGACCTCGAATGCACAGGGACACAAGAATAGAACAACTTTACTAGCGCTAGCCGGCGGGAAAGCTTCTTACACATAAGAACCAGAATGGAGCTCGAACCCACAGCGGTCAGGATTGATTAACAGATAAGTGATGTGAAATTCTACACTGGACATTTTGAGCTGGAATTCGGAGTATTGCTAATGTAATGTTAAAACAATGATATCATTCAATGTTCAAATGTTACCCTGACCGGTCTTTTTTCTATGGCCGAGTGGCTACTAATTATCAAGTATTTGCCATTAAATAAATAAGAGTAAAACTTAGTCACGGTCAATGTCATTTTCTATATATGTTATTGCATATAATGTTCTGCTGGATCTTATCCAGCTATTTACTGATGAAGGAAGATTCCGAGGAACCCATGCAGAACCACGACTACTACGCAAGCTACCTGGAAGATTTCCTCTCTCAATGTATGTGTATCTGACCACATTGTATTGTTGGTCGTCTCAGGCTGACCTTTGGATAAGCCAATCTAATCGGCGGCTACAGAATCGTTCGGTATATCAGGGGGAAGTAACCGCATCAATTTCACAATAGCGAAAAAAGATGTCTAGGCGGCCGAGTAGCTAATTCGTTAGACTATTGACTATTTGAATTTACCGTCCATGCGACAGTATTTCAGTCATATAGCGACGTCCAGCTAATTACAGGTGGAGGAAGACCCCAAATGCACGGAGGCATCCGGGTAGAACCACCGACCTACCGCAAGCCAGCTGGAAGGCTTCCTCACATGAAAATCCGAATGACCCTACCGGGATTCGAACCCACGCGGTGAGGGGCTGAGTTAATGTTAAAGTTACCGACTTTACCCTCTCGGCGTCGTAGGCCCCTAATTCGGTAGAGCGGTAGCTCATTCAGCAAAGCATTCGTCCTGTAAGAAAAAGGCCCCGGGTTCGAGTCCCGGTCAAGCTGCACATTTTCTTCACCCTGTGACAAATGTTTAACCGAAGTCAGTTAGAAACGCGCTATTTAATTGGATTAATATCGGGCACTTGCTTATGCATATAAATTACTTAAAAGGTCAATCTGACGTGACCCCCTAATGCGATGTTGTCAGATCCTAATCGCGGATAGTATGTGTGCAAATTAGGATATGATTTTAATGAGATTGGTGTATGTTATAAAAGGAGTCCGCAAAAAACAACAACACCAATACAGGCAATAAGTTTACCACGATATTTTCCTTCGATAAACACTCAACTGAAATATATAAATTTTCCGGTTCAATTTATTGCACAAGAAAATGACAGAATACTTCAAAATCATTCTTTATTCTTATTTCGGGTTCTTTTTCCCTTTCCTTTTCTTTTTGTCGCTTACTTCCGGTTCTTCAACAGGAAGTCCATATTCGTCCCACATGTCTTCGTTCTCCTTTTCCCATTTGCTGTCAAGTTTTTGTGCTGTGCAGAAAGCGTTCGGAAACCAGCCTTCGCCAGTTAGGCACGTGCAGACAAGCTTTCCGATTTGACGATATTCTCCGACAGGAATGGTGGTCTTCTTGTACATGCATGATGGACCTGTGAAAATAGTTCCGGTGAGCATGAATAAAAAGAAGTTCTATAGACCATTTCATTCTGAAACGAGACGTAAACCTACGTAAATCAGCGAGCACTTCCCGAACACTTAATATACATGCTGGTGTATAAGTTCACACATTGTTCAATGGGAAATACACATGAGATTTTCCCCAGTCACTGATTGGTCAATTTAAATCAGCGACATATACTGGGTATTGCCGATCTAATAGAGATATGGTCTATTGATAATTTGAAAGTGAAGAAACTTTGGATGCTTTATGGTATATGAAGCCACGCTTTTATTTCCAACTTCAAGTCATTTACAACAAACAAGAAGTATGCATGTATGTTGAATCCTAAAATACGTTAGTACGTGAAATACCAAATGTCATATTTTTCATAACGGTTAAGGTGCTATGTATACCTATTTTAGAGTAAAGTTAAAGTGGAGAAAAACAGGAAATATCTTTTGAAAAGAAATTCGGCGTCATCGAGGATATCCGGAACTCACACAAATGGGATTTTTCATGTACAAACAAGGTGTTCATGTAATTGTTGCTGAAAACATGCAGCACAACAATAACTCTATCATTATTCTTTGTGGACCCATAAATATGTTTATACCTACATGGGATTTCGAAAAAAAATGTGATTGTTATTCCAGAATAGGAATTATCACATTTGAATATGTACATGTACAAACCTGTGTGTGTAGGAAATAAATAAATGAGACGTAACTGACATTACCATCGAAACATATTTTAGACTTTTCACGCCGCCAGGCCGCTAGGCCGCTAACTTTACGAATATCAGTAAACTGCACAATTTAGTTACGCAAATCGTTGTATCTCGACGTAATTTTTACAGTTATTTTTAAGTAAATAAAGCTATTTATTTTTATTTCTTCATTTTCATATCATGATCATTAATGCCAGCATCATCTTGATCTATACTCTCTCTCCCTCTCTCTGTATTTTTTATTTGAAATATCAACTATCTAAATAAAAGGGATATAAAACAAAGGGACTTCCAGATGATATTGATTCTTTCATCCGGAGATGAGCGAGGTAAAACGTTTGTAGTATGACAAAAACCAGCCATGGAGATTTCCAACGTTCATTAGGTTTACCGCTGAGGATTGGATGCAACACCGCAATAATATAAGTAGAATACATATAAATATCACAACACATTTTTATTTTATTCTCTCTCTGTTTAGTAGATGAAACATGTCTCCTTGCCAGAGACATGTACTTTGTTTCCTGTTAATATGCAATTAAGATAAGAAAACCACGGTCCCTTGTGAATAAATCTATACATATGTGATTGTTGCTAATCTGAATTCAACGATCTCGAACATATTCAAGGACTATATTGTACTTTTTAAGAGTTTATGTCCGTTTAAACGTCATTTAGATGTTTCACGTGAGACCCTTTATTTCAAAATTATTGAGAGATATTAAACCGGAACTACGCTAAACAAATGAGATTTAACACAATAGAATGGTTGATAAGAGATGTATTTAGTTATAAGAAAAGTGGTATGGAAAAACAACAACAAAAAAAGCAACAGGGTCGCATTTTTTCTGCAAGGTATCGCTATTTCCACATTGTTGTGTTTATCAATGTTTGATGCTGCTTTGATTTACTATAACTATTATCGAAACCAACGGGAAATGAATATCTTTTTATATATGCTCAATTTTGGCACATTTTCATTTTTTTCAGGGGTTAAAATCCACGACCGGTGGTTAAAGTCTACGGCTATCTGTAACCACCTGAAATTAAATACTTAGTTGCAAAGCTACAAATGATTAAAAAAAGGCGTCTAAAATTAGCGTTTTTCGCGGCCGGTATGAATCCGTGAAATTTAAGTGTCGTAAAATTGTTGCTACCACACGAACTTTCGATATTTAGTTGTCAACCAGACTGATTTACACGAAATTAAAAAGTAAGTAAAATACAAACATTTGTGTCCTTGAATTTAAATCGGTTTATAGATAAAGTGCAAAAAGGTTTGAGAAGAAGAAATTAGAAAACTATTAATGCATAGCATAGAAGGGCACATAAGACAAGGTTTTTCCTTTAGATATAGAGGAAGCTGAAAGTAAATGCAAAACGAAAGTAGAATATTATAGGATAATGTGGGTGTTTCGATCCCAGGTCGGTCCAAGGGTATCGACAGACAAAACAAACGGCGAAACTAAAGGATAACCGAATGTTTATTGACCGTTTTTTTGGGAGGGGGGGGGGTTGTTGTTTTTTGGCCTTTTCTGACCGAATTATCCACTCTACAATATGACGTAATTAAAAGAGGCAGGAGACCAGACCCAGTAGCATATTCTCAAAAATGTAATTTTAAAACTCAACTTTAAGTACGAATTCCATGCTCAAGACTTTGGAATCACGTTAGATTTTAATATGAATTTGAGATTTGAGAGACTTGGCACCAAAGTATTTTTCGAGGAGACATAGGTCTTGGCACTCCTTGTATTTTCTTTTAACTTTCGATAGCACTTCATACTGTAGCCAAACTGTTAGGTCATTATTTTTCATTATAACTGTTGATTTTGCAGATGTTTTATTTTACTTATTGTATACTGTATGTGTCCATGAATATATCGTCCACTAAAATCCTCAAAGGCTCATCACCGTATATATGTATATAAAGAAGGCTGAGGAGAGATGAGCCCCTCTAGCTTTCAGAAGACGCTATGTGCCAAAGACATTTCCTGGAATTTAGTATGTATTCATCAAATCATGCTAAAAGAAATAAAATCAGACGCTTCTATAATTTTGGATGTATGCTAATTAATTTATGATTGGAAAATGTTCAAAACTAGCATGGGGAGGATGTCCCATAACACTGGGCGCGATGATAAATACTTTTCATATACAAGTAAACTGGGGATTTCGTCTGAAGAGGAATATGGTCTCGTGAATTTAAATCACATAAGTTGACGGTGAAATCACGCATTTGACAATTGTGGCATCAACACGTGAAATCATTTGATCATGTAACAAAATATGTCTAGAAGATTAATGAACTTCTTTTTATGTATTCGACGGAAGATTATCCCTTTTTTATAGCTAAATCAAATATGCCATGTCAATATTTTATGAGAAATGTTTTGTTGTTTGTTTTATGTTTGTTGGGTTTAATTCTCCACCGGCAGTTTTTCAGATATTTGTAAAATATGTCTAATTGAGGCAGATATAGTGCTGCCACACTGCATTATTACGCCATAGACATGTGGCATGATACCAAACTCAGTCATATTATCCTGACACCGGGCAAGCCAGTCCTAGAATTATACCTTTATACTGAGCGCCAAGCAAGGGAGCTTATACGAAATGCATTCTTTCCATTTCAAAATAAGAGAAAAACATATACTATGAAATCATTAATTTTCGTGGGACTCTCTTATATAGACCTCACGATTTCTAGAACATAACTCCACGAATACATGTACCCACGAAACTCCCTTTGGTACATAATCAACGAAAGTTAAGGTCAACGAAAATTTATGATTTTAGGACCTTATGAGAACATCTAATTAAGTGATAGATTCATATGAATAAGCAAACAGAATGTACAATGAACAATAAATGAACATGATGAACAATAAATGCGTGGGGAAATTCGTGAGAACGTGATTCATAACAGGATTTCGGAAAGAGTAGCTGATGAAGTCAGAGAGATAAAAGTTCACGTGACTTACTGTTTAAAATTGTGTGTAAATATAATAAATGATGAGAATAAACACTCATGTGCGTTTTGGATTAGAAACTCATAAAACGTTGTCAGTTATGGTTGTTCATCAATGATTAATGTAAAAATTCGTTATCTGCTATAATACGTATAAAGGCAGTGCGATACTAATAAAGAATGTGTGTTTATAGATATCTTGTACGATAAACAAAATCAAGTGATTGATGAACATCTGTGTAAATACGATTATAATGAAGGTAAATGATAAAACATTAAGCGGTATGCCGCAGGAAAAAACGTTAAAGGTAATTCAAAGGTCTAATGTTAGATACACGTCTCTGTGTAGATACAAATTAATGATACAAATAGAACAAGCTACGTTCGAATGAACGCCATGCCCCACGGAGGGGGAGGGGGCCTTAGAACTTGGGGCTCAAGGTCATTTGAAGGTCACGGTCACCTGGCGGGTAGAGCTCATCAAGGTGCATCTGTGAGATTTGGAGGCTGTAGGTGGAAAGGTTTCCGTGTTATGGACAAAGATAAAGATTTGTGACAAACAGACAGAAAAACCAAAAACAATGTCCCGATTAATCGACTCGGGGGCATAAAAAATTAGAATTCATTACTATGCATTTATTCACAGTGATAGCTACATCCTTTATACACTCAGCATGTTTATCCCTCATGAAAATTTATCCCTTATGAAAATGGGTTATCCCTCAGTATGGACGTATACAACTTTATACACACAGCGCAGTTACCCCTCATGAAAATGGGTTATCCCTCAGTATGGACGTAAACAACTTTATACACGCAGCGCGGTTATCCCTCATTAAAATGGGTTATCCCTCCGTATGGACGTATACAAATTTGTACACAGCGCGGTTATATATCCCTCATTGGGTAAAAATGGGTTTAATCCCTCGTATGGACGTAATACAACGTTTAAGTCACACGCGCCACTGTTACCCCTCGTGAAAATGGGTTATCCCTCAGTATGGACGTAAACAACTTTATACGCGCAGCACTGTTGCCCCTCGTGAAAATGGGTTATCCCTCCGTATGGACGTAAACAACTTTATACACACAGCGCGGTTATCCCTCATGAAAATGGGTTATCCCTCAGTATGGATGTAAACAACTTTATACGCGCAGCGCGGTTAACCCACATTAAAATGGGTTATCCCTCAGTATGGACGTAAACAACTTTATACGCGCAGCGCGGTTATCCCTCATGAAAATGGGTTATCCCTCAGTATGGACGTAAACAACTTTATACACGCAGCGCGGTTATCCCTCATGAAAATGGGTTATCCCTCAGTATGGACGTATACAACTTTATACGCAGCGCGGTTATCCCACATTAAAATGGGTTATCCCTCAGTATGGACGTAAACAACTTTATACGCGCAGCGCGTTTAACCCACATTAAAATGGGTTATCCCTCAATATGGACGTATACAACTTTATACACGCAGTGTGGTTAACCCACATTAAAATGGGTTATCCCTCAGTATGGACGTATACAACTTTATACACACAGCGCGGTTATCCCTCATGAAAATGGGTTATCCCTCAGTATGGACGTATACAACTTTATACGCGCAGCGCGGTTATCCCCTCATGAAAATGGGTTATCCCTCAGTATGGACGTATACAACTTTATACGCGCGCGCGGTTAACCCACATTAAAATGGGTTATCCCTCAGTATGGACTTAAACAACTTTATACACGCAGCGCAGTTACCCCACATTAAAATGGGTTATCCCTCAGTATGGACGTAAACAACTTTATACACGCAGTGTGGTTAACCCACATTAAAATGGGTTATCCTTCAGTATGGACGTAAACAACTTTATACACGCAGTGTGGTTATCCCACATTAAAATGGGTTATCCCTCAGTATGGACGTAAACAACTTTATACACACAGCGCGGTTATCCCTCATGAAAATGGGTTATCCCTCAGTATGGATGTAAACAACTTTATACGCGCAGCGCGGTTAACCCACATTAAAATGGGTTATCCCTCAGTATGGACGTATACAACTTTATACGCGCAGCGCGGTTATCCCTCATGAAAATGGGTTATCCCTCAGTATGGAAGTATACAACTTTATACACGCAGCACGGTTATCCCTCATGAAAATGGGTTATCCCTCAGTATGGACGTATACAACTTTATACACGCAGCGCGGTTATCCCTCATGAAAATGGGTTATCCCTCAGTATGGACGTAAACAACTTTATACGCGCAGCGCGGTTATCCCACATTAAAATGGGGTATCCCTCAGTATGGACATATACAACTTTATACACACACCGCGGTTATCCCTCATGAAAATGGGTTATCCCTCAGTATGGACGTATACAACTTTATACACGCAGCGTGGTTATCCCTCATGAAAATGGGTTATCCCTCTGTATGGACCTATGCAACTCACCATCTGGACACGAGGCGCAGCACTCTCCTCTCTTGACCACTGGGTTGGGACACTGCAGCACCTTCTCCGGACATTGACTTTCACCGCACGACACACGTCCAGAATACTGACACTCGCACCGTTGGCATTTCGGCCCATCAAATACGTCACCTGTGTCAAAAATAGTTCATGATTGTGTTTGATTCAACCGTCTTTGAACCTGAGTCAGCACTGTCTGGCACTAATTTTAAAATCAATCATTTGCGTGCTATGGTCTGTCATGAATTATTGTATTCCAGTGCTTTGAGAACGTTGTCTACACGAGGTAGATATAATGCTGCCTCACGTGTACAAGTGACATGGTACTACATTCACATTAACCAGACAAGGGACAAACAAGATCTGGAAATGTTCTTTCGAGTTGAGTGCCAAAAACGGAAGATATATCAATACCATTTCCAGCGGCTTTTGATATGTCGCTGCCGGGGATCGAAACCTCCAGGACCCGTCACTGTTTGTCAGAAAAGATTTTTGATAATTTCTGCAATGACAATTTCAAAGATGACAATCACAAGTCTATAGGGATAGTTTTTTTTCCTAAATAATCGACAGAAAATTAATTTATTTATTTATCCATTAATGTCAAGTAATTTATCCTTTATTGAAAGGCTGCTATCAATGTTTGCTTATAAATTAGCATACCAGACAAGTCTATATTTTCTTCATCATGTACATAAACGTTTCTACGTTCGTACTTATTTGGCTATTAGAAGGGTGAACACACTTATACGTCTGACGTATAACTTCCTCGTACTTTACTCGCACTTTAGTTTCTTTTAAGGATAAGTAGAGACGGTTGAAGTCAGTCAAACAATTTACATTTTTCAAATATTTGTTTATAGATAGTTTAGAAAGTGTATTGCAAATTACATATACATTTACAAATTACCATTTACTTTTTATTGTCACCTACACAGGTATTTAAGTTACAATTACACATTTGTTGCTTCTTTTCTCCTCCTTATCATTTAATAGAGCTATCATCATCATCATCATCATCATCATCATCATTATCTTCATCATTGTTTTCGTCATCGTCATGATTTTCAAAACTGTTACAACTTAGCGCTTTATATCTGCGGTGTCAGAAGTTAGCGGTTTTTGAAATGGCGATGCCATTGAGATATTGTTCAAGTCGGTATCCCTGAATATTTTAGTCATTCTTTTTTATTTTTTCTCTTCCTTAGTTTATTCTTCCCTTTTTAAATTATCATTCTTGTCATTATTCTTTCATATATAGTTTCTTTTAACCACTATATCAGAACCTCGTTAAACCGAGGTTTTTGGATCAGGCCGAAAACTTAGAAAATTATTAGATGAAAACGTGCTCATAATCTCCCACCCACAGGTCGATGAGGATGGGACATCGCTTCTGTTGTCGTCATAAAATAATATTGGATATTAACCCGGGAATTATTCAGAATAAGGTCAATTATAAGCTTAGGAAATTGTATAAACTTTGATAAATTTATGAATAATTTTACCTTGAAATATGTATTAAAAACTAGAGACCGGAATTATACTTAATAATAAAAAAAGAAGAAAAAACTAATATGGAACGCCAAATCTACATAAACTCAAATATTTGAAGATCTCTTCAAATATTTAGAGATATCTTCAAATGAATTATTGACAAATCAATTGAAGATATCAACAAATGATTTGGAGAGACCTTTAAATGAATTATGATATCAACAAATCAGTTGTTGATCTCTACAAATCACTTCAATTGTAGATCTCTTCAAATCATTTGTTGACATCATAATTAAAACAATTTTTCTTTTTTAATCTTCAAATCAATTACGGATAAGTATTCATTTCATTTAATTGTAGATCTCTTCAAATCATTTGTTGATCCAATTTTTGATATCAATAATTTAATTGTTGATATCAACAATTTATTTAAATCATTTAATATTTAAATTTTTTGATATCAATAATTCATTTGAAGATATCTCTAAATATTGAAGATATCTTCAAATATTTGAGTTTATGTAGATTTGCCTTTCCATATACTGAAGATACCAAAAGATAAAGAAATACTTTAATGATGTTCGGTTTAGCGAGGCTCTACTTTATATTATACCCACCACTACCATCATCATCATCATCATCACAAGGTTTGGCCCAAATTTATCAAATTTATCCTCTGTTTCTATATAATCTGACACATGTACCTGGTTTGTAATAGGCTCCCTTAAATTTGCACTGGCACTGTCTACAACACTCCTTAGGAGCGTCCTCTGGTGGCCTGTAGAATCCGCTGACACACTTAATATTCGGACACACTTGGCGGTCATCGCAGGTATAAGTTCCATCCGGTTTACACTCGCACGGCTGGCAGGGGTCATCTAAAACAGCTCCTGATAAAATAAAACATAATATTTAATCATTATTCTATTTGTTTTTTAATCATATTTTATTTATATGATACACTGTATATACATTTCTTGGGTTGGGTTATTTTTCGTGGGAAGTTTTATCTATGGATTCATATCCATACTTGTTGGAATTGTTTATTCAATCGACATCAAGTATAACTAAATATGAATTCGTGAATACATGTTTTCACAAAATTGCCTTTCATGCATATATACTCAACGAAGTTTAATGAAAACGAAAATGATTTTTGTTGTTTTTCACTGTATGTACAAGGGTTGATCAATAAAATTGGTGGACACCTCTAATAACTTACACATTTTTAACATAGAAGTATATAAAACTTGTTTCAAATATATATGAATGTCTTTTGTGTTATATGCTGAAAATTCATTTAAATACGCTCGTATCATTAATATAATTGCATACCGGTAGTGACATTTGAGAAAATTCGAATACAAGAATGTCTCGCTTTTGACCGGGAGTATGAAGTAGTCAAATGTTAATTACAGAACGTGATCAATAATCATGAGGAAATTTAAGTATGAACTGACATTTATTTCAATACGAAGATCTATAGTTGTTACTCCTGTGAGAAATGTCAGTGTAAAATATCACGGATATGAAATTGTTAAAATAGACAACTACATAAATCAAATACGCATGCATGAAATGTACAACTATCCCCTCTGCATATCAACATTTTATTTGTAATCGAAAGCAATCAGTGTGCTTGGAGAGAAAATAAGATGTACCTTACTCTTTTATCAGAATTTAAAGCGTATGAGCTTGACAAGCGATTATTTTATATCAACATTAATATATTTCATTATTGTTATTTTTTGGATATCTTCATTATTTTTCTACTTCTGTCGTCAATTGGAAAAAAAAAAAAAAAAAAAAATAAAAGGAAATTCGAGATTGCGTTTAATGACACATGTGAATCAAGTTCATTCGGTTATACGTGTAGATAGTCATTAAACTCCTGGATAACATGCAATCTGTAGTCTTCAAATGAATTAATGATATATAATTATTGATATCTCCAAATCATTTGTTGATATCAACAATTAAATTATTTCGGTTATACGTGTAGATAGTCATTAAGCTCCTGGATAACATGCAATCTGAAAGTGTACCAAATTCTCTGAATTGTTTTCCGTCCATGCAACCACATCTGGGACAACATTCCCCGGGCACCACGACTGGGTTCCGACACTCCACAGCTGGACACGCCATACTGTCACACAGCACCTGCCCATCGGACTGGCAAACACAATTGATTGCGCATGCGTCATCTTTTGGTGCTGGCATTTCGTCACCTATATGACGTAAGATATAAATAAGACTTTTAAAAAAATTGTCCTGGTAGCAGAGTGACAGAAGAGCTCGCCTTGTACATAGGAAGCTATGGGTTCGATCCCCGGCCACGACATATTAGAATCGTTAGAATGATATTGGTAAACTGCCCTTGCTTGGCAGTCAACATATCAGAAAAGTTCTATGACTGCCTGACTGGTAGGTCGTGTTACAATTAATGTAATCGGCTACAGTATTAAGTCAATAAAGTCTTGTCTGTGGCTAATAAACGAACATCGTGGGCATTTTAACAGTGTTACCATTCTAGTTATTAAAAAACATGACTTTCTTAATCTGGTGGAAATCACATTTAAATAACCGATCTTATTTCTCACTAAACCTGATTTCTAGGTGTGTATAAATACATTGGGGATTTATTCAGGAATGTCTTACGGTATATCTTGCGGTACAATAATATTCTAAATCTACCTAGCAACACATTTATAACACTCTTCCTGTATACCTTAACCCTTTCCCTCATAGAGGATACCATGAAAAGACCTATACGAACAGCATAGGTTTTATGCTGTTCGCTGCTCCTCAGTGGTCTGGTGATGAGGATTTTACAATTAAATTTGGTAAGGTTTGAGTTTGGCTTTCTGCAGATCAGGCTTTATGTGGTACCTAATGAGTGCGTCAAAATGAGTCTATATGAGGGAAAGGGTTAATGATATATTTGACCAATATTATAATGGATGCGCCGCCTTACAATATTAAAGAAATTTTGATGATCTGACAGTCCATAACCAGAATAGAAATCCTCTACAAATCAAGTATTCATGCGTCAATAAATCAGAAGCAGATCTAAAAGAAGTCCCATCTTTGTCAAGTTTTATATCTGATATCATGATAACAAGTATCTGGTGTTGCATGTAACACATGAGTCCCCTGCCGGTGAGATGCATAATTTTTCCGTTACCATAGCAACCAGAATTTTGGTCCGAGCAAAAATAAAAACAAAGTGACGTGCAGGATCTCCATACTTCCATCTATTCATATACCAAATTTCATAATATTATCTAATACGGCTTTTAAGTTATCGCGGGATCCAGATTTCCGGACATCCGGACGGACGGACGGACGGACAGACAGACGGAGGGCAAACCTATAGTCCACTCCGGTGTAAACACCGGTAGGAAA
>CM037781.1:31870474-31920474 GCA_021229015.1 Solen grandis | reverse complement strand
AAATATTATCGCGTTCTTTCTTTATATCAAATGATTGATAATGGTAAACTAATATGACTGAATACACTTTAAATTAGAAAAATAGATAAAATTATGGAAGAAAATTAACACCAAGCACTTTTTAAATGAGAACAAGTAATTTTTTAAATTAATTTTCATTAAGAGATTATTCTTTTTTAAAATGTAATATAATGTAAATGGTTTCCTAAGATATGGTATGACATGGTTTTGTATGGTACATGTTTAAACCTAATAATGCCATGCACAATTTCTTAATTGAACTTTTCCTTTCTCCATTTTGGACTGTACCATAGTTGTTTGTGAAGGAGATTGGTGAAATGAAATTGACCAGTGCAGACCATGACTAAACTTCACATATGTGCAGGCTGATCTTAGTTTGCACTGATTCCAAAAGCATCACTGAAAGGGTAAAGTTAAGATATCGTATAAATCATTTTCTTCTTCAATATAAATATGTTACTAAATATCATAAGCGAAGCACCCACGGAGAGAGAAATTCATTTTCTTACAGGAGAAAAAATGGAAATATATCGAAGGTTATAGATATACATTTACTTTTATTGAAATATTGGATAAAAGGTACGCTTTAGAAATAGGTTTTTAATTGCTTCAAGGTAGCTGGCACCTGTAGCGAGGTTATTTCCTTTATTAAAAGTTTGCTAATGACGTGTGTGTTAATGGAAAGCGACTCTGAATTGTTAAACAATTAAAAGAAATAGATGAAATACGTACCTTGTCAGTGCCGTATTAGATTGGTAACTCGATACGAAAAGTATATTTATACAGTATTTAACCATTTCTGAAGGAGTAGAGAAAAAGAGGTAAAACTAATCTTGGATGTATGAAGAACACATTGACCTGTCCGTGTGATTAATGGGCCAAAGTGTAAGTTAGTTTGACAGCTTTGTATTATACGTGACAAAAATGCTATTGGTATTTTTTTGCAAAAGAGGTCACTTCTAATTGTTAAGGTATTAACGGTGCCTGTTGACGGTACAGAATAATTATTTACCCTCCTCCATAGCTACTGTAGAATCATTAATTTTCGTGTAGGACTTATTTTCGTAAAATCTCGGTTGGTTTAGTCTATGACTATAAATCAAACACAAAAACGTGTCATTCAATATACTTCATATCATCTATAACTTAAATCCACGATTATATGAACCAACGAGGACGATTTTGTAACAGATTCGACGAAAATTAATGTCAACGAAAAATAATGATTTTATTGTAGTATAACTCAGAGTCAGGCTATGTTTAACAATAAAAGGAGTATGGAAATTTAAAAAAGCAATAGTGAGTGACACATCAAATTATATCGAAAAGGGGGAAAAAAGGTATTAAGCAAAAAACGCATAATGATTCATAAAAATGTGACAATGATAAAAAGTAAAGCACAAAAGATGAAATAACAAACATACGGATCCAGCCTCTATCAGAAAGAAAATATATATATGTCATGAAAAAATATAACAAGAAATGTATGCATTTTATTTTATTTGTAGGAGTTGTATAACCTATGGCACGTATAATTACTCCGTTTAATTCAAAATTGCAACATAAAACTCAAGAAGTTGACTAGAAAAAGTATCCATACAACATTGAAGCAATTAATAAAAAAAATTGTCCTATTTATATATTTCACTACCAAGTCCGTTATTACTTCTCTAATTAGTGCCGCACATGGCCTGTTTCTAACCATGAGACGGAAGTGATGTTAAATGCATTACTGTTTTATGAAATTGTTGCCAAAATAGTGATACAGCACACCAAACGACAAATCACGTGACAGACGGAAAACAATTCGGAATACCTCCTGTCTGTTCGAGGCTGAATTGTATCGGTCTCGTCCGCCTGGTCTAAACTGGGTCTGAGGACGCAGGAAGAGTCATACAGAACTGTTTATATGAATATTTCGAACGAGTTTAATGTAATCCATCCATCATTAAATTGTGATCATAGTCCATCAAGTGACCATGGGAATTTTATGATAATGCAAGCTTTTACAGACCTTCAGCAAAAACACATATAAACTCCAAATCAATAGATGCTTACATCTGCACTCAAGCCTTTTTAAGCACTTGAAGGACAATGATTATATTATATAATGGATGGATAACCTTAATACTGAAAGGATCTAAAACATGCCAGATTATCAAAAACTGCTTCGATAGAAAACATTAAAAATATCTGGCGGTCTTTTCATAATTTGGTCATTTCTTTTTATTAACGTGGACCCGTACGCAATTTTGTTTTGCACTCTATAAATCGATGCAATTATGGATAACCTCTTTTAAATCCTTTAAGTATTTAAAAATTAACTAAGATGTACAGATATATACGAACACAAGAAACCAGATTCCATACGTAAAAAGTCTTCTTCATTGTTTCAAAGAGCGTGTATCTTTCGCTTTGAATTATTCTTTAAACATTGCTTCTCATTCTTATCGAGAGACTCGCGTGTATTTTGAAAACAGTCTTAAACATTGTTATTTCAAACAATGAAATATGTGTACTTTTTTTTAAAGAAAATCCGAACATAAAAAATCTGTTAACAGTTGAGAGAATTCTGATTTCAAGTATCGTATAAATGGATGCTATAAACAAAGAGAGAATAAAGATATATAGACCCTTCTACCGGGGTTGGAGTCACTATCCTCTATTTTACGACCCTCTATCAGTTAGGATGTGATTATTTGGGTCATATCTACGTCATCACAAACCTTGTGGTTTTGACTTTTGTCCATAGTTGTCTCCCTTTGCTTGGTTTAAGTGAGTTAAATACGATGGTCGGTATTTTCTCACTTACGGTGGGTCTATCTCGGAAAGTTACTTGTTTGCTGGCCGTTGCCATGGCGATCAATTGATCAGAATATGATAACTGAAAATCTAGCATGTCATTTTGTGTTATATTTCTTTTCTTTGAATTATAAAAATATAGGAAAGTCAAGTTCAAGTTCAAGTTTACTGGCGCTTTCGGTAGGTCGGTGGTTCTACCCGGATGCATCCGTTCTTTCGGGGTCTCCCTCCACCTGTAATTAGCTGGACGTCGCTATATGACTGAAATGCTATCGAAGCAACGGTAAACTCAAATAGTCAAGTCAAGTTTACTGGCACATTTCAGCAAATACAATTTGCCATTGGCCATTTACAGTCATAGACGGATGGTAAAACATGATAAATTAACACAATCAAATACAATAATACATTTAAATTCTCATTCAAGACATTATTGTGAATGATAATAGCTAGTTCATAGAATGTGATAAATTATGTAACTTAATGGTAGTTAATTTATTTACTGTTGGCTGTGATATATTTTCCATTCTAATACCGAATACTAGACTATCAACAACGACTTCAAAAGGAAGAGATGTAAGGATGTCCAGTGATATCAACAAAAAACATCTTCAACGAAACCATTTAATATAACCTGGCAAACTCTTTTGGAAAAGAGATACATGTGTAAAATTCAATGATATTTCTTTTACAATGTAGTATTATTCCAGTTCATTTAAAAAGTTTACAAGAAAAAGATTTTGAATAAGTCTAACAGAGGCTTCGTTGGATTTCACATTCTTAGTATTCCAAATCCTGAAAGTGCATAGGCCTACTTTCATAAAATTGCGCGGTAACATTTACGTTTTAAATCATACATGAGTATAACACCGAATGATGCTTAAGCCAAGTAGCTTTCGTGCTTTATGAAAACTTATCTGACAAAGGTATTTAAATTTTCTCCTCTGACTCAAAGTGCATGCGTTTATCATTAAAAATTGGGAAAAGAATTTTCATGCCATTCTCAGACGCAAAGTACTTGTCCAATCCAGTGACCGTCGGTAATAATAAGCTGTAAGAATATGCTTCCCAATCAACATGAAATAAATAAAATTCCATGGAAAACAATAATGAATTATCAAATTAATGCTATAAAAGATTTTTTTCAGCATTTAACTGTTGTTGGCATGCTATTTCTAGAGACAGGTACACCGAAAAAGACATCTTCAAATTCACTAAATATCATATACGGAGAAAATTTGTCACATATTTATATAACATCAATATCTCTTTCTCTATACGTTTAGGTCATCCTTATAGTCGGTAAATATGTTGATTTTCCAGAGGGAAATAATACAATAAATAATAAAATTCACTTTAACTCAATATTTCGGCAAAAGTATGCCTTTCTCAAAAAAAAAAAACATGATTTTTTTAGCAGTTCTACATTATAGACGTTTGAATATCACCAAATTGTTATTGCTATCCCGATAATAGAGTATTTCTATTTATTTTTTAATATTTAATTTATACCACATTTCCGTCAAGCAATAACAATGTGGCGACTATTCAGACGTCTAACTCAACGTCTTGAAAAGCTGTAATATAATTACTTTCAATACTAAAGAAGTAAGCCCTGTCTTAAAAATGACGAACTATGTGTATATTACTATCGTGTTAATTAGTAAACATCATCATCATCATTTATATACAGACATATGGCAACTACGATCTTACGATTGCAATGTTTCGTGGTCTTCAATGAAATAAAATGGCACACAATATCTGACAATGCATTAATATGACATCGTAAAATAAATTACCTAAACCACGGTGAGCACATTTTCCGCGAGAAAATCCTTCCTTTACTCAAATATGAAGCAAAATCAGCAAATACACATCAGAAATTCCTTTCATGTATCCCGCTAAGAGAATATTCCTACAATATAAACCACATTTCCGTTATTAACCTATCCTTTTCGCTAGCATTTCATTGATTTCATATAATTTCTATCACAGGTATACTCTGAAGTTTTATACATTGGATACCCGAACGACGGCTCTCAAACTTCTTGGTATCGTTTAAGAAGCTTAAATCAAATGTATATAAATATGCAGAGGTCATGAATAATTCAAACACACTTGTTATCCGCTTATTTGAAGTAAATGGATTAAATGTCGGGGGGGGGGGGGGGGGGGTATTTATAAGTGATTGTTAAAACTACGCCTTTGTTGTTCTAACGAGTACACCGATTATAGATTAAACTGAAGTATTGAATGATTGTTTGACACAAAGATGAAACAGGTCACGAAGAAATAATATTAGCTTTCAGTTATTTGCAACAAATTTAAATAACTAGGAACTAATAATGATTAACAACGGCCCAAGTTTTTAAACATGTGCGTGCAATTTAAACCAATATTTGAAAAGAAAATCGGAACAATCTTTCTTTTTTATCATGGGTTTAACGCCCCGACGACAGTATGTCAATCATTCGGGATGATGTCTACATGAGACTCATTACTGTGATATCACGCCGTAGATAAGTGAAATCACAACCAGACATATCATATTTAGCCTTACACCGGACAAACCAGTCCTTCTCCCGTTGCAAGACAAATTCTGTAATCACTCATGTGAGACTCAAGGACTTTAAAATTCCTGACCTTGGATAATTGTTGACGATTAATTTCGCGTAAATCAAACTATTTAAGATTTTTAGAAATATAATGAGGCATATTTCAGCAATACATTGATGCATGTTGTATGGTCTACTAAAATTGTTAGATTTCCGATATTCTCGTGAGAGAGAGAGTGAAAAAGAGAGAGAGAGAAAGAGAGATATGACGTGAAATAGTTTATACTTGGGCTGTTTTAAAATGCCTCGACTTAACATGTGTATAAGGGTATCTCCATGACTGATTTGCCAATGGAAATGGCACTGGTACATATTTCTTGTGCTTAGCGATCAGCACAAAAGGGGTCGTTTCAGGAACGGATGTCCCAGTGTCAAGATAATGTGACCGGGTGTGGTATAATGCCTCTTATCTACGGCGTGATACTGCAGTGAAGCAATCTAACGTCAGTCTTATTAAACACAAATTCCGAAATAACGCATACACTGCACGCTAGATCATACTAGAGAAGGTAGATAAATCCCAACAATGTTAATAAGCTGTCAGGTTTTGACGCCAGAGTTATTCCCTTGAATGAATTCAACTAGGACTAAAGTTGAGTGACGGTCCATGTAATTGGAAATACCATAATAAGTAAATGAATTTTAAAATATCTGATATATTCAAATTGAGTGATGGAGTGAGCGAATATGTGAGAGAGTGAGTGAAATACACACACGTTTTAAAAGTAAGTAATAACTGTACTCATTTAGGTACATAACTTATTGATTGAATAAGAGAGTGAGTAAGTAAGTAAGTAAGTAAGTAAGTAAGTAAAAGTAAGTAAGTAAAAGTAAGTAAGTAAAAGTAAGTAAGTAAGTAAGTAAGTAAAAGTAAGTAAGTAAGTAAAAGTAAGTAAGTAAAAGTAAGTAAATAAAAGTAAGTAAGTAAGTAAGTAAGTAAGTAAAAGTAAGTAAGTAAGTAAAAGTAAGTAAGTAAAAGTAAGTAAGTAAAAGAAGTAAGTAAGTAAAAGTAAGTAAGTAAAAGTAAGTAAGTAAAAGTAAGTAAGTAAAAGTAAGTAAGTAAGTAAAAGTAAGTAAGTAAAAGTTAGTAAGTAAAAGTAAGTAAGTAAGTAATTAAGTAAGTAAGTAAGTAAGTAAGTAAAAGTAAGTAAGTAAGTAAGTAAAAGTAAGTAAGTAAAATTAAGTAAGTAAGTAAGTAAGTAAGTAATTAAGTAAGTAAGTAAAAGAATAAAAAAAATAAAAAAGTAAGAAACTTCAAGGTAAATTAAAATATGAAACATGGTGCATAACCATATCGACGGACAAACAATTTAGTGATGTATCAACATGGAACACAACCTCAGCACTTTCTACAGGCTTAAGCGATGTTCATAATATAAGCATCGTATGCATTTTTGTATGCATATAATTCAAGAAAATACTAATATATTGACCGACATTTCTATAAATTTCTTGTTATCCCCCTACTTTCGGTTTTATTGTTGTACGGCCAGAGAGACCGCCGATATGGTTATGCACCGTGTGAAAGGGACGCTAGACAACATGGCTTTATAGACATAACCCAGATTAAGAAACGAAATTGGTCTTTCAATGTGTCCGTAACAAAACTTAGTTGCATAGTAAGGCTTGTTTAATGGACCACCAAGAATTGCATATCCACATGACATTAAACTAAAATTATGTTTGTTGTTGTGTTTACCGTCACCGTGACAGTGAAGAAGTCATTTACTGACGTTCTGTTAATTAAAGATGTGAGAAGACACTGGGACCCGTTTAACTAAACTTTGTACGATCAAATTAGAACTTCGTCGTATGCCTATTGTTCTAAATAGTGCCTATTAATGTTTTAATTTCACAATTTAACATGGTAAATGTTGGCCCATTTAATTGCATTATACAAAGTTAACTCAACAACATTTTAAAGAAAAAATTCGCTTATGAATTTTTTTCTCGTACGAAGTTTAGTGAAACGGGCCCCGAGCTGAGTAAAATCAGAGGTACCCTGGTTGAATGGCTTCCTTAGATGAAAAGTCTAAGCAACGGCTGCCGGGTCTCGAACCCACATCGATGAGGGACCAATAGATAATAATTCAGCCACTATAACCCTCTCGGTCACATTCCTTCACAAACAAGGAATGCCTGAAACCACTTATACCTGCGTGTGAAATCATGAGTAAAAATAGTAAATAACCCTACAAAAACAACTTTTCGCAGATGAATGTTTGGATATATAACATGTTATTGAAACATAATTAATATTATTGACACAAAATGACACTGTAATAAATCACAAACAAATACATATGACGGAAGAATGGTATACAGAGGGCGTAAAAAAGACATTCCATATACGGTCACTGACTTCTCGATTTAAGTCAAAATATTGATACATGTATTAATGCCCGACTTTTTTGATAATTAAAATGTTCACTGCTCTCACTGTTTGTTATTGAACTTGCATAACTCATTATATATATTATTGCTATATGCAATGAATGACAATAAATTGTTATATATAATTGTATTGTGTAATTTTATTGTTACATCAGAGCCGTGAATAAATATATAAAAAAATTTAACAGTCGTACAGAAAAACCAAGTACATTCATGATTTATAGCAATGGTTAATAGAATAAATACACAATATTTAACGAGGATCACTGGACAAACTTTATTCTAAAGGGACTGTGTATAATTTACAGTTTTGATTGTTGTACGTAAACAGTCGGATTGCTAATCGGATATGGATTTTCTGCTACACAAAACAACGACAGACGGTGGTTTTATTAACATTTGGGCTACTGCAAACAAAGTATTAATAACAATGAATAAGATTGCATGGACAGTATGTCGTATTACATGCTAGAGTTCATTAACTTTGACTCCATTCTTTCCCTCTATATATCTGTTTGTCTGTCCGTTCGTCTATCTACCATCCATGGCGAAATTTCAAAACATTTAATCAAATATAACAAGTGTGTTTCACTGTGAAGTACCTCTGTTACGAAATGAAAATGCAATATATTAAATAATTTTGTAAGAGTATAATTTTTATACCAGTCGGCAGTGATTATGAACAGTGGAAGTCAATTCATGCACACTTCATTTGATACTTGTCATTGATACATACAGACAACGAACGAACACATGTGTACACACAATAGGGTATCTGATATTTTAAACCGATGGTCGAGTCTGATGTACGAATATATTCTGACTTAACTTCATTGTAATGTATTGTCAATTGACTTATTGTATTTACCAAGGACAAAGGCGGCGTTTTGTTTTTGGAATCATATGGATTCTTTAATCCATTCAAATGTTATTGATCTTCTAGATAAAGGCCCAAGTAATGAATCGCATCAAGTTCATCTAAATATTGAAGTGAGGTCGGTTTAAATATACCATTTTGTGAAAGATTACAGCAATAATGTTTAAGAAAAGCGGTACGTTTTCGGCTAATAATAACCGTAATGGATTAGGTTGTGGCTTAATGACGTTGTAGGACCCGATGGTTGTTTTTATTCACTGGGTAGGATTTAATGCGATTTATTTTGAGAGAGACTGCAGTTGGGTAGAAATTGATACGCTGTTTATGATAATGTGAGACATGTAGCTTGATTAAAATGCGTGGCATAGTTGACATCTATATCGTGAGAATGAACGATGAAGATTTTTAAGGCTAGCACGCACTGAGCGATAAGAAATTCAGATTTTTTTTTCTCCCTTCGTAATATTCAATACACAGGTTGGAGTTGGATTTGATAAAAAAATGTATCAAGATGTGAAAATAAAGTGAACATACGAAGTGCACAGCGTGTATATATTACACAGAATTGAAATATCTCATTTGAAGATAAATTATTGGATTATCGTGAACAGGTAATATATTTTGTCTTTACACTGAAATCTTAAATACGTTTAAAATAAATTAGATCCAATCCCTGGTTATTTATGAGATGGTGTATTTTCAACTCGTTTTGTTGTTTTATTTATTGTATTTGAACTAGTAGGCTTAAGGAGAAAATCCTGGGCTAAACTTGTAAACAAGTAATATATCTTTCCTGCACCGTTTCCAAGATCAATTTTTGCAGTTTAGCAATATTGAATCATATATTGTATATGTATTTTAAGGTATTACTAATGTCTAATGTTTGTACTGTCAAACTGAGTTCTATAAATAAAACAATAGGATACATTTATAGCTTTACATGCATTTGCGATATTTTCAAATCTTAGTTAATAAGAATGGGTTAAGTTAAAATAGCGTATGTACTTCTGAAAAAAAAGACGCACTGGGTATAAAATAAGACCCTACTATAACCATCACTGGGGTTCCAATGCGAGTGGGTATAGTCTCGTAACCTCTGACGGCCGTGGGTTCGAGTCGAGCTGGCTTCGAGTTGGACGGTTCTACCTGGGTGTATTCTGTGCACGCAGAGTTTCTAGATGGACGCCGCTATTGGACTGGATTTATGTTGCGACGAAGGTTAACAACAACAACAACAACAACAACAACAACAACAACAACAACAACAAAACAACAACAACAACAACAACAACAACAACAACAACAACAATTAACCTCTCCTTTTCAAGCTACTGAAAGGCAAGGTTAGACTGAAAGCCACTTCATTTTTTTATGAACCATTTTATCATAACTTATATGCTTGTGTGGTATAAGAACAGATAAGCCATGAACACTTTTCTGACATACACTTCTGATATTTGTTGTCTTAAGTAATTAAAATGATATTGCTATATACACGTATCGCGTAATTTAATGATATTGCAATAAACATGTATCGCGGTTTTTATGGATGATATTGCGATATGATTTATATATAAATGTATCACGATATTTTGGATGGGGAAGCAGGTATAATCGCTGACGTACCTCAAGCCAGCTGGAACGATTCGTCTCATAAAACCCCGTATTTACTATGTAGACTGGGACCCGAACCAAACAGCCATAAGCAACTAGTAACTAGAACTATAAACAACTGAGCCAATAAAGCCCCCTATATATTAATGTTGTTTATTATGTTTAGAATTAAATATATTTTAGTAAAGTGATAAGCGATGGATGTTGTCATTAAAATTGTCACGCAACATGTATAATTATGCTATTGCCATTCAACAACTTTACGGCATATTCTAATTACATATATATTTTAAATTTTAATATACTGTGAAATGATTTATTTTCGTGGGATACTGATTTTCGTCGATTTTGTGGTGGCTTTTATCCACGAATATTAAACCCCAAGGAAACTTGTCTCTATACAGACTAACATTTTCTAGATCATAGATCCACGAAATAAATGTACCCTAGAAAATAACCTTAGGTACGTAATCAACTAAATTAATGTCAGCGAAATGTAATGATTTTACAGTAGTAGTTTCAGTATAATGATGCCAATATTTCATTCACTGATATGCAAGGTCTTGTATTGTATTTTTGTATCGTAAATTTGAGTTGCAAGCGATCGTATAACCATAAATCACCGACATCTTTTATGGTTGATAGCCCTTGTCATAATCAAACCCTTAATTCCGAATTATCATTTATATTACAGTGTATATTTCTAAAGGATCGATACAGAAATATATCAGCATTTATTTACATGGGTCTTGGAGTATTTAGACATGATAGTTGTATTCTTAAACCTGGCCGCTTGCTTATACAGGCACATTTATTTCTCTAAAGAGACAAGAATTTATGCTTTATCTACCTGTCATAACAAATTGATGACACATATTTAATTATCTACAAATACAAAGACTAACAAATAGGTTTAGAAACTTTTTTTTCCCAAAAAAAATTTCCCATTTATAATTTAATCAAATCGGTGCCTTTAATCCAGGCGGTGTATGTAAACCGACTGTAATTCATTTATGTATGTATTTAATAAGAAAAAGGTACCCTACAAAGTCTTTAATCTTGTACACTATTTTTCTCTCGGCGGGGTATGTATAATAACTTGACGTGGCATTAAAACATCAAATTATCGATCTTCATTGAGGGTTCTGGCATGTATTTAAAAACGGCTCCTTTTATTTCCTCATTCTTAAACATGGTGACGACATACATCTGAAAAAAGGCTCTATTTGATAGCACCGAAAAAAGAGCCCACGAATAAATACATATAATTAAAAAGGTTTTTATATATTAACTACCCTGAAATAATCATTCACACGCCCCTGCTTGCATACTATATGTATTATATGTATTAATTGATATTTTTATGCAGCAGCGGGTACTATAGAATGTTCTTTACAAACTTTGTATTGAAATGACTTTGTCAATAATATGTCAACAAAAATATTGAAAAATCGTGCACTCCATTGTTTACTTTACTGTTTGAATTTGTCAACAAACCCGGAATGCTGTTCCAGACCATATAATTTAGGCGGAGTTTTGTGTTTTTTTATATATCTTCATATACAGACTGCAAATTGAAGAATCAATTATTATAAAATTGGACAACTTAATATAAAAAATGACTATAAGCATTCGATCATTATATGTCAAAAATGTTCAATTTGTGTTCTGTGCTTTACAAAGTTTTAATCAATGTGTATTTCATAGGGGTTAACATCAACTTTATGCACTTATTCTGTCGATCTGGACTTGCATATAACACCGGGAATAGAAAAGGTATTTAATTTAATTACAGTAACTTATTTATTATATCTTAGCAAATGTTAGATAAACGGTCAAAGCTGTATTCAACTGTCAGTTTAATAATACGATACTGTGTCCGCTTACCAAAGGTGTATGATTATGTATAAATAATTAAAATACTGTTGGAACCTCGAAGTCGACTGCTCAATACAGGTTTACTGCTTAATGGGCGATAACACACGTTTTTTGGTATAGTTTTGATTATTTGATGAAAACTTATCTTTTGAAATGCATCTTTATACTGATGAATATATTCAAGAAATTATTTAGGTACAATATCAAATAACAAGTTTTATGAATTTATAATATGTTCACATGATGCTCTTTCAGATGAATTTCTGTTGAATGTAAACATTAACAGAGAGTGAGAGGGGAAGAAAGGGAGGGAGAGAGAGAGAGGAGAAGAAATATAAAAAATAATAAGGAGTTTATATTTCTTCGACGCTTCCGTATTAATTTATAGATCTCGTACATTATAGTCAAGACAAGAGCACCCGAGACTCGTTATGTACAGATCGAAGTGCAAACCCCTTCACATAGATGTTAAATGTCTTTTTTTAAGTCGATCCTTGTTCAGATTTAAGAAATGTGTCAAAATGCGCTGCCTGTATAAATAAAAGGAAATATGATATTGCCATATTTAAATTTGAAGTATGCTTGGTTACGCACTTTGTTGACCTAATTCGTTTTCGTAGTTTAGTGGTTCATGAAGTGTCTGTACAAGTACATGTGACCCAATGGTCTTCTTAAAGTTTTTCACTCACTCACTCACTCACTCACTCACTCACTCACTCACTCACTCACTCACTCACTCACTCACTCACTCACTCACTCACTCACTCACTCACTCACTCACTCACTCACTCACTCACTCACTCACTCACTCACTCACTCACTCACTCACTCACTCACTCACTCACTCACTCGTACGTATGCACGCACACATACACGCACGCACATGATACATATATGCATTTTCAGTAGAAATATACATACAATTAAGGAATGCAAAGTTTTCAACTTGGCCTTAAAGTGTTTCAAGAGAGGGGATAAAATCGGTGCATTACGTGATCAAGTTTTCAAAGCCTTTCAACTATCGATTACAAAACTATAGCTTGATAGATACAACATAAAAGCATAGTGATAAAAATATCCCTTTTGGTCTCATCTGGTTCAAAGATATATTTTTATGTAATGCAAATTTATACCGTGCATTTATTTAAAAAAAAATCAGATAATTCCGTGTTTTGATCATTCGTAATCCAAATTAAAGAGTTAAACAACCATTATATTTAAGGTCACATGTTTTAATGTTTGCTTAGAAATACAGAAGGACATATCAGAGGAAGCAGTTCGTGCAGCTCTGATGGTTTAGGATAGAAATGATTCTAAGTTTGTTTCTGTTTAAACGTCCCTTCGACAGTGTTTCAGTCATTTGGACTACTGTCTTAAAGAGACAGGCATAGTGCTGCTACATTGCAATATCACGCCGTAGACATGTGGCATGATACCACACCCAGTTACAATAGCCTGATACCGGGCCAACTAGTCCCGGAAGTCTCCCGGTATACAGAGTGCATTGCCAAGTTCGGGATTAACGACAAATGCATATTGATTGATTGATTGATTGATTGATTGATTGATTGTCAGGGTATGTATTGAATTTTCTCGCAAACCAGAATGACACATCTGGAAGGAAAATGCTTTGAACAGACTCAACAGTCGTACTGGCACACACATGTGCTTTAAATCAGAATATCCTTTGGATATAACAGTAGATATCTAATATAAAAGTCCTGGAAATAAATAACAATAAATCTGTTTTAATTTCTTAAAAAGGGCCCACGGTTTTATTTTATCGCGTCAGTCCACTTAAGAAAACATGGGGAGAGGGCTTCCTTTTTACATTTTGATTTAAAATGCTTTAAAATGGGTATAAATGTAAAGACATCACTCCGTAGGCATACGTGTCAAACATAGGAAATTTCGTGTTTACTTAAGGGAGATAAAAGTATCTATAATTAATCAATTTAATCCCAAATTGCAAAAGTTGTCGATACAAAATATCGATTACACTCATTCACTGACTTTGAAAGGTTTTCATGGATTTATTCAATATCATTAAAAGATAAACGTTTCTTTTTCTGCTCCTCGCGCTCGATCTTCGCTTAAGGAATCCGAGAGCCTCTCTGACAGACAACTGGAATATACACCGAATCTATCTGACAGACAACTGGAATATACACCAAATCTATCTGACAGAAAATTAGGATATACAATGTATCTGAATAAAAAATCAATTGATATGAGATGCATACCAGCAAAATCGAGTATGTTTGCATGTCAAATTTGTTGAGGATAAAATGGCACATTACAAAACTGTTTCAGAAATCAATCGTCCGTCTGCTCGTTTAAAAATAAAAAAAAGCTTTAAACCTTTGTTCATCGATGCGCTTTTAACATTAAATCGAAGTCCTTCATCGCATCTATTCAGTTAATCATATGTATAAATATTCCCCAAAACAAACATGGCTTTTAACTAACATCCACCAAAGGTACTTATTAAATTGAAAACCAGCCAGTTGCTTGCGCCCATTAATATTTGCGTATCTGTTTAAGAACAACGACTGACTGTGTGCTCACTCATGTAGGGTTTCAGCAATTGATAAATAAATATAGCAAAAACGTATGTCAATTTGAGTTAACAATTATATTGAATATGTTGTAATTTTAGAGTTTGAATACCCTGTATTCGTATACACACCTCGAAAGAACATAAAAGTCAATATTTGGGGACATTTTATGGAAGTTTGAAATCATTAGCAGAAGGGCCTCTTGATATATAAAGTTTTTGTCCTACGTCCCGGGGTGCACCTCTCCCACGGTAGAATTTGAAAACCTTATAGTGTGAAGCACAAGGAGGAATTGGATGGGGCAATTTTTAATGCCGATAATTGTAATTTCAATATTTCTATGGATCTGTATCATGGGATGAAAATAACAGTTTGATATTTATTGGAAATATGAAAATTAAAATGAGAATAAGTATAAAAGTGACTAAGACTCATAGCATTGTTTTTCAATTTGTTTTAGAAATGGGGATCATAGCATAGTAGAATTACCGATATTGTCATGTATTAAATGAAAATAATTCATGCAGAAATGAGTGGATTTTAATGGATTTTATAGATAAGTAATATTGTTAAGGCAGAAAGGTAAGTTGGCTAGATCTTAGAGCCCCTATTTTATTTTTATATGTAATGTATATTCATTTATTTGTCGACATTAGATAAATTTCGTTTTATATGCATAGCCTGAGAAACGTATGCGAGTGTATATGAGCGTATTTCATATACGTCGCCGTCTGTGTAGCGTATATCAACGTATGGATAGCGTATCGTATGAATAACGTATGTGAGTGTTAGGTTAACTTGAGCAGCGTCCCCAGATTTCACGACGTCTTTGTAACACCGTGGTTAAAGAAGAGCTACCTCCATTCATTCTCTGCTGAGGTATATAAATGTGAGGAAATGAGTACAGTTCATGCATTTGTTCCACTTGCCATAAAATCCCGTTGTTTTTTTTTTATGTCGAATCGCGGTCACGTGGTGACCCACTTAATTTCTATTTAATTTCTATGTAGGGTCAGTAAAGATCCATAAAGTGACATCGCTTCTAAAAATATTTCTGATTAGAACTTATTTAAATTATATTCATTGTAATGTGCTTGTTAAAGTCGCAAAATATAATACACATTTAGCGATACCGGAATATTTATTGGTATTTGTAAAGTACAGTGACCTTGACATTGCTTGATTTCCGGATGTTGAAATTATTTGCCAACAAATATATGACAAGGGGTCGATGGACAAATCAATTATTATGTTTTGTACTGACTCTACATGGAAATACGATGTGTGTATGTGTGTGTGTGTGTGTATGTGTTGGGGGTCAGTAATGTTCATAAGAGGACTCGGATAGCGCTCGTAGGGTCAGAATGAAACAAATAATTTTCAATTCGCTGGCAATACGCGGAAGATAGGATTTCCATACGCCAGTCACTCGTTAGACATTTATTATTCGTCAGTCATACACCGATAGCTATCCATCAGTCAACATTACTGACCACCTTCATGCCACTGCATGCCATGAGAAGCGTACTTGAGTCTAATACGTTTAGCGTCACTCTAGCGTATTCAGTTTATGCCCAGCGTGTGATGAACGTATACCTAACGTAACAATCGCATGTGCTGAATTTTTTTACATATTCTTCGACCTTTGCGTATGGGAATGTAGACCGACATATGGCAGTATGATTGAAACGTACGTACGACTTATGCCTAATCTACCCCTATAGCATATATCTGCGTATGCGAGCGTATGGGCCATTTTCCCCATACGCTCGCTATACGCCAAGGTGTAACAGCTGCGATCTCACGCACATATTCAGACGAAAGTTAAAATCATTTCTTTCTGTAAATATGATACTTCTTTGGATTACCACAGGGATCACAAGGCTAAAAGCAATAAAGAATCAGGGAAAAATATGCGAGTGTTATTTAATAGAGCAATTTGAAAATGAAAACCCTGATGATGAATTTAATTTGATAATTAAGCAGCACTTCCTTTTTAATCATTTTATGTTCGTGATGTCACAAAAGAGATTCAAACAGCGCATATAATTGCCAGGTTTAATATAAATTGGCTTAGAGAGTGCGAAATCGTGATATATTTTTAATATTGCTTATTTCTATTATGTTATCTCAAGCCTAAAATCTTTGAGCACATGTGTGTGACCTGTGGTAAGATAGAGCTAATGGTGGGAAAAGAGGGGTGGGGCGTGATCAGTGTCTGTCTGAGACACGAGGATGTGTAAATGGGATACTAATATAGTTATATTCGAGAAGACGTCGGAAAATGAGAAGCGGTAATTCTTTTACTTGTATGTTTTTATTTCCACTTTGCGATGTTGTCATCATTTGATCTATCTATGATTATTATTTTATGTTTCTGTTTATGTCAATTTATGTTCTAATGGTTAGAATGATAAGAGTGGAAATAATACATAAATAAATAAATAAATAAATAAATAAATAAATAAATAAATAAATAAATAAATAAATAAATAACTGGACATTGAGTTGTAATGCAAAAATAAAGTGTATGAAAAAAACATTTCTTTTTGTTTAATCAACTACATTCTTGCTTACCGATTCTGGCAGCCGTGCGGTTAGAGTGTCCACCCTGGAATCGGAATGTCGTGGGTTCGATCGAGGCCGAGATATTTGACTGTCGTTAAAAATAGTAATAGAATAGCTTCCTTGCTCGGCGCAAGGCAGTTCCAGGACTGGTTGGTCCGGTGTTAGGATAATTTGTTTGGTGTGGTATCATGCCACACGCCTACGGCATGATACTGCAATTTGGCGGCTCATTGTCGGTGGGATGTTAAATCAAATAAACAAACAACTTCTTGATTAATGGATAAAGGTCACATACGTTGCAAATGTACACAGTTCTTTTATAGTTATTATATCCTTTGCAACGATAGGTTATAATCTTGAATCTTCAATCATCAATTATCTACAGTAGATGTTCCAATATTTTAGAATTATAAGTCTATATCACCATAAGTCTCAGAGTACCTATCTCTCCTTGTCTTCCTTCCACAATTCCCTTTTTTCTTTTTTTCTTTTTTATGTTTTTTTTTTTCTTCTTTCTTTCTTACTTTCTGTTTAGCTGTGCTTTTTCACACCATTTCATTCATTCATTCTTTCATACATTCTGTCTGTCATTATTTATGTTTGTCACTCTTCTCTCTTTCATTTTCTCTCTCCCCCCTCCCGATCCATCTACATTTATCTGTACAATCACAAACACTGTCTCCCCCGTGATCTACTGTCTATCTTTACTTCAAACATTTAATTAAGAATATCCGGGTGTAAGACTAGCTAATTAACGAGGCGTCAGACGTCATTAATATTTAATTCCAATAAAGAAAGCATCACAAAGCTTCAATACACTTCATTTTGACAAGAACCTAAAGTTCATCAATTACGTTTGTATGACACCGCCACTAGACTTTATTGATCTTAAATTCACATTTTTTTTCACCATTAAAGATAGTATCGCTTGTTGTGAATTATTAAACGATGTTCTTGATTAAGCCATTTTATATTGTATCAAATATTGATACAAAAGGGTACTTTTTGTTAGTATTAACCGACTTTCGTTGTTTTTGTTATATTTGTTGGCATATTCTTCCAAGTATAAATATACGACAAATTGCTCAATATATGGATTTTTTTTTAATTTTTTTTGTACAATATGGAGTATTTACAGGCATAAATATAAATGATATACAACAGTTCCGGTTGACAATTTCAATTCAATTTAGAAAAATCAGGACTTTTTTTTTTCAGGACTTATATGTGTAGACAATAATATAATAAAGAATTGGGTATACAATCGGGAGGGGTGAGAGAGAGAGAGAGAGAGAGAGAATAATTGTGCGTAAAATTCAAAATGATTTACAGACTAAAAAGAACATAACTGAGCATAATTAACATACGATATTGTGTTACTAGTATGAACATATAGCCCAATAAAGACCTAAACAAACAAAACAGGCCAAACGACAATATGTGTACGTACTGCTGACATGCATAAGGTCCTCGCCATTTTACGGAAGAAGGCAATGTAAGGCTTGATAAGATTAATTCCATTTTATGGTTCCGCTACATCTTAGACCACTTCACCTCTACCAAGGTAACCAAGGCACCCTAATGAAACATTAGGAAATTTGGTTATCTCCGTAAAATGCCATGATGTCCAAAATGTAGCGGAATGATTACAGAGACTTTAACTTAAAGGTCGTATCTTTTCATGTCAGTAGATAATGAACAAATGTATACAAAGACAAAACAGGCAACAAGAACAGTATAAAGTTAAAGTATATTGGATAGGTATAGGGCCACTTGTGTTAAGCAGCCAACCTGTTTTAGCAGTCACTTGTATTAAACAGTCATCCTGGTTTGTGGTTCACCTGTATTAGACAGTAAATCTGTTTTAGGGGTCACCTGTATAAAAATCAACCTGTTTTAGGGTCCATCTTATTTAAACAGTCAACCTGTTAAAACAACCGTCTGTACATTTCCCAAAGAGGGAAGCTATTCATTTTCCACGAAATTTACAAGTACATTATATATAACCACTTCTCTGAATTCTTCTTTCTCCATTCCTCTTTCTAACTCATTCTTTTTCACAAATTTAATGTTATTTTTCAAAATTTTAGTTATTGTTTTGATCTTTCAAGTACAGATGCAAACATCCATTCTTTTGATCAAAGTCTTTAAACGCTTGTGTTTACTGTAAAATTCCCACGATCACTTGATGGACCATGATTACAATCTAATGATGGATGGATTACGTTAAGATCGTGTAAACATAGAGTAGTGGTGAACGCATGCGCGTTTCACCATTGCAGTTGGTGTTCAATCTTATGTCGGTATATATTTTCATATGTGAAAATGTGATGAAATCATCCTTATCAATCCTTTATTCTTATAAGAGAGTAAAAAAATGTTTACTTATTGGGACTGGAACGATGTCCTTCATTTCAATAAGAAATCCTCATTTCTCTCTCCCTCATCCACCCACCCCAATTTCTCTTCCATCTCTCATACAGTCGATCTACGAACCTTTTCTAAGTCGTCTAACTCCTCGAGTCAATATTAGCCCTCTCCTACTAACGGTTTCACCTTAGGCACCAATGTTATCTTTATCGATTACATAGAAAGTACTTAACGAATTATAAAGACTTTAAATAAGAAATAAAAAACGTAACCAGTGATTTAACAGACGACAGCAACATGTCATTAGAGGTCAGAAATCAGAAACCTCCTTGATTTCGATGTTGATACAGAAATGAACCGTGATAGATATCTAGATATAGAATGGTAGGCTTACAATTTCAGAAGAAAGTTTAAGGAAAGTGCTCGAATACTGTCCATCTATTAAATACTAAGAACATTTTATATCACTAGGCTACTAATAGTTTGAGTAAAAAAAATAAATACGGAAGAGTAACTTCCCAGTGTTTAGATAACGTCTGCCTAGAGACTCTAACATGTTTTTCGGCGTAGCTGTATAATTTCGATTTCAACTCGCATCTTAAACCAATCAAATGTACGCTAACAGCGGTAAATAATTCTAAGCTGAATAAAAGGACTCCTGTTCTTGGTTAACGCATCGTTATGGACTATAAAATTACTGTAAATAAGGGGTGCAGCTTGTATATATCATTCAGCTTGGTGTTATTACTTTTCTTTTTGATGTAAACATGAAAGTGATTTCAGTAAGTTAAATACAATCCTTTTCCATCAATTGAGGAATTCTACTTTGTGAAAATGGTTTAAAACAACAAAAAAGAATCCACCGTGTTATGACATGAAACCCCTTAATTACTATGTATATTGAATTCTTCCAGCCTGCCGAGATGCTCTCATTGAAAATTAATTCGCCAAAACCAAAACAACTAATAACGCTTTTATATCATAATTGTCATATGCAATAATGATATGAACAAATATCAAACAAGCCTATTTACAGACATAATTTTTTGTATTACCGTCTATAAATAAGTATATTTCATAGAAAAAATACTGAACTATTTCTAGAGCGTACTAAAAATCCTTTGAATGTTCTAGAAGACTGGAAATCTCGTTTTTCTTTCATCCTACGCCGAATATCTTTTTTAAAGATATTTCTTGTTTATTTTCCGATTGTCTTCGTTGACTTCTTCATCTCACGCTTTTAAGGTTGATCCCTCTCCGAACTTCACACACTGTGAGACATGTAGTCTGAATTCTAAGGGAGACAATTGTGTCAGACAAAATTCGGTCAACGAAGGGATACAACTCTTAATACTAATGACTACCCAACTCTCTCTGCTTTATCTATTCTAATCTATACTTACATTTTAATGGATCAAGACAGATAATCCTAAAGTTTTGCAAGCGAATCCAGTCAATACTTTATTTGCGATTTTCTTCATTATACGTATAATTAATGTGGTTAGAAAACGATATCCAATTAAGAAATGGAAATATATTTCAAACTTTTGGACAAAATTTGTGCCTTACAATTACCATAAGTCACATATTTTGGCACGATATTATTGTTTTTTCTTCAGAAGAATACATGATGTCAATATATCAACAACAACAAACTTTGTTTTATTTTTCTAACTGAGGAGGGCAAAAAAAATCGTTTTATAATTAATTTTTTAATCATTTAATTGCAGCATTAGTGTCAGTGTGAACAAATATTTCGAATCTCTTACATGGTCATAAACGGCCGTCCCCAGTAGCTGAGTGGTTAGAGCGTCTGCCTCGGAGCGGTAGGACTTGGGTTCGATCCCCGGGCGCGACATATCTAAGTCGTAAAAAAATGATATTCGTATAGCCCCCTTGTATGGAACGCCATGACTGTCTTATCATGACTTGTTTGCTTATATGCGGTAGATATTATATTATATGCAGTAGATATTTCATTATATGTGGTAGATATTTCATTATGTGTAGTAGAAATTTTAGTATGTGTGGTACTAGCTTCTTTATATGCCGTACATTCTTGGTTATGTGTAGTAGAACTATTCTTATATATGGCGGTGTTATCTTTATATGCAGTGCAAAGACCAATATATTCAGTAGATATGTTATTGTGTGTAGTAGATTAAACGTTATACGTGGTGCTTTTTATATTATATGATGTGCAAAATGGAATATATGTAGTAGTCACTGTGCCCATTACGTGTGGTGTTTTTTCTTATACGCAGTAGAAATCACATTATATGTCGTTCTTTCGTTTATATACGCTGTAGATCTCCCATTATATGTTGTACATGCGATTTCCTTATATGCTGTGCTTCCGGCATTATATGCGGTAGTATTTTTATGATATGCTGTAGTATTTTCATTATGTGCAGTAGTTTCGTCGTTATGATGAGATGGTTAGGATATTTCCGAATGAAACCGTAAATTGCCGGATTATAACGAATCCGGATGTTTCATACGAGTTATTCTATTGCACCGACACCGAACAATTTCCATAATCATGACGCAAGGAATAGAGTCGTCTGCAACAATGGTGCACAATTAAAGGGGTTAATTATCTCTCAAAATATATCCATACCATTAATGTTTTTTTTTTTTTAACCTTTAAAACCCAATGCACTAGAATTACTCGTACGAAACATCCGACAATATTCGGTATTGTTCGGAAATATTCTAACCATCTCATCATAACGACGAAACTACCGCACATAATGAAAATACTACCGCATATAATGCTGGAAGCACCGCATATAAGGAAATCGAATGTAAAACATATAATGTGAGATCTACAGCGTATATAAACGAAAGTACGACATATAATGTGATTTGCACATTACATAAGATAAAAAGAACCACACATGATGGGAACAGTGACTACAGCATGTATTTCATTTTGCACATCATGTAATGTAAAAAACACCACGTATAACGCTTTATCTACTACACACAATAACAAATCTACTGCATATATTGGTCTTTGTACCACACACAAAGGCTGTACCACCATATATAAGAATAGTTCTACTACATTTAACCAAGATTGTACAGCATATAAAGAAACTAGTACCACAAATAATGAAATTTCTACTTCACATAATGAAATATCTACCACATATAATGAAATATCTACTGCATATAATACCATATCTACCGCATATAATGAAATATCTACCTCATATAAGCAAATTTGTCATAATAAGACGGTCATGGCGTTCCATACCCTTGCTTAGCGCTCACCATGTAAGGGTAGTTCAAGGAATGGCTCGCCCGGTGTCAGGATAATGTGACTGGGTGTGGTATCATGTCACTTGTCTACGGTGTGATACTGCAGACAGCACTATATCTGTCTCAAGTAGACATAGTCATGACTGTGGCAAATGACTGAAAGACTCTCGTTGAACGTTAAAATAAATAAACATTGTTAAAATAAATGAAAATGATAATGACAGTTCTTTTCTTATTTTTTTCCAGATCATAATATTTCCGAATAGGTTTACGAAAATTGACGAATAATGCCGAGCACCAAGTCAAACTCCAACGAGATAGCTCTTGAGTTGATTCAGCTCATCTCGAAGCCATCCTTCAGGAGATCCGACAGAGAGGTCGAAAACGTGTTACCATGGTTACGTAAAAGGAGTCAATTATTACAAAACCAGGAAATATGTAAGTAAATAACATTTGTCATTATATATAAGTAGATTTTGTAAGATATATAAGTATGAGGCAAGTATTAGTGGTATATGCAAAGAGGTTTAGGCTAAATAAATTTCATTTATTTTACGTCGAGTGGGAAGCAAATCTTTACCCTTTATACTAATCCCTGTCTAGGTTGGACCAGTACTTTGGGCCTGGGAAGGTCAAATATAAGTCTTGCCCAAACGGGGTTCGAACTCATAACTTTCGGATCCGCAGTCAGGTACGTTACTACTGGGCCACAGCGCCATCAATCAATCAATCAATCAATCAATCAATCAATCAATCAATCAATCAATCAATCAATCAATCAATCAATCAATCAATCAATCAATCAATCAATCAATCGAGCGAGCCAGCCAGCAAGCAAGCAAGCAAGCAATGATTGTAAAACTTCATATAAAAGTCACTTTTAATAGTCCGAAAGGCGGCATAGCTTATCGTCATTAAAATGGATACCGGGGTACCCGGGATAAACCCCTGTTACCACTGTACCCTCTCACGTGTTTGATCGGGAACCGAACACCGGGTACAGTGTTGAGATACGAAGTGCTACCAATACACAAATACCAGTTTTATCCACGAGCTAAGGATAGGATGTAGCATTTATACCCCTTGCAGTAATACAACACTTTTCCCCTCACGCGTGTGAATACATGACCTCTATTTATACTAATATCGAAATAGGAGAATACTTAAAAATCAACTTTTCAAACTTTTAAAGTGTCATGTGTTAGCATAATGACTCTGAAATGATGGACCGGTTATCGAGTGGATAGCCTCCTTCTATTGACCCTGCCACACTTACACACATGTCCACTACGTAAGGTGAAATAAATTGCTTTATTCAGTACCGACAGAATAAAGGGGTAACAAATTAAGCGTAGTGATATTAACATGTCGATTTATATGTGTGTGTGTTCGTAACGACGTTTTTATTATTTTTAATTTTTTTAATTATCAATATTTGAACTATTTTCTTCATGTTGATTGCTTAAAAAATGTGAATCGTTTCGGATACTGAGGTGCTGTGGTGACTTCATCATTATAGTTTTTCTTTTTTTTAAAGGGGGGGTGGGGGTGGGGGGGGGGGAGATTGGTTGGGGAGAAAAGAAAACGTAAAAACAATATAGGTCAAATATATGGTTTGTGTCAAATTGGAGACTCGTGAACAGACGAGGGATCACCAAAGTTCGCCCTTTTTTTAGTTTTCATAGCCTCACAGGATAGACCTTCTCCATCTTGGGCACAACCTATATAATCTATATGGGTTTATGAAAACGGAAATATGTTAAGAATAGAATACAATTTTGTTCCGCTATTAAACAAGTGAGTTCACAGCAAGTTTTGCCTCAAATCCCACCCAATTCTCTAATTTTCATGCAATAGAATTATTAATGTGAGAATGTCAACACACACAATACACAACGAGGTGATATTGAACTTAAATTATGACAATATCTCATATACCTTGTATATACTTTTTGTGATAGAATAAATATCCTTATTTTTTCTTCTTTTATAAATCTGAATAAATATGTTACTACCTGATATCGCAACAAAAGACAAGTAAATGGAGATAATAGATATAGAGCATACGTCTTATATTAAACCATTTTTCTCATTCTCAATGCTATCAATTCTCTTGAATGAATAAAAAATAAACGGACGACAGGGAAATGGCACGGTTTAATATTAGTTACTGAGGGAGCAAAGTCGCGTCGTGGTGTCCCTTATCTTAATATATTTCTTTCCATAACCTTATACGCTCTGTTCAGTCCAAATATTTACATATATCTGAGTTCTCCGATACCCCGTTGAAAACGTATAATAAACGTAATGCGCTTTCATTAATTCAGCAAAAGCTAAAATCACGACGTGTTAAGTTCACGCTTCGTCCATTTTGAAAAAATACTAGACACAAGTGACATTGAATTGATATATTGACATTTGATCGATCTAGGATTATTTGTTGAAAGCAAGGGCTAGAATGTTTTTCCGATAAGTAATGCCCCCTTTCAACTGATATCAAATCAGAGTCTTAATATTATGGTCATACCTAATTTGAAACACGTAATTATAGCTCGGGCATTAAAAGCGTTTCAATTCAAATACGGCGCTTTACCTGGTGTATAATATGAAAATGAAGATAATGGTTTTTGAAATGGTATACTACAAATATTTTGAATTGAAAGTAGTATCATAATGAGTTATCTTGTATGGGCTAAAGCGAGCTGATTTGTCACTGGATTTACTTAAAGAAAGATTGAACATACTCAAGTGTGTTTTAGGGGGTAATATTAGTAATAAAATGAAATTAAAGAAATTAAATGAAAGAGAGGTATAGGGCACATAGACATTATTTTATAATAAATATATATTTTATGATCGAAAACATGATTTGGTAGATCTATTCATGTTGCGATAGTAAATTGAAATAATGCAATGAAGATGACAATCTGAAAGAAAGAAATCAAGTTTTAATAGAAAGCCGTAAGATTTTGTGTTAGAGAAATAAATTGCTTTAGATTATCGAGAGTTTGAAAGTGTGCCCTAGTGTGTTTGAGTTCTTGTTGGTTATACATTAATCAATCAGTTAACGTTACCTCTGCAAAATCAAAAAGAAAGCGGTGTGCATGTCACTAATACAGTGTATCTCACGGGCACCGGTTGTTGAATCACAGTTGCGACTAGAAGATTGCGAAGTCAGAAGGTCTAAGATAACAAATGAAAGGAATTTACATACAAATAAAACAGGCTTACATTTATTTTATCTCGCCTGGCAAGTTTTATAACAAAAGGATTTCCATAATATAAACATAATTTGTTGTTCTGGATACGAAACTACAAGTAAGAAATTATGTTCTTTTTTCGGTTCGAGTATTCTTCCTTTTTATTCTTCCAATTCGACATTTAATACAATCGATTACTTACTTTGTTTCCATTTGTTTTAAAATAAAGTATACAAATAGATTTTTTAATAGATATTCAGTCAACTAATGAATTAATCTTAACATATATTTTAAAATCATAGCTTTATTATACCTTATTTAGCTGTTTTTGCTTTAAATCCATAATTTAAGTTTACTTATAGGAATATTTTTTACGCTCTGATAGAAAGAATGTACATTGATTATGGAATTATGATAATTGTATATTTTTATCTATGCTTTGTCGAAAATTAACAATCAATAACGCCATAGATTTGTTTCTACAAAAAAAAAAAAAAAAAAAAAATGTGATATATTTTCATCCCTTTTTCGTACCTAATCTTAAGCTTGAATAAACAAATATGCTATCTAATAAGTACTTTAAAGTGGTTAATGATGCAATCTGTACAGCACACTCAATTTCTGTACAAAATACACATGTACCGGTATTTGAAATGTTTTGAAGCCTTGGGTACTGAGATAAACGTACGTGGCTGCGAAATTTTGACAAAATCAATCAATAGATCAATTAGGCCAAGTATTCATTAGGGATAAAATAAAAGATTATACAAATTAATAACTCTCGTGTATACTAATTTTTTTTTTTATCTTTTATATGGACGTTCGACTCTCTTAAACCTAATTAGACTAAGTGGTTATTTTCCAGTCTAACATGGCAATAAAAACGATTAAAATAATAATTGATCTTATAGTGACTGAATGAATGAATCAGTCATTCAATATCCAAACTAATTAAATACTGAGTCCACCCTTTAAAGTACTTTTTTATTATTCTTAATTTATTTATTTTACGTCGAGTTCTCACAACCTATACTAATTAACACACCTCCACGGTTCCTCGGTTTGACCAGTACTTTGCTCCTGTGAAAGCCATGAAATACCACCCACGGCGTTCGAACTTACGACCTTCGACTCCGCAGTCATGTACCTTATCACTGGACCACAAAGCCCTTCTCACATACACTCTAACATTAGTTGTGAACCAGTCAACATTTAACATTAGTTGTGAACCAGTCAACATTATCAATCACCCCAGTAGCGGTCCTCTCTTTCTTACGACTTCGCTCTCTGTAGTAAGAGAATGAAAAACTTTATAATCTCAGTAAGGATATAAAAATCTACCCTTTATTTATTAGGAATAATTAATGCAATTTCAAGGATGCGGTTTCTTACCGACCAAAAAGTCGTGAAATGTTTCACTGATTTGAAAAGCGTGATCCAATTAAATCACACTGCTAGGTACAAAAAGGAATGTTACACATATGTGCTGATATTACCTCCGCTATAAGATACCCTACTTGCTGTTAACTTCAGGCATACATATTTAGATAAATATAAAAACCGAGAGTAGAGCATTCTTGTCATGTTTGAACACGTGGCAAGCTAACAATCGACACAAATTAGATTCACAGTAAAATAAATGAGAGAAAGTATTGCCCATTTTACAACCACATTTTAATGCTACTGTTATTTTTCCTACTCTATTCATACAAAGCCATGAATTGTTTACCGAACGTGTTTGCCTTTTTGAGCCTTTTGAATCATTAATAGTTTTTACGAAGTCTTTCAGAATGGCAGTCCAATTAACATGAATATATCACTTTATTGCATTTAGAAATAATGGGTATTTAAAATAGATATAGTCGGTCCGTGGTCACTTTTAATTGATTTATTGACGTATATAATTTTAACCAAATATGACTTGATACATAAGTGTCGTATTTCTAATATTGCATTCTCCTCCTTTAAATTGGGAAAAAATAACGAGTATGAGGCCAAAATGTGTGTACGTGGGCTTTCGATCGTCGAGCAATATTTTAGTCATTTTTATCATTATCTACGTTTCGACTAGGTTTCGTCTGACTTACATGAAACCATATTCATAAACTGGTCCCTGCTTTGCAATTAGCTCAGTGGTAACGCACTCTGTCTTCACTATTTCAATCCGGGTTCGATCAGAGAAATTGAGGTTGGTGAGGTCACGGAGCGACACAGTAAGCCTAAGGTCAACTTCACCAAGAAACAAACATATATGATTTCAGAAACTATTATAAGCATGGTTCAAATTATTGCATCGATATTTCATTTCTGTGTTTCATAAGAGGAAAGCATAGCATTTATAATCAACTGTAATACAGGTAATATTTCGGAAAAAAACCCCCCCAAAAAACCAAAAAAAAACCCCACCAAACAGCAACAAACAAATGTTAAGATGTTAATCCTTAGTTTTCCTTATGTTTCATTTCGATATAATAATGTATCAGAATAGCTTTTGTTTATTTGGTTTAGTTAAAAATTATAATGTATGTATCCTGTAAGCATTAACTGTTTTCCTACATGCTGTATACTGAAATTCGTTGTATACACTCTACTTATTAACTATTTTCCTACATGCTGTATACTGGATTTTGTTGTATACACTCTACTTAACTATTCAAACTTAATTAATTATCCATTCATACTGTTTTGTTTAATCGTAAATATGTACATAGCCTTAGTATGAATAAGGTAAATGCTAGGCTTACAAGGGCTAAGACATACCATGTTTCATAGTTTCCTTATATATCAGTACACACGCTTAAGTATACATGAAATGATTTAAAATCACATTCGATTTAAGAAATAAAAAGATATAAACGTATAAATGCTGTAGATGTGCACGTTTATATGATGATGCTACCTACATTCACGGGCCATATTCTGTGTATTGAATTTGATTTTAGAATTTTATTATGCAGTATAAATATAGCATAAGTTAAAAATACAATAAACTCCAACATCATAAAACAAAAAGGTGAAATTTTCAAACATCATTATAAATGTAACTTTATATGTACACATATGCATGTGACAGCAAAATGTTTGACGAAAATTGAAAACAGTAGAAATAAAACATCTCCTCTTCTTCTCAAATCAGCTTCTTCTTCTCAAAAGATTAAACAATAAATAAATGCATATGGCAACACAATTTCAGTTAAACTTAAGGAAGCAGAGGTGAGATATTGCCCCATGCATCGATCATATATAATATAAGCTCGTATATTCAGTTAATGGACCAATGGATAACATTTTAATTTCCAGTCCGTTTGTGTCTCTTGTTCGTTTCTCATTTTGCGGATGCGCTTCGTATCAGGGGAAGTAGAGTGATGATAATTCTATCAGGTAGAAGTATTTTACCATATTCATAATTATATAACCTGTTGTTATATAATTTTCCCAAACAACAACGCAATGTGATATCCCTATAAATTTGCATGAAATGTAGCTATTTTGGTCTATGACCCTTACTGGTTCAATTAAAATCATATGTATATCATAAATTTATATGTCTTTCTATTATTATTAACATTTTCAGGATCACCATTGTTCTTATATGTAATAAAAAGTTTAAGAACGTTATACAATACCAGAAAAACAGTCAAAACTGTACCTCAAAGAACCGACCCCTTCTCTCTGGGCTTATGCTCAAAACACATTTACACCGTTTGTTTATAATAATAGACCTGCCAATTTGGCATACTTCGGATTAAAAACTTTGTTTTTGTATATCTTTTACGGCTGACGTAGATATAGTTTAAGATTAAGGGGATACGTTTTACATCAAATTAGGCATTGTTTAAAATTCGATATCTCAATAATTTAATCTGCCATAACCTGTTAAATGTTACGTACCCCGTGATCTGTCAGTACAAACATTTGCACGAAAATATTATTATATTTTCTTTGCATTTCAAAGAATGGTGGAAAGGTGGTCAAAGTACGAACACATTTAAACACATTACCAGCCGGATACGAGATCGTCGCATATTGTATCCATAATTGTTTACAAAATATTACATTTTTCTATTGCATGATGCATACAGATCAAAATATTAAGAACACAAATTAACTAGGGTTGAACAGGGGCTAACTCGGTACGATCACGGATTTTACCACAGGTATTAAAAGCTGGTAAAGTATCAGTTGAATAAAGCTCAAGCAAGTTTTAGTAATCACAACACATACCTCATAATTAAAACGATATAAAACCCGTCTTTGGATATATTAGACTATGCTTTCGTTTGTGTCGGTGAACTTGGACGACCAACTGTTTTTTTCCAACCGAACAATGGTTAGAAAAGCGATATAAAACCGCCTCCTATTCAAAACTGTTTAATGCATTCAGATTGTCACCAGCTGTATTATGCTATTTAATCTTCGAGATTTTTATACGTATATTGAACAAGCCTCCCTTTATACTACAATTTTTTTTTTTTTTATTACAATTGTCAACCCATGCGATTTAAACTAATATTTTCTCCAGTAACGTCTGTCATCCTAAACGTGTCATTAGTCTATTATCAATCTATCAATCGTTTTATCAATAGCGATTTATATTCCTTTCTGTTTAGCTAAATTATATTTAGCCGCATAATGGTAAACTTGAAAGGAAAAACGTAATGTTATACCTACACGTTTCCACAATCTTAATATCAAAAAGCTCCGTTAAATGAAAATATATACTTGAAACTGAACAAAGTACTCTCTTCAGATGATTAAAGTTTATTAATTATTTAACAACCGTCACTGAAGTGTCATTAAATCTGTCAGAAACGTCTGTTTCACAATTTTACTTTAAGAATCTTGTAGTGGATTGTTAGGACTGGGCACCTCTTTGAGATTTTGAAGGTTCTGACGTCTTTATGATACTTGTTTTTACTTCTGTTTGTCCTCGGATTTGTGGATTACTTTGATTTCATTGCAAATAGTTCCAAATTGCTGAAAAAGACAGATATAGGGACAGTTATAGGAAGTGTTGAATTGTAAGTAGAAAATCTATATTAATCTATCTCCTTATTACAAGTACACGTATATGTATAAAAAAGATTTATTCTTTTTTTTTTACTTGATTACGTGAGTGCTTGATGTTTTAACTCGCTTGGGAGCAAACATTTTTATGACCTTCCCAGCCACAAAGAACTGGACTAACTAATGCCTCAGGAACAATCGAGGGGAATAAGTAAATGTTGTAAAAAAGTTGTTTTTCAAACGACGTAAATAGAAATGTGTTGAAACATTTCACACAGTTTCGTTTGTTATCTTTATCATAGAGAAACTGTAATAAATCACACTCATTCTGTTTTAACATGTCATTTGTGATACAAAGAATAGCATGTGTATTTTTAAACTGTGATTTTAAAAGGGTTGTCTGGTGTTGAGCAGTATACATATAACAATATACTTTTCATAAGTACCGTACTTAAGATGATTATAAGACCACGTACCTAATACAAAAAAAAATTAAAAAAAATTATAGTATTGACTTATACCGCTTGTGTTTTCCACGAAATGGTACAATGCAAATTGAAAGAAAACAAAGGCTTGTGACAATGATCGATTATACAGGTTGTTGGGATGGTACAGTTGCAATAAGTCTGACTAAGGTACCTTTCGTCAATATGGATCATGTGGCGGCTAATTTGGCCATAATTGTTAGAAACCTGGAGTCTGAGGAGGAGACCCATGTTTCTTGACGGGCGAACAATATTTAATTTTGCTGTTATTTATTTTCTTTGTCCATTGACTTGATCCTTTTTGAATAATTCACGCAAGACTTTCATTTTCTTTCTTATGTGTTTGTGTGTGTATTTAAATCTTTAAATGCTTTGTAAATATTAAAATTATCTCCCTCTGTCCGCGCAGGCTCAATTAAACGAAATGCTAATGTATCCATACTTAACCTTCAGAAGCACCATGCAACATGCCAGTTTGCACAAATGCTTCTAAAACACTTTTTCCAAACCGCTACGCTTGTAAACCTTGTAGAAATTTATATATATTAAGAACTAAATGCATGAACGTTTATTTCTCACACTTCTTTCCTTACCTTTAAATATTGAGCACAATTATCATTGTAATTCAAGTGACACTCGAGAGAAGAAGTACCAATTAATCTTCTACAGAGTGCGTGTTACACTATGAAGATCTTTTCAGCCAGTGTTTGTTTCCGCGTTATTACAAAACAAACGTTGGGTGTTCAATGTTCAATACCAAGTGCATTTGTTGAAAAACATCGTATCAGATCTCGAACCGGTATCATGGAGTTGTTTGAACAAACTCAATTTAAATCAATTGATTGAACTAAGTTATTAGCGGAGTTTAAGGCAGCCGATTTTGCCTGTGTTTGCTTTTCACTTAATGCGATGGAATCAATGTAACTACTTTTAAAAGCTCCAAAGGTTTTACGATCCGCCCCGGGCCGACATCTCTGAATGCAGATACCAATGGGATGGACTACCTACGTCTGAAGCGATATATCCCTATGTTTGGGGGCAATGTCAATACCGCATGATGAAAAGCGAATCTATTTACTACTGTATTATTCGACAAACAAATAAAAAAAGAATTCGCCATTAAACCACAAAAAAGCTCTATTGACATTATTGACTTTATCAGATTTATAAGGGTCGAGGTGTTTTTCAATAACTTCGTTTACATCTGCAACAGAGATAGCAACAAACGCTGATATTGCTTCTAGCAAAACAGACGGGTTTAGGATAATACAAGGATCAGTTCCGGACCAGTCTAGCTTTCATTTTGTGAGCGGTTACGATACGAGATTTTATTAATAGACTCAAAATGTGTAATTTTTGCCGCGTAATCGATAAGAAAATATCGTCGGCAGTTTTATGAATGCCTTTGGATTTATTTTCGAACCTGTGTACAATTTAACTGGTTCTATACTGCCCTCGTTTGACTTTAAATAGACATATTGGCGCAAAGGATTACGAAGGATTGCTTTTCTAAAGATACTGGAATATATAATATTTCTCAATAATAAAGGTTGAATTCAAAATGTATGACAGGTAATTTATTATTTTTATTTTGACACTATTCTTCGCACATTTTAAACACTCAGTTTGTCAATACAAGGCATAATAATCATAATATCTTGACATTCGTGAACAAGTTGTTTAAAAAAAACACAAAAAAGCAACAACAACAACAACATTTTCGGAGGTCTACACTTCTTGAAGTTATTTTCGATCATGCCTACTTACTTCCAGTTTTACTTTATATAAACATAGTAATAATAATAATAATGGTCAAAATAATCAAAGAAATGTAATGAATAGGCTTTTGCAACAAAAGTAACAAATCAGTTTCTTTATGTTTATCATAATGTAATTATAATGATGTAAATGCATTTCTGAAACATTGTTTATTGAAAAATGCATGCATTATTCCTCAATATATCATGTGAAATTATATCTTCTACGTTGACTTTCCTCATATTGTTTATCTCCCTATCAATAACGTATTATTTCGGTTAAAGAGATATAATAAACATAGTATAGTGTATAGTGTTTGATTATTCATCTTGTTTGCATTGCCTGTTCAAAAGCATTGTGTATGACATGAATATGTACTTGTAAAACTGCACTGTCTTATCATATTATAACATTATGAAAAAACATTGAACCTCATGAGCCTTTAGGCATATTGAAATTGCAAATAAAATATCTAAAATAGCTTCTATCCATAATGCATGCAATAACTCATCTATAATCCATAAACGGCTAAAGAACATAAACGCTACAGTTTTGATGTGTCAAAATATATACACTTCTTTATTACAGGCATTTATAGCGTATTCAAAACAATGAGTGAATGTGCTAATGTGTTCATGTGATAATGTGTTCATGTGATAATACAACCATGTGATAATGTGTTCATGTGATAATACAACCATGTGATAATGTGTTCATGTGATAATACAACCATGTGATAATGCAACCATGTGATAATGGGTATTACTTATCAAACATTACAATATGAACAGTTTTTAATAAACGGTTATGTTTTAATACCATACTGTCATACTTTGATAAATAAATACCTTGATTAAAGTCGCGTTGTGTGGATGTGCGCAGATATTAGTGTATACGTGCGTGTGCCTGTCAACGTTATTCAAATAAAACTGACATATAATTAAAATTTCATACAATCTGCAAATACTTGGAGTATTTTTAGCATATTTGAATACAAATGAATTCCAATAAGTTACGTTTTGTTATGACATTTTAATGTGTGGCTGCAAAAAGTAAACCAAGACTAAAAAGTTATCTAAATTACTATCGATTAGACCGGGTCATAGCGTGGGCTTCTTATCCTGGACATGTCATATTTGACCAGGGTACATGGGCAGCAGGTCGGACTCTTGGAATGTCTTACCGAAAATTATGTTTATTTACCGATATAGGGACGCGTGTATGATTAGTTTACCTAGATAACATGTCACTGTCTATCACATTTAGTAGAGTAATGGCAAGGCAAAAATGCTTTCTCATCATTTTTTTTTACGAAAACACATTGGTTATGGATAAGATTTGTTGTGATATCAAAACATAACTAGCGAAATTTTGAAAACGGAATAAATTTCACGCTTAAAATCATTATGCAATAGGTACAAAAATGATTTAGACATATCTACATGTTTCACAATTTAGCAACCTTTAATCTTTTATCTATCCGCTCGAATACGGCGCTGGTTGTACGCCTGTTTGTCTGTGTCTGTTAGCACAAGTGCGTGCATTAAAATCCTTCTGCAGTTAAAAAGAAGAAACCCGCAAAATATGATCTCTATGAAGTGAAGCTGTTTCTGTTTTTTTTTATATCTTTTATCGTGTCAGATTAGTAATGAGTTACGCGGCCCTTAACTAAGACAATATCTGCTGACATCTTTCGTATAAATTATGCAATTTATGCATGCATCTACTGATTCTTATGAAGCCCAATTATTTTACAGCAGTATCTTAGTAATAAAATAATTGCCAAATCTTTGGCGAATTGTGTATTTGTAACACATTTGATTTTTTTTATGGCGGCCATTAATCCAGTTTCGTATTGTAATTTAAGCAAATATGCTTATATGTTTGTCCGTTTGTTTTATTTGCAGATGTTTTGGTGGATTTAGTGAAGAATTGCTCCATTGTCAGCACGACTGTTGATGACGTCATCATTAAGCAAGGTGAACGCGGTGACAGGTATGTTTTACCATAGCAAATATCGTCCATTGAAAACCAGAAGGGCTATCAGCCTTCTTTTTACATATGCTGATAACCCCTTCTGGCTTTCAACGGACGAAATGTAATAATAGATCATCCTGCTTTATTAGTTTTATCTCTCCCTTATAATATGTTGATTATGAATTCTCTAGGTTTCATGATTGTAATTTACTTGAAATATGCTTAAATACGTTCCTGTGAAATTTAATAAATATTGAATATCATTAATACTTTATTTATTTTAAGACACATTCCATGGTGTAAATATGCATTTGTTCAGTGCGAATTATTTCAAAAAGATATGGACATTTTATATCCTAGATCAAAATGCAATCTTTCGAACTTAAGATTCGAGCATATAGTTCAAATTATATACAGACATCATATGATACTACTTTGAGTTGTAGATTTGATTCGTAAAGAATTTGAAACGTTTCTTTAGGGATGACTTCATATTTTGTATAGTTCCTCTTGTTTAAATTTAGTTCCTTTTATCTGATCTTTTTCCTTGATATCTTACGTGACTTGTTTTTAGTAGATATATATCAGCAAATTGTCGTCTTTTTAAGTCATACTGAAATATTCCTCATTTTGTATGTTCACATGTTTACATATTTCATTGCTCTATGTTTTATATTGTTAATATATTATTATCATTTGATTACAGTTTATTTCAATTTCCTTTCACCTTATTTGCATAAACCCCAGAGTTACATATTGCCTGACCTCTCATTTTCGTTAATTGAGCAAATGAGAGTAAATCTTATATTGAGACTAAGACACAGTTTCTGAAAGGACTCAGTTCCAAATACTTGGGACAGTTTGAAAGGGCACTGCCCTTAACGATCCCTTATATCATTGTCACAATGACAACCCTTAGACAACAGCTTCTTTTTTTAGTATACTAACAACGATTTCATCTTTTTCTCTCGACTTTATTTTATGTTTTATCCCCGCTTTTATTAACCTTTTCCATACAGCTATTATGAAGATTTTAAGTAAGTATGTTTGCTTTGACATGCATAATTGTTTTACAACGCTTACAAGAGCTTACATCAATTAATTGTGGCTAACACTTTGGACATTAGGAGTTCTGCCAGTCTAACAAAATTTGCTTGCTAATTTGAGTTCACTATACATAATTAGTTTTGAACAGAGTGTTTTCGTAATTTTCTTAACCAGTTTAAATACGACACAAGATAAATTTATTTTAACACATAAACACACTTTTTTAGTTTGATATTTAACCCTTACATGCGAACATATAACGTCATACGTAAATATTTTGTTACGATAACAGAAAAACACGAGATATATACATAGTTTTAGATTAAACTGAGCAATGTTTTAGTCTGTATATTTTGATCTTTATACATGTAGGTTTAAGTCTCGGTAATGGCTCTGGTAATGGTATTTTGATAAGTTCGTTCATATACTGAGTTTAATATCTGATGTTACGTGTATTTTGTCGACCTAATTCATTTTATAGCAATAGCCAATAAAACATTTAGCTGACTTTATTTAGAATTCAATTAGGGTATTACATTGTAACATTTAATGAAATAGCAGATGAACAGAAGAGCGAGCAAAAGAAAACGTAAACGGCCGACCTTATTCTATTGAATCGATTTTTACAAGTCTCACATCAAACAATTGTTCTTATTTAAGAATCCTTTTTACTGGTATTATGATCAAGAATTAAGGCATGGAATTACTCAGTATGAAATTGCACTGGCATGTTCTCAAATCTGTTAACGATATTTTTGTTAACGTTAAGAGAGCAAACACTTCTCTAACGTTTAAGATTTTTCTCTTATCATAATTGATATTACAAAACTTTACCGAAAGTGGCTTGTGAACTCGCCTCAGACATTGGGATAATGTCAAGATAAATAATCTCTGAACTGTAATTACCTGTTACCTATCGAACATTAATTGTACCTTAGCAGAAAGATTAGGGTTAAAAGAAGAAAGATGCTTTGAAAAGGGATGATAATAAAAAGTCGGTCAGATTGGTTTTTAAATCAAATTAAACGTAGTCTCAATAACTAATCTATAAAGGGTAAAACACATTGTTGATATTTGACTGAAGATTTCTTTTCTTATTTCAAGAGTAAGGTTATCAGAGATTTAAAATCGCTGATATACAAATAAGCATATCACAAGTTAATATTTGGTTAAAGATTTTAATCGATTCTTAATTCAAAATATTCCATGAAAGCATTTTAATTTTCGATTGCTGATACGAATACAATTAAGTACATACGTGTTGATGTTTAGTTGTTGATGATTTCAATCGTTTCTTTATTTAAGATAATGGGTTAAATTGTGGAAGTTTCTTTTTTATTTTTTATTATTTTTTTTATAAACATTTGTGCTGAAGATATTCGTACATGTATTTTATAAACAGTAATCAGGTATTGTAGACAATAAGCTGAGGAATAAACTATTAAAGGCTCATATCTATGAAACAATTTTTACATTGTCAGTTTAATACTTGCATATATTATTCGATAAAATTGTACGAACCTATGCATATTGATAATGTTAAAAAATTGCATTCTATGTAAGGATTACACGGTAATGGTATCAGAGACAGCTTGCAGCTTTTGCTTTCAGATTAACATATACATTGATTGAAATCAATTTAATCCGCTAAAATGGTAATTGAAATACTATATTTGATATAGAATCATTTATTTTTATTATACGTTTTATTTCTTAACCAACGAAAAAAGTAACTTAATTGGTTCCTATGTATCTTGAAATATTATTAAAAATCTTATTCAATTAGACCTTAAAATTCATGTTCCAAAATCTTAGTGTTATGATTTCAACTCAGATCTGAAAGCTGTTTGTATCAACAAAGTTTGAAACATTCTTATTTTTTTAATTTGATCACAACAGCTTCTACATCATCTTAAGAGGTTCGGTCTCTGTGTACATCGACCCCAAAATGACCGGCGAAAGTGGTGGGGACGATGCCTCATCTAAAAGTGGGGGTCAAAAGAAAGACAAACAGAAGAAACCTCCACAGAAAGTGCAGCCAGAAGATTCCGTGCTAAGTGGGATGGAAAAACCTGACAAGGAAACCGAAGCTGCACTGGAACCGGAATTAGTTCCTCCTCCTGAAGAAGGTGGAGACGAACAGGAAGTTGAAGATGAGGATGGAGAAATGGGGAAGAAACAGCTGAAGAAACAAAAGTCTCTTGCTCCATTAGATAGAAATAAAATGGGAAAATATATCTGTAGTTATGGTACGTGTTTGATTTAATTATAGCTTTCAAAAAAGTAGCAAGAAAAAAAAACTTTTTTGAAAGGTTGTCTCACAGCTAGGATTCGAAAAGAGATCCTTTGCAATATCTGTTTCTAAACGTTATCATTTAAGCTTTTACCAATAACTAAAATGCCACTCGTTTATGCAGCGAAAATATCACATTTTGTACATAGTAGATACTGTTCATTTGGTGTTTAACATTTATTTAATCAAAACATATACATGCTTACTATATAATTATACATAATATTAAAATGTTATGAAAACGTGTATGCAATACTAACGTAAATGAATTGAAACAGTATATGTAATACTAATTGTAATAAATAATATATATGTAACACTAAGCATAAATACTGTTTAAAACATACATCTTATTGTAATAAAATAAGTATAACTGTGTAATACAAACTGTAATAAAATAAATATGCAATACTAAAATGTTTAAAGGTCCAGGAAAAGCTTTTGGTGAACTGGCACTGGTGAACCACGACAGTCTCCGCAATGCTACCATCATTACGGACGAAAACACAGAACTTATGGTGGTCGACCAGGATCTATTTGACAGGTCTTTGAGGGTAAATATACATTATTCTGTTTTAAAATCATTTACTTATTCGGTTCAAAATATGGACCTTTTAAGGACACGTTTAAGACTAGGGAATACTTAGGGGTATGAAATAGTTAGGATAGAGTTTGGTTTACGTAAGAAAAATGGTAAAGGAAGGGTTAAGGTTAGTTTTAACAGTATATAGGTATCTACCATTAAGTATTGGGACCCAATAGTTATTAACAATAGGAACGACTCAATATCCCGATGATACTTAAATATATGTTACTGTGTATGTAAATATGTATGTTAATGTGTATGTTAATGCATGTGTATATATTACATGTATATTCTTGTCAGAAAATGGAATTACTGGTAATGACTTATTCGATACAATTGTTTATATAGTAACTGTTATATAGTCAGTCTAAATACAATACATGTAAACATAATTAATACACTTTATCGTATTATACAAAATCTATGTTATACAAATCAAACGTTCATGTGACGATTGACAAAACATAAAGAGAAGTAAAGCAACCAGGAATGTTATAAACTGCAATGATGATGGAAATTTTCGTAGTCTTGGTACAATAAATGTTAACTAAATAAAATTAAACATGTATACAATCTAATTATTTTTCCGCAAATGTTATCCTGAAAATATTTTACAACAAGGCTCCATCCTTAAGCCCTGAGTATTTATGCTCAGTTTTCTTTTATTTTTGATTTTTCGTACTTTGGAACAGTCCGACCAGGAGGCTAAATATGCAGAAATTCGGGATTTCATCGAAGAACATCCATTCTTCAATCAAATGAATACAAAGTTTAAGAAACTTTTAGAAATGAGCCTTCGAAAGGAAATTTACGTATTTGACACACACATAATGAAGCAAGGGGAGCCATTGATTGGTCTTCATTTCATTACAAGGTAATAATTGCATTTGTACTACCATTTCTTATATCAAGCGTAGATCTATTGATATAGGAATTAATCAATATTTTTGTTTGAGGTAGGGTGATTCAAAATATGCCCAAGTATCTTTTCAATTTTATTTTGCATTTTAATTGATCAAGACATTGTATCTTATCATTGCATGTATGAATTGACAGTCATGTTACAGGATGCTATATGAATTTTTAGTGTATGCTTTTATTAACATCGCATCAAATTATATGTTTGTTGTATCCTAATGTACTGAAAAGCCCAATTGAATTGGCAAATATATTGATATGGGTTTTATGTGCCAATGACAATACAATTCATTATTTAATTATTTTGCGTATGATTTAAATGATAAAGGTTTATATACATATGTTACATACTGATTATATATACAACTTGATATTTATTCACCGGTAATCAATAGTCTGGGCCACACGAGTTACGCCCCTTTGACTATAAACTTTCATAGCCGCAATTAAAACTTTTTTAATGTATTTAAAATACGATTTTTAAGCTTCGAGATGATTCATGTTTTCACTGAAAGTTTATTTAGATTATATCTAAGCCATATCATTCTTAGTGCTATATTATGCCTTGATCCTACTTGACCCCAATTTCGTAATCGTTTACCTGGTTAGGTGTAGATTCAATATACGTGTTTTCAATGAAACATATATAAAGTAATGTTGCGTTTCTTATGGGTCCCAGAAAAATATTAAGTAGCTGCACTAAACTAAGACAGCAGAATTTACTCTTATTCACGATTGTGAAGAACTTTGGGCTTGTCAAATTCAGAAAGTCAACTGTGGAGAAAAATGGAAATAAAAAACATATTTCAACGTAGACATCTAAGTATCTACCTTTTCTGCTTCCTTTATATGAAATTATGAGACAGATTTTGAAAATGTCATTATTATCTCTAAAATAGAAAAATGTAATATTTATTATTTCATTTCTAGAATTTTTTATTATATGACACAGTGGAGCAGCTAACATCATCGTCCAGCCTAAAAAGCATCAGCATCAGTATTCACACATGTGGCCATTTGAGGCTGGAGTTGATCAACTGTCCATAGAATTTGAGCATCTCAGGTATGGCTTTAGTATATATGACATTATTTATGTAATATCAGATATTTGATATCTAAATCAATACTGGCATTCTATATGTATTATAAAAATACAAGTAACAGATATCTAAAATATTAATCGACATTGTATCATATTAATTAATGCTTGTAATTGGAGAACTTAACAGTGTTGGACATTATTTAAATTAATTGATACTAGTGAATGGATATCTAAAACTTTATAAGTCATTGCATTACTATAGCTTATACTAGTAATTTTAAATATCAGACATAATTTGAATATATTAATACTTGAATATCTAAAATATATCAAATAAGACTGCATTGGTGTAAAAACATAATATTACACTCGTAAATGATTGCCTTAATGCAAGTTCAAAAAGTGTAACTGAAATAACACGCTTGATCTACTTTTATTTGTACAAGATTTCTGTTGGATTGCAAACAGAATCGAACAGATAAAATATACTCTTCGTGGGAGGTACAAAAATCACTTTTGAGATCGCATTTGCCTCTTGAATTCCTGACATGTGTATAACCGTTTCATTACCTGAATAAAAAATGATTTTACGGAAACCTTAATGCATAGTTATCTCCTGGAATGATTATTATTATACCCGCTGTATCGAAAGGTATGTACTAAACACATATAGAACAAATATAGTTATGTGATATTTTACCTTCTAGAAGCAAACCGATGATACCAAAGAGGTTGTATATCATCACCTAGACCTACATCTTTCTATGGATACCTTTAAATTTATTTCACTTAAGTTTCTCATTTTTCCATGCCCCAAGTACTTCATAAAAACTTAAGCACGATTGCTTGCTTGAACTCAAATATCGCATTCAACTCCCAGCTGGATTGAATTTGAAACAAATATAACAATGAACTCCCTATTCAATTAAATGAACGTATTTTGAGTATCAGCTTGGAAATCATGCTTAAATAGTGTTTTTTAATGAGATTCAGGGGCATTGTTTATGTGTAGTGTATTTGAATTTCGTTTTGCGTCCTTATTAATTATCTATATAATAGATATATTTCGTTTTAATTGTGGTGTATGTAATAAATTTCTATATTATGTTTCTCCTCACTGTACCCTTTAAGCACACAATCTTAAAAATGGAAACCATGTCTATTACGTCGATCTGAAAACAAATTATTTCGTTTCATTATCTTCCTCGAAATGTCTGCTCTTTAGTTTCTGTTCCACCAATACTTTACACCTATTTTGTCCGCTGCAGAATTTGAACTCTCAATGTTTAGTTCCGGAATCACGGAACATTACCATATGGCCTCGGTGTCAACTTAGCTAAGCGATCAGCACTTCTGCGTAGCCAATCTGTGGCACAATTTCACTTAGTCACGCAATCACGCGGTCAAATATTAGACATACGTTCAATATTGGATTCAATACAAGGGTAGCATCAGTAGTTATTGCAATTTATTTCATTAGTACCAGCAAATATGCTTTGTAGAGATAATATGATCACGAATGAAATGAAATACTATAAAAAGAGAGAGAGAAAAAAAAACGAAAAGAAAAAAAGTGATTAGTGCATCTATGGTTGTTGACGAAATTGGGGGTCATGAGATCCCTAGCTACATATACCAAGGCTTTCCAAATTGTGTTATGACTGAAACGGTACAGGACCCTTACGCTACGGTACAGGACCCTTACGCTACGGTACAGGACCCTTACGCTACGGTACTCGATAACGACCTTCGGTATGGTACACCTAATACTCATCATTAAGTTTTATGGGACACTGATTTTCTTCGATTTCATCGTGGGTTTTATCCACGAATATTAAATACCACGAATACTTGTCTCTTATAGAGACCTTGCGTTTTCTAGAGTATAGATCCACGAATAAATGTACCCACGAAATTCCCTTAGGTACATAATCAACGAAATTTTATGTCAACGAAAATTAACGATTTTACAGTATGAGTGGGAACTTTCAGCTTTGACTTAAAAATGATTATATCTTGGAACATGCAACAAGTATTCATTGGCTGTGCAGAAGCCTTCGAACAAACCTATGTGATAATACGTACCGAAGCTATGAAATAAACTGCGTATCGTACCGTGAGATAATGTACCATTGTTTCAGCCTTACTGGTATAGCCCACTTGCTTTTCGTTAAGAAATGACAGGTTGGCCCGATGACAAGGTAATATATATGACAGTGAATGAAATATGCGTTTTATCTAGGACTTGATTTTGAAGCAATGTAAAATAAAACCAAATAAACAAAATACTCTTCCTAAGATTCTATAGTCAACTTAACACACTGTAATTTCAAATACATTATTAGAAGTAATCTATTTTTAGAAAAGATATTACATACATTATTGATAAGGTTTTTCTGAATGACACCAATAACAGATTTCCCCTATGAATAACATGAATGAAAATATCCATATACAGGGAATTACGCCGGCAAGCAATATTGCGGAAGTATGAGGACCCGTCCGTGTGGGAGACAAAGCCGGAGGAACTGGTGATCCGTCGGGAACAGGGGTACGCTGCAATCGAGAAGAAGATGAAAGAGAACCACATCAATCTGTGTTCTGTGCAGGCCAGGGAGGTCCTCGGCGACGTGGAAACACTCGTTGGCTTAAGGTGAAACCGTACACAAACTTTTGCCGGAAAATGGGGCATTCGTTCATTTTTCTCTTTCTTTTATTTTGTAGCTAGAAAAATGAAAAACAAAGCTGAATGTACTCAAACAACGTTTTTATTTCAATGATTTACATCCGCAGATATAATACGAGCCGTACCATATTGTCCGCGGAATCATGCAGAAATACATTTGAAGTCTTTATTTGGGAACTTTTGACATTTCAATAGAGAAATGTAAATCAATTACAGAAATCACTCTTAAATGTAAAATAAATTGTGTTGATATTTTTTTTTTCTATGCATTACGGTTATATAATGTTATGTTACGTTACATGCATTTTAATCGTATACTTTGTCTCAATTATTTTATTTTGTCATGTTAATGTAATACTATATACTCTATCTCTGCTTTAACGTGTTTAATCTGAAGTAAACTGAAAATGTAACATTTGCATCTATAAAACTATTCATGTATACTTTAAAGAAAACATTATATAAACGCTTGTTACCTTGTGAGAAAATAAACATTGCGAAATCCTCGCATATACAGATCTAATATGATTTAAGCTACTGGCGTCTGAAGAATTGGGATGGTTCCCCCTAACACTTATATGAACGTATATCAAACCCATTGATAAGTAAAACACCGGTTCAACTAAAAGTAACTTCTGATGTTTTCAGCACGTATATGCAGACAGTTCGATGTACGGCCAACACAACCTGTTTTGTTCTTGATACGAAAAATTTTGAGCGTCTCGTGAGCAAAAAGAACAACCCACAAACCATGGACGTCATGAGGGAGTATGTCAAATCCAAACTACATACCCGGATGAACATGCGCAATGCTGATCTCATTCCGTTGCTAGGTTACTTGCATCAGAAACTGACAGAACAGTCATTACCTCCAACAAAAAAGGTAAGTTCCTGCTGTAGCTAAATTGAATTTGTTTCAAGCAATCTGTAGTGGTTATTGCATTTCACCAGCAAAACTCATGTCTTCAGTAGTTTTAACTGATCCTTTGTTTTTGCATAAAGTCACACGGCAAAGGTGAAACGTGGCTCAGGTCATAATGTGATATTCATCCCCATTAAATTTTTTTGCAACCAGAAATTTATTGTAAATTAATCTTAATTAAGAAGGATGGCATCCATTTTTAATTTTTAAACAATCTTATTTTCTTCATGTTCAGCCGGAACCCTTTAAAACCTCGAAAAGATTGCCAGACATAGACGAGGAGGTCCAACATTTGCTACAGTACTTCCGAGATGGGAAGGAAGTGGTTCTGATCAAACCTAGTGTTCCAGGTATAGTAATAACAGTATTAACTATTTTAAGTTTTGGTTTAATACCTGAGCATAAATTAACTTATTATCTGAGGTTATGTACATCTATTTTATGAAAGTCAATCTATGAAAACATATTTCCTTTATGTTCTTAATTGCCACACTAAAATAAAAAACAAGAGGGCCAAGATGGCCCTAGATCGCTCACCTGAGAAAAGTATCATTCATTGCCTGTACAAAACAGATTGCTTTAGAATTAAGATAATGAGGTGAAACAATGTTCAGGAATTTTCTGCCCCAAAATGACAAACATTCTGCCAAAGTTTGAGGATGATTGGACCAAAAATGTTGCCCTCAGAGTATAAACAAGATTTTTCTAAGATTTGACCTACTGACCTACATTTCTATCCAGCCCCACCCATTTTCAAACTGGTTCGAGATATCATCATGACAAACAATCTGACCAAGTTTGAGGAAGATTGATAAAATGTGCCTTTAGTGTAAACAAGATTTTTCTAAGATTTGACCTATGACCTACTTTTTGTCCCCTGCCCATTTTCGAAAGGGTTCAAGATATCATCAAAACAAACATTCTGACCAAGTTTGAGGAAGATTGGATTAAAATTGTAGCCTCTAGTGTGTAAACAAGATTTTTCTAAGATTTGACCTACTGACCTACTTTTTGATCCAACCTGACCCATTTTCGAAAGGGTTCAAGATATCATCAAGACAAACATTCTGACCAAGTTTGAGGAAGATTGGATCAAAAGTGTGGCCTCTAGTGTGTAAACAAGATTTTTCTAAGATTTGACCTACTGACCTACTTTTTGATCCAACCTGACCTATTTTCGAAAGGGTTCAAGATATCATCAAGACAAACATTCTGACCAAGGAAGATTGGATCAAAATTGTGGCCTCTAGTGTGTAAACAAGATTTTTCTAAGATTTGACCTACTGACCTACTTTTTGATCCAACCTGACTCATTTTCGAAAGGGTTCAAGATATCATCAAAACAAACATTCTGACCAAGTTTGAGGAAGATTGTCTCAAAATTGTGGCCTCTAGTGTGTAAACATCAAATTGTTGACGGACGACGGACGACGGCCGACGGACAATCAAGTCTCCCAAAAGCTCACCCTGAGCTATGCTCAGGTGAGCTAAAAACTATGATTTTTATTACATGTTTAAGCATGTTAATTGTGAAACAGTTACCTTTCCCGAAACACACACAAAAAGATTTTAACTAAAACGAAATTATTTATAAATCGATACATGTAAAGACGTTGTGATCAAACTATGGTTGGAATATTGCTGAAACTGACTATCAATTTAAACACGAATGCAAATGACTTGTGAAAACGCAGACAAATCAACAGAATCGTGAAAAAAAAATTATGTTTGCAATCTATATTGATTTTTATGGGTTATACGATGTCTCTCACATAGAATCACTTGTTGGACCAGTACATTACACCTTATTAAACACTATCACTGGGTCACGGCGCGCTGGTTTCCATTTCTAGAACGTTTTCAAAAGTTGCGGTTGTCTGATACTTAACATAACTACATTTGTAGGTGTTGTCTATTACCGGGAACTAATGCGAGAAAAGGCAAAAACAAGAGAAGCCCAGAGGAAGGCTGCCGCCAAAGGTGATATTAAGATCAGTATCAACAAGAATCGTCGGCAGCGACGGCAGCCCAGAAGTATGTTACAAATCAGGGAGTCACTCCGTCAGATGATGGAAGCAGAGGTCATAGGTATAATATTGAACCTATTTTTTACCATTCCACTGAAAAGACTTGGTGCATGTCCCTAACATAATATCCATTGTGTTTCATTTAGGTTAGGGTTCTCTTTTTGCTTTGTTAAGGCTTAAGCTATAGATAGCATTAGAGGTGCAGCAACATTTCACAAATAGTACCCAGCTTTCTTTTACCAAAACATAATTAATTAAGGAATTTTAGAAATTACTTAAAATTAATATTAAACATATGGATCACGGAATACGATAAAAATAAATACAGATTTTCATTTGAATACCATTTTAACAAGTAATTAAAACCTATTGGGTTGTATGTGCATTAATACAATTAAATCACGGAATACGATAAAAATAAATACAGATTTTCATTTTAATACCATTTTAACAAGTAATTAAAACCTATTGGGTTGTATGTGCATTAATACAATTAAAAAGTAAATATAATATTTTACATAGCGATTATGAAACGAAAACTGATTATAATTTATTTGATTTCCAGAACTAGAATCGAAAAAGGTGAAGAAGAAAGCCAAACAGAAGTCAGAAAAACTAGGATCGAATTACACAAGCATGTCTTCTTTAGATTCAGCCAGGAAAATGGCTCAACAAATGCCAAATGAGACTAAAAGTGATAAAAATGCCAAAACTAGTTTAATGAAAATGAAACCAACTGGTGTCAATGAGCCAAATGACATTATCGATGGAAGCCTAAAAGCCAAAGACAACTTGCCAAAAGCAACTCCTCCAGTGTTTGTAACTGAAGTAACCCAAAATAGGTCTGATATTAACCTGCCTGCAATCAGAGAAGAGAAAACACAAGAGGAAATGTTATTAAGAGGCCAACAGTCACCTATTGTAAACAAAACTGAAACTCCAGGAACTTCAGTCAATGTGCAAAACACACATGATATTAAAACTGAAACAAAACAAATCACACAAGAACATGTTGTGGCTTTACATGCGGAGGCAGACAGGCCGCCAGACCTTGTAACGCCAAAAAGGAATAAGCAACACCATGAGACAGAAACTGACAGGGATAAACTGCCAAGTTTAGGTCTCGGTAAAGAAGTTGATCAAAAGAATGTAGTCGAAGGTCAAACCACAGATAGAACAGATAGTGATTCTAAGAGTACACTGTCTTCAAATTGGCAAACAGCCATGACATTTGTAAACAAACGGGTACAAGAAAAACTTGCACAGGTAAAAGTAAACAAATTAACTAAACTCAGGGACTTTAAAAATGCCTCACTTTGAAAAAAAATAAATATTTTACTTCGTGTTTTACAAATGAATTTAGATTATTAAAATTTTCAGCAATGCATTTGTTGCAAGTTTTATATTTCGTTTGAAAAAATAAATGGCGCGGTATATAAAAAATTTGTACATGAAGCGTTTTTAAAGTCTTCGAATATATCAAATAATTATCGTACTATTTTTAATTTGCCTTTTATCTCTTTATGATTAGAATTAAACAAATATATGGTAAGATTCAATTCCTTATAAAGTTAAATGAGCAACTTCATAACATAAAGACATTGGTTTATAACAATCCTAGTTTGTTTTGATGATTAGAATACTAATCATTAGGGATTACTGCTTTGGAGGGGCCGCTTTGGCCGAGCGGTTTCAGTCGTGGACTACAAATCTCTCAGCCCCTCACGCTTTGGGTTCGAATCCGGTAGGGACTTGGATTTTTCATGTGAGGAAGCCTTCCAGCTGGCTTGCGGTAGGTCGGTGGTTCTACCCGGGTACCTCTGTGTACTCGGGGTCTTCCTTCACCTGTAATTAGCTTGACGTCGCTATATGATTGAAATACTATCGCAGCGACGGTAAACCCCAATACAACAACAACAACTGCTTTGACATTTTTACAATAAAAACGAAGGCAAAAATAATTGGCACGCTGATTTAAAAAGTCATATATACACACAATGAAATTGTATGAGTTCCAAGAACGTTATTTGTATGACTTTGTATGTCTTTTATAATTTTAGCGAATTATGGAAGAAGAAACCTCATACAAAGACTATGAAACGAGTGAACCTTCCCTAAACCTCCTTGAAAATAGAATCAAAGCCTTCCATGTCCAGTATGGGATGGGAAACAAGACCAAGAACCTACCCCATTTAAAGAGATATAAACTAGATGTAAGTACACGTTTATAAATTTATGATTTGATGAATTTTAATTTACTGAACTTATGAAATAATGGATTTGTCTTTGACACAGAGACTGTGTAAAGTTTGAGCTACATTTTTATGGGAAACAGAGCAGAACCAGAGCAGTCTAATCTGGGTCTGCTCTGTTTGCCAAGGGCGTCAAAATGTGTCTATATAAAGTAAAGAGGTTAAAGAACAATAGTTGGTCTTTGCAGAGGAATACTTATATAACACTGTTTCATAAAAATACAGTATACATATGGCGTCAAGATACATACTGTGGATTACGTTTGGTATCGATTCCTTTCTTTCTATTCTTTTATTGACTAAAGCATACTGTATGAATTATTTTGGCATATGATATATGTATGTCATTTTACAATCAAAACAATTTCATATTTTCTGTTCCGTAGCACAACCCTGTTTTTTTTTTAAATGATGAACTCATTGCAGTTTTGCGAATTTAAGCAAAGTTATGCAAATGAATAACTGAAAAGTTCAAATCGTGACCTACATACAAACTGTGGCATATAATGCATTTGATTGTGTGCATCTCATTCATTAGAGTTAGGTCTCTTTGAACTTAACAAAATGGCATCGGCTTAGTTTCCGTCATGGCCGTTGATTGAATCCAACACATATTTATATATAATGATAGACATAATTGATTATAGTCGTTAAGTTGCTAATTTAATTTTTATACATAACAGGATGAGCTGAGAGAAAGACCACGTCCCGGGGGTAAGGTATGGGTGCGTCGACAGCCTTGTAAATTCTCGAACACAGAGTTCAGAGTGAAAGACCACAAACATGAACGTTACCAGATGGTGGACGCCATTCCAGAATTCAGCAAGGTTCAG
>CM037781.1:31839566-31870374 GCA_021229015.1 Solen grandis | reverse complement strand
TCTTTATTCTATAGTAAATCCAGAACATTTGAACATGCACTGTGGACTCCAGAACATTTTCCTGATAATAAGTGGTCTATATTTCTCTTCTTTAATCCTGTCCCAGCAAATGGAGGCCAAAAAAGTGACCTCATCACCGATGAACTTTTCTGCTAGCACTGAATGTTTACAAACACTGTCAATATTTTCAACACACAAATCTCACAGTGCACCTGTTACATCATTTCTGTTATTCATCCACTCAGGCATATAGTCCCAATAAAAACAGAAGAAATCATTGTTAAATTTACCAGAAATGACACAGAAACAATAATGTTCTAATAAAAACAGTTGAACTTTAACCAGTCTAGAAAGGCAAAGCATCAATTTCAAGACTTTAATATTTAAAAGAACTACTTCCTAGGGTACAACGACCCGGAAGTATTTCGATACCGGGGTCACACCTAAATGGCGCTGGGTATATCCAGAACCCGGAGATTACCCTTGCCAATAAAACTGAGCTTGGCTGACCTCAAATAAAAACCTCTTTGCCTGTAACTGGCACCAAGCCGCCTAACTAAACTGTCTCCGAAATAGGTTACTGAAGTCATTCTAATATGTTCCATTTCTGGAACCAGCAATTCAGTAACCGAAGTCATTCTTATAAAAATGACAACTATACTTAACTCTGCAGAAACTTATATAGCAAGACCAATGAGAAAGGTGAAAATTATGAGCAAGCAATTAACTTCTCAGCCTATTATCACCCCCTCATACATCAAAGCCCCGATATTAGCAGACTGCTACAATAAGGTCTATCAATTAGATACCTGTTACCCTAATCAAAGTCACCAAGCTAATGTTATGATAACAAACTCAACTCACTCAAAGCGACTAATGTCAAGTAATCAAGGAAAACATCACTTAGGGTCTAAGCAATCCAATTAATTAATCCCGGTAAGACGGATACAAGCAAAAAGGAAATCATTACGGCATTTGAATAGAATGAGTATGTACAAAGCATGCATTTAAAAATGATTACAAAGGGAAGGAAGTTAAGAGAGAAACTTGGAAAGTAAGAAGAGAAGGAGAAGTCGACAATCCGGTAGTCAAGGCCACATCCTGCCTAACTTGTATGTGAGTGATGTGTGTAAAACAGACATTTTTGAGAGAATGAAAGAAGCTACAAGAATGTATATTTAAAAAAACGTAGCCTACAACTCTAAATTTTAGGAAATAAAAGAGGCACCTCTATTTTTTTTCTCCATTTCACAAAACTATTGCTCACAGAACAACCACAATCAAATTAAAAAAAATACCATGACTCTGCAATATTACAAACTCGCCATTCCTTCATTAACTCCTTCCATTTCGGCAAATTTTGCATAAAACTATACTCATCTTGTCATTAGAACACATGAAGTAGAAATAACAAATAAAAAGGTATGCAAACAATGCTAGCGGGAGAATTAGTTATCATCAATGGTAACTAAGGAAAGAACAAGGGGAATCCCTATCTTACCGTAACTAATACGTTAATGTATGATTTATGCGGGGGTGGGCATATCAGCTTACAAAAAGTCATAAATACTGAATGAATTGGCAGTCATACGCCTTTTATATCAGTTACAAACATTCACTTTCAGTCGTAGGCATTAGTCATTATTATGTTCCATTTGTGGAACCAGCAATTTTTTTTTTCAAAAGGGGTCATCTCTCTCTCTCTCTCTCTCTCTCTCTCTGTCTGTCTCTCTCCCTCTCTCTCTCTCTCTGTCTGGATCAAAGATTACATAGGGACAATTTTGTTTTACCAAAATATTACTTTAGTTCGGAACCTCTTTCTAAAGACGCGCATGTAATCATTGACTATTCTGAAAATGTTTACCGATACCACGAAAACCTATTTGCGCCACTTTAAAATATCGCAATACATAGATTGACAATGCGACGACACGGTATGAAAACGCGACAGTGCGTTGCATGACGATACAACTTGAAATTTCTATCTACTTCAACAAGCGAAATTTACCCTTACGCTATGCATCAGAGAAATAGTAATATAAATTGAAACTGACAGTTTTAAGGATTTACATGATTGTCTCTTTAATCCCTAATTGTTGTTGTTGTTGTTGTTTTCTTGAGAATCGGTGCATGGGGGAGGCAGTTACGCCGTATGTACACAAGTTTCTGTATTCACTGAAAATTTTATTTATTTTCTCCGATTTTTGTATTGTTGTTGTTGTGGCTTATTGTCACCGTAACTGTATTTAAGTTATACCCATGAAGTCTCGTATTGATGGAGGTGGGCCTATAATTACCAACCTACTGTAAATCAGCTAGATCGCTTCAGGTGGAATGCTTTGCATTTAAAATCTGCAGAGAGGGATTTTGCAGGCCATGTAGATAAAGAAGGATATTTGCATTTTCAGTCAACATCAAATTAGTCGTCCTTATACTAATTGGACTTGCCTTTGTGTAGCTGATTATCTGTTGCTGCTAGATATTAAAGTTAACATAATAAGGAAAGCATTTAACAGTCTGCAGAGCCCACTGTCATTGCGGGAGACTGGGGCCGGGGGCCCCGACACGGTGGAATTTTCACTTGTACATTCTTCGGGAGGGGGATTTTAAAGCGTGAATATTATTATTAAGACTTATCTTGAAACATATAATTAATTTACTAAAATACATGTACATTGACATTTTTTTTTGGCAACTATCACTAACTTTCCAATAAACGTTTTATCCAGGATACAATTGATTGTCAAGTATTTATTTCGGGAAATTTTTACTGACTTGAAGGGAAAATACATATGATTTAGAGGGGGAATGGGTCCCGGTCCCATATTCAGCAAAAAGATGACCCTGACCTCGCAGAAGATTTAAATTTGAAAATTGGATCTTTCAAGTGCAGCATATATGTAGGTGTATGTAGATGTGCTATGACATGCGAAATGATATCAACGACGTATACGAGAAAACAAATTCAACCTTAGGTTTTAAAAGAAGAAATAGGAAATGTACCAGAGACCTGTAGAAAAAAGCCTACATTGCACCAGTAAGATCAATAATGGAATAATGGGCTACCTTCTATTACCCCTATCAAGAAAGACAATATAGACAAATTAAAAAGAATTCAAAACAGGGCAGTAAGATTCATAAAAAGAGGTTATACAAGCAGAACACCAGGGACAATATCAAAAAATTAAACAAGAACTTGAATTAGAAATAGTAAAAGACTACGGTGGCATAAAGGTGACATGGAAGATATTTTTATTACGTGCGCACGTAGTAGCTACCACGTGCACACGTAGTAATTATTACGTGCGCACGTAGTACTGATTACGTGCGCACGTAGTAGTTTTACGTGCACACGTAGTAGCGACCACGTGCGCACGTAGTAGCTTTTACGTGCGCACAAGTAGTTTTACGCCTTTTTATGTTTACCGCACTAAAACGTGAAAGGGCGCCATTTCCCCTAATAATTTAACTTGGGTTATGGGTGAATGAGCTGATTGTTTCACCTAACGGTAAGACTACAATGTACACTTAGGCATATTTTAACAGAACTATACATAGACTTTAACAGTGATAAGAAATGCGAAGCCCAGAATTTTCCAATTCCGACATGGCAATTAACAAATGTAGATAGATGTAATACTAAACCAGAATGAGGGAAAAGAAACAATATTTTCATAATACTCATTACCTCTTTGAGTGTTTTTTGTTGTTTTTTCATCCAGTTACAGTTCTGATATAACACTAGAAGAAAATATTTACAATATCTATATAGCCTATAAGATTTGTACATGTCCAGATTAACCAAGCAAAGCATAATGATTCTCTGGGAGTCGAACCCAGCACTCTTAGCCATGTGTTAAGAGAGACCACTGAATCAAATGAGAGCTTGATACCTTGAACAGAATCTGAAATTTTTTTTTTGAAAAATTACTACTTATTTTATAGAAAATAGCACATTGAATGGAAAAGGGGGAGGGCCAAAACATACCCTAACAAAGAATTAAAACTATGGCCAGGACGGTCAATACTGGAAACCAAAAACGCCCTCCAAATATCCTCTAATCCGATGCCACAGCTTGCTCTCACCCTTGGGATTCAGATTAACCCCATCGGGGAGATACAGGCTGCGGCTTTTGATATCTCTCAACCGAACGCAATGATCTCCAAGTGCCGCCATCAAACCATGATTAATCCGCCAACGGACGGAATCAAAACGTGACCTCGTCAGCCCGGGAGATCCATCAAAAGTAAACCGTCTGGGTATTTCTACAACAAATACCTCTTCCACTCCACTGGAATATAACCAGTTTACCAATCCTAGGAGATTATCCAAAATCTCTCTCCAGGAACATGACACGGAAATGTCATTTCCCCCTAACATTAAAACTACTACATCTGGGCAGGTGGCCATCAAACTATGTGACATGGCGCTGGGTATATCCAGAACCCGGAGATTACCCTTGCCAATAAAACTGAGCTTGGCCGACCTCAAATAAAAACCTCTTTGCCTGTAACTGGCACCAAGCCGCCTAACTAAACTGTCTCCGAAATAGGTTACTGAAGTCATTCTAATATGTTCCATTTCTGGAACCAGCAATTCAGTAACCGAAGTCATTCTTATAAAAATGACAACTATACTTAACTCTGCAGAAACTTATATAGCAAGACCAATGAGAAAGGTGAAAATTATGAGCAAGCAATTAACTTCTCAGCCTATTATCACCCCCTCATACATCAAAGCCCCGATATTAGCAGACTGCTACAATAAGGTCTATCAATTAGATACCTGTTACCCTAATCAAAGTCACCAAGCTAATGTTATGATAACAAACTCAACTCACTCAAAGCGACTAATGTCAAGTAATCAAGGAAAACATCACTTAGGGTCTAAGTAATCCAATTAATTAATCCCGGTAAGACGGATACAAGCAAAAAGGAAATCATTACGGCATTTGAATAGAATGAGTATGTACAAAGCATGCATTTAAAAATGATTACAAAGGGAAGGAAGTTAAGAGAGAAACTTGGAAAGTAAGAAGAGAAGGAGAAGTCGACAATCCGGTAGTCAAGGCCACATCCTGCCTAACTTGTATGTGAGTGATGTGTGTAAAACAGACATTTTTGAGAGAATGAAAGAAGCTACAAGAATGTATATTTAAAAAAACGTAGCCTACAACTCTAAACTTTAGGAAATAAAAGAGGCACCTCTATTTTTTTTCTCCATTTCACAAAACTATTGCTCACAGAACAACCACAATCAAATTAAAAAAACTACCATGACTCTGCAATATTACAAACTCGCCATTCCTTCATTTACTCCTTCCATTTCGGCAAATTTTGCATAAAACTATACTCATCTTGTCATTAGAACACATGAAGTAGAAATAACAAATAAAAAGGTATGCAAACAATGCTAGCGGGAGAATTAGTTATCATCAATGGTAACTAAGGAAAGAACAAGGGGAATCCCTATCTTACCGTAACTAATACGTTAATGTATGATTTATGCGGGGGTGGGCATATCAGCTTACAGCAAGTCATAAATACTGAATGAATTGGCAGTCATACGCCTTTTATATCAGTTACAAACATTCACTTTCAGTCGTAGGCATTAGTCATTATTATGTTCCATTTGTGGAACCAGCAATTTTTTTTTTCAAAAGGGGTCATCTCTCTCTCTCTCTCTCTCTCTCTCTCTCTGTCTGTCTCTCTCCCTCTCTCTCTCTCTCTCTGTCTGGATCAAAGATTACATAGGGACAATTTTGTTTTACCAAAATATTACTTTAGTTCGGAACCTCTTTCTAAAGACGCGCATGTAATCATTGACTATTCTGAAAATGTTTACCGATACCACGAAAACCTATTTGCGCCACTTTAAAATATCGCAATACATAGATTGACAATGCGACGACACGGTATGAAAACGCGACAGTGCGTTGCATGACGATACAACTTGAAATTTCTATCTACTTCAACAAGCGAAATTTACCCTTACGCTATGCATCAGAGAAATAGTAATATAAATTGAAACTGACAGTTTTAAGGATTTACATGATTGTCTCTTTAATCCCTAATTGTTGTTGTTGTTGTTGTTGTTTTCTTGAGAATCGGTGCATGGGGGAGGCAGTTACGCCGTATGTACACAAGTTTCTGTATTCACTGAAAATTTTATTTATTTTCTCCGATTTTTGTATTGTTGTTGTTGTGGCTTATTGTCACCGTAACTGTATTTAAGTTATACCCATGAAGTCTCGTATTGATGGAGGTGGGCCTATAATTACCAACCTACTGTAAATCAGCTAGATCGCTTCAGGTGGAATGCTTTGCATTTAAAATCTGCAGAGAGGGATTTTGCAGGCCATGTAGATAAAGAAGGATATTTGCATTTTCAGTCAACATCAAATTAGTCGTCCTTATACTAATTGGACTTGCCTTTGTGTAGCTGATTATATGTTGCTGCTAGATATTAAAGTTAACATAATAAGGAAAGCATTTAACAGTCTGCAGAGCCCACTGTCATTGCGGGAGACTGGGCCGGGGCCCTGACACGGTCCCCTGACACGGTGGAATTTTCACTTGTACATTCTTCGGGAGGGGGATTTTAAAGCGTGAATATTATTATTAAGACTTATCTTGAAACATATAATTAATTTACTAAAATACATGTACATTGACATTTTTTTTTGGCAACTATCACTAACTTTCCAATAAACGTTTTATCCAGGATACAATTGATTGTCAAGTATTTATTTTGGGAAATTTTTACTGACTTGAAGGAAAATACATATGATTTAGAGGGGAATGGGTCCCGGTCCCATATTCAGCAAAAAGATGACCCTGACCTCGCAGAAGATTTAAATTTGAAAATTGGATCTTTCAAGTGCAGCATATATGTAGGTGTATGTAGATGTGCTATGACATGCAAAATGATATCAACGACGTATACGAGAAAACAAATTCAACCTTAGGTTTTAAAAGAAGAAATAGGAAATGTACCAGAGACCTGTAGAAAAAAGCCTACATTGCACCAGTAAGATCAATAATGGAATAATGGGCTACCTTCTATTACCCCTATCAAGAAAGACAATATAGACAAATTAAAAAGAATTCAAAACAGGGCAGTAAGATTCATAAAAAGAGGTTATACAAGCAGAACACCAGGACAATATCAAAAAATTAAACAAGAACTTGAATTAGAAATAGTAAAAGACTACGGTGGCATAAAGGTGACATGGAAGATATTTTTATTACGTGCGCACGTAGTAGCTACCACGTGCACACGTAGTAGTTATTACGTGCGCACGTAGTACTGATTACGTGCGCACGTAGTAGTTTTACGTGCACACGTAGTAGCGACCACGTGCGCACGTAGTAGCTTTTACGTGCGCACATAGTAGTTTTACGCCTTTTTATGTTTACCGCACTAAAACGTGAAAGGGCGCCATTTCCCCTAATAATTTAACTTGGGTTATGGGTGAATGAGCTGATTGTTTCACCTAACGGTAAGACTACAATGTACACTTAGGCATATTTTAACAGAACTATACATAGACTTTAACAGTGATAAGAAAGCGAAGCCCAGAATTTTCCAATTCCGACATGGCAATTAACAAATGTAGATAGATGTAATACTAAACCAGAATGAGGGAAAAGAAACAATATTTTCATAATACTCATTACCTCTTTGAGTGTTTTTTGTTGTTTTTTCATCCAGTTACAGTTCTGATATAACACTAGAAGAAAATATTTACAATATCTATATAGCCTATAAGATTTGTACATGTCCAGATTAACCAAGCAAAGCATAATGATTCTCTGGGAGTCGAACCCAGCACTCTTAGCCATGTGTTAAGAGAGACCACTGAATCAAATGAGAGCTTGATACCTTGAACAGAATCTGAAATTTTTTTTTTGAAAAATTACTACTTATTTTATAGAAAATAGCACATTGAATGGAAAAGGGGGAGGGGCCAAAACATACCCTAACAAAGAATTAAAACTATGGCCAGGACGGTCAATACTGGAAACCAAAAACGCCCTCCAAATATCCTCTAATCCGATGCCACAGCTTGCTCTCACCCTTGGGATTCAGATTAACCCCATCGGGGAGATACAGGCTGCGGCTTTTGATATCTCTCAACCGAACGCAATGATCTCCAAGTGCCGCCATCAAACCATGATTAATCCGCCAACGGACGGAATCAAAACGTGACCTCGTCAGCCCGGGAGATCCATCAAAAGTAAACCGTCTGGGTATTTCTACAACAAATACCTCTTCCACTCCACTGGAATATAACCAGTTTACCAATCCTAGGAGATTATCCAAAATCTCTCTCCAGGAACATGACACGGAAATGTCATTTCCCCCTAACATTAAAACTACTACATCTGGGCAGGTGGCCATCAAACTATGTGACATGGCGCTGGGTATATCCAGAACCCGGAGATTACCCTTGCCAATAAAACTGAGCTTGGCCGACCTCAAATAAAAACCTCTTTGCCTGTAACTGGCACCAAGCCGCCTAACTAAACTGTCTCCGAAATAGGTTACTGAAGTCATTCTAATATGTTCCATTTCTGGAACCAGCAATTCAGTAACCGAAGTCATTCTTATAAAAATGACAACTATACTTAACTCTGCAGAAACTTATATAGCAAGACCAATGAGAAAGGTGAAAATTATGAGCAAGCAATTAACTTCTCAGCCTATTATCACCCCCTCATACATCAAAGCCCCGATATTAGCGGACTGCTACAATAAGGTCTATCAATTAGATACCTGTTACCCTAATCAAAGTCACCAAGCTAATGTTATAATGTGATAATCATCGGCAAAATTCGATACTCTGACACTAGAATGTACAATGTATATGATTAAACAATATAGTCCTACTCCGAGATACTTTTCAATATATCTTTACTTAAACATGTATTTATATTTAAATACCATTACTGGTGGTAATGTAGATTTTTATTCAACATTGAGATAGCAGATTTTTCAACATGTAGATTGAAAAATTACTTTTCTTATTAATTGTAGAATAATATGAATTCACCTGATTATAAACTCATCGTTCTGATCATCCATATCAAGCAGACACTGGAAGGTTAAATACCTTATGTAATTTGATTATCGGTCTCCGGGCCGACGGTGCCTCAAAAGCAGGTGTTATCAGCCGGAGCTGCTAACGGTGCAGCGGCTAAACGACGCGCAAAAGAAAATGTGAAAGTCGTATCGTAGCGTCGTGATCTCGTATCCAACCGTCGCTATACCGTATCAACCTGTCGCTATCGTATCCACCCGTCGCTTTATCGCATCGTGCTGCCGTGTGTCGTATTGTATCGCCGTGATCTCATATTGTGCCGTCGTGCGTCGATTTGTCAGGTGCGATGTCATTACTAATCTCAAATCGTATCCTCACGATCACATCGTACCGTTCGGAGTCGTATTGTGTCAGTTGCAATCAATATGAAATCACGAAGGTGGGAAACGATATTTTGTTGGTACGACACGAGTCCACGGCGGTAAGGTATGACGCACGACACTATAGGTTCGTGGTATCGATCGTAAACTCGTACTGCACCGTTGCGATCTCGTATCCTATCGTCGTTTCGTATTGCCATGATTCGTTATGTCGTATCGTATCCTCGAATTATCGATTTATTAGGTATTAAAAAAAAAGATGCGAGTTTTCAAAGTGGCCTTGGGCAGGTGCAACTAATACGAGACCACCACGTCACGATACGAGATCACGACGCTACGATATAACGCTCACATTCACGTAAAATTTTGTGTCTCACGTTTCATACGATACAAGACCATGACGGAACGACAGGGTTGGTTTTTTTGTTGTTGTTGTTGTTGTTGTTGTTGTTGTTGTTTTAGACCTGTCTGTCTGGCCTGATTGGTGATTTCTATTTCGGTCCTGTGAATATTTCAATACAGTCAGGAATCTATAAAGATATTGTCAAAAAAGTGTTAATAAATTAATAAAATGAATGAAATAAATGATAAACAATAATGAAATCTTATTGTATGAGTTCTGTCCTGTAAAGTTTATTTCGGTCCTGTGAATCTTGTAAAATTACAGGTCTAATTGACCAGATGTCCTGTGATCCCTATAGTTTCGGAATGTCTTCTTTTTTTTTTTTTTTTTTTTTTTTTTTTTTTGATGACTCTAGTTTCGGGGTCCTGAATCGTACCGTAATCATTTCGTACCGAAATTTCATGATTTTGTGTCTAACCTTTGTAAGCCCGCATCATACCTTCGTGTACAGTCGCAGTGACGACTTTATTGGTTATTAAAAAAATAGAAAATGACTGTATATATATATATATATATATATATATATATATATATATGCGCTTAACATTACAGTACATTTAATTAGAGGGATTCGGTTTAATCGAAAATGATAAGTATACATTTTCCATATCACACAAAGGATCCTGGATCGTGTTAGGTCCGCGATTTACACTTCCCCTTTACAGAGACCGTGAAACTGCGATAAAAATGTCAGCGCCGGCTCTCTTTGAATTTTGTGATGCAAGGAAACAGTTTTGTGTAAGATGTTTAATATTCACAAAAACAATTAATGTATAACAGAAAATAAATTTTAACAATGACTTATTGTCGAATGCCCGAACGCCCAAAAGATAAAATGTGTTTCGAACGCGTGAATTAAAAGAGAGGTATGCGGATGGGAACAATTCGGACAAATACAAAAATCTTAATCAAAATCGTTGTAGATCCCAATACTGGGTTTTACACAACGGATATCTATATAGTTTTGAATCATATTCGAAGCAATATTATGTTTGTGTATTATTAATTTATGTACCTTTATTTAGGCGACAATATTCTTCTTCTTTTTTTTTCTCGAATGTTGATTATTTTCTTACAATGTTTTTTTTTTTACTTTCAATCCTGTGTTGTTGTTTTTTCTAACATTTAGTCTGATACTGACTTTATGTATTTTACATTTTAGAGAATTGTGCACAAAGTTGTTGAAGAAGATTCTTTAGAACCATACAAGGTATTTTCCCAGGAATTTAATGGAAGGTCAGTTTAAATCATTCTTCACCCTTATTATATCTATGTAGATAATTTTATAGTTTGTTGGGTATCAGTAAAAGGCAAAAAAGTTGTTTGTTTCCACTAACGTCTTCAAAAAAAAATATGGTTGGTAGGTATGCCAAACATATTTTTTTAACTCTTTCCCTTTTTCACCTTATAATTCTGGAAGAAGTGACGAAAAACTGCGTTTTAATACTGTAATAACCCGAATGCTAGGAGAAAGGTCAGTACAAAAAATTAGGTTGGTCGGGTTAGTACAAACAAGTAACTTTTTTCTATTATGCCTAAACATTTAATTCTGCATCAGTTCATTATCTGGCATGTGAAATTGACGACCCCAGACGGGTTTATGCGACCACATAGATATACTGCTTATGACAATGTATATAAAGTGATTGAAATATGTCAGTGAACAGAAAATTGTAGCATATATGTTGTAAAGATGTTAAAAAATAATGACTTAATTTCCAAATTATGAATGTATCATACTTAATGTTATAAACATATATTTTTGAAATAAAAAGAATATATCATGACAATCTCTTCCTAAGTCCTGGTCAAAATATTAATGATCTGATTTAACAATTTTCAAAACGTATTCCTTTTGTTTTAGTAATATTTGTATAACGTTAAATTATATTTATAATATTATATACTTTTTTCATTACTAATTGGCAATTAAGTCATTATATTTACAAGGTTTTATTACATTAGCAACAAATGGCATTCAGTTTACAAATTTCATTCACTATGTACTGGGGCTGCAAAATTGAACACACCTGGAATATCATACTCAATTTCACCAAAAAGGCATATATCAGAATAAAAAAGTTTTCTTAGAATAATTTGAACACATAGATAGACTTTGCATTGTTTTCTGTTCTTTGTTGTTTTGGTGTTGTTGTTGTTGTTGTTGTTGTTTTTGGGGGGGGTCATTTCTTATGCATTTTAAAGTAATAAAGTTGACTTGCCAAAATAGAAACCTGGTACTAAAAGTGTAGCCTGTATGTACATTTATTTGTTGTTCTAGTACACACAGAGTATCACAAACTCCAAAGTATTAAAGTTCAAACAAATATAAACAAGTAGCAATTCTATATCACATTGTCCTCTATAATTGTTTTTAGATAAAAATTATAATTTGAATTTATAGCAATATGCAACTTGATTTGTATATGTAGCAAATTGTAACCTAGTAAAGAATATATTATAATGAGATATGTTTGTTTTGTGTTTATAGTGACAGTGAAAAGAGAGTTACAATCGATCAAGCACTCAGAGATGTATTGAGGGAATTGAGCGTAAGTAGGCCCTGAACTGACAAAAGAGATGAGCAGTAAAACGACTCTGGTGTGGTTACATTTGGATTGAATATCACTTTATTTACTTATTAGCTCACCTGAGTACATGTGCTCAGGATGAGCTATTAGGATTGAAGAATGTCTGCTGTGTGTCCGTCGACCACAATAAGTTTGTTTGGACTCTCGCTTCTTCATTTCTTAAGCAGTCATCTTCAAATATCATGACAATGTTTATTGCTGTAATCTCTCAGCCAAATTCGATTATGGTTGATATTGCCCATATAGGTCAGGATAATGTATTAAAATATTAAGATATTAAAAAATACAAAATTTCACTTAATTTGCACTTGAGCATTTGTATTTTTTAAGCAATCATTAATCAAGCTACCAAATCTGGTAGCCCACTGGGCTTCCAGAATTTTTGAGAATTTGTCGGACACTGATTTCCTATCTTTGATTCTTAACAGTTTGACAAGCGTGGCTGTGATGTGTATCGGAAATTTATATCACTGTCAGTGGAGGCTGCAATGAATGGTAAGCTCTTTCATGTTTTTCAGAGACTGAAATCATGTGCAATGCTTATATCTTTCAGTTGTTTGAAATGTATTTTTATCAGGGACTATCTTATTTATGTACATCTGTATAGTTACATTATATGGTGTTGTTATTTTTCCCTCCTTAATCAGTTGCCCTTTGACCCTTTCCATGCTTACCACTTTTTCATTGGACATGTCTTATGGGGGTGCTTGATGAAAAGGACTATGTTCACTAAGTGGTAAAAATGGCCTATATTTTCGGGAAAATTAGTATGCATTTCAGAAGTCTTTTTCAATCTTTAACATACACAACAAACCTTAAATCGCCGAAAACAGATATAATCAGTTTTAAAATATTTGATTAAAAACCTTAAACCTTAACCAATTTGGCTGATGTCATCTTTTGATACGAAAAATTCAGTGTGGCTTCGACAAACAAGACACTTTCCATATGTATACCTAAATGATTAATCTTTATTCTGTAAAAATATCTTGTCTGTCGAAGCATGCGGCCAATATGAATTTCAACAAAATATGATCAGAGATGCGTAACGTAACGGCTCTATGCTTTATATCTTCACCAGTTTATAAAAAAGATGATACAAATGTACTTTAACGGTTTTATTTTCGCTCATCTTTTATTATGTAAACTGTAAAACATTATCATTGTATTTTAAATGTTTCTCTGAATATTTTGAAATATTTAACTCATGTAAGATCATAGAAACATGGTAATCAATGAGTGTTTAGCAAACAGTTCAGACCATGATCAGACGGCACAGATGTGCAGACTGATCTTTGTCTGCGCTGGTCGCAAAGGCAGTCACAAATGCCCAAGGCATTGAAAGGGTTAAAGGCATCTCCCCTAAGAAAACTTCCCTAATGCATGTCATTTTCCTTAAGATTTGCAAATTACTCCCAAGTTTTTTTACCCCAAGTTTAGAAAATGATGGTGATTTTATTCCACACATTATGGTAATAAGGCCCCTTCCCAATCATGACCTGCATCAGTGGTCAGCCAGTTTCAGTTTCATAGATATTGATTAATTCAGTATGTTGTCTCAGCACTGAGAATTTTTAACCCTTTCCCTCATTTAGACTCATTTTGACGCACTCAATAGGTATCACATAAAGCCTGATCTGTAGAAAACCACAGTTAAACCTTACCAAATTTAATTACAAAATCCTCATTTCCAGACTACTGAGGAGCAGTGAACAGCATAAAACCTGATCAACCAGCGAGTTACTCGCAGGCTGATCTGGTTTTATGTTGTTCGCATAGGTCTTTTCATGGTGTCCTCTATGAGGGAAAGGGTTAAATCTCAATCTGATATAGATTAATTTGGGTCACACAGTCTGTTATCTGCAAAGCAATATTTGTTGTCTCACACACAGAACTATGCTCCACCAGTGTACCATTCATGCTCCTGACCGACATATTTGATGTGATTCCCTTGGACCAGTGTGAGGAATTATTTGGACTTGTCGAGGACAAAGTCTCAGTCTGGAAGTCGGTAAGACCTGCACTCTTTCTTTCTCTCTCTCACTCCTGCAAAAAAAAAAAAAAAAATAAACTCAACTGTTGTAATTGGAAATACAGTCTCTACAGAAATATTTCAGTAATGAAGTGACATCTAGCTAATTACAGGTGGAAGACTCTCAGAATGCATGAAGGCACCTAGACTGATCTATTGAAAGCCAGCTGGAAGGTTTTCTCACATGAAAAATTCTAGTGGCACAGCCTGGATTCAAACCAAAAGTGGTGTGTGATATAAACCCAACTGTTAAATCACAGACTGTTATTTCTTAAGTTAAACATATTCATTAATACATACTGTCAGTGTTCTTTAACCCTTTCCCTCATAGAGGAAACCATGAAAAGACTTATGCGAACAGCATAAAACCAGATCAGCCTGCGAGTAACTCGCAGGCTGATCAGGTTTTATGCTGTTCGCTGCTCCTCAGTGGTCTAGAAATGAGGATTTTATAATTAAATTTGGTAAGGTTTAACAGTGGTTTTCTGCAGATCAGGCTTTATGTGGTACCTATTGAGTGCGTCAAAATGAGTCTCTATGAGGGAAAGGGTTAAATTTACAGACCATTTAAGGAGGGTTTCTTTAATGTACTGGTCAAACAGGCTGTTCCATGAAGAGTGTTAACACTTCAGCATTATTGTGCAGCACATCAGGGTTTTCCCTTGATATTTTCAAATGAGGGACGAATGACCCCTTGTTATATAGATAAAGAGACAAATTTTGAAATATTTGGAGGTCATTTACACAACTTGAGGGTCAAATTGGGCAATTCCGTGGGCCAGGGAAAACCCGACAGTTCATGCTTAGCATAGACTTAACATTTAACAAGACTTTATTAAAAAAAAATAAAACATACCGGTAATGGTTAAATAAATTTAAGTGAAGATTAAGAAATTCATTTTCACAAGAGTCAAGAATTTTTATGGATGATTTTGGTATTGTTTAATCATTATCATTAGTATGCATTAGAATTTGTTCAGTTTCTGTTATTAGCATTTTCAAGGGTGCATATTTATTTGTGGAATTATGTATATGAGAGTGTTCCAATAAGTTGATAGGGTAAAATAATCCACAAAATCAATTTGAATCAGCCCTTCATGAAAAATTATTTTACTGTATAGAGCAACATACATCCTCACAGTTTAAAGCAGGAACATGCCATTAGTAATGTAATGCTGCATAACACACAACTTGAAACTGAAACATAAAAACTTAAATAAGCTACACATGCAGAAGTACATATAATGAGGAAACAATCACACCTGACTTGAATCCGGAATTTCCTCAAACAATCTCTGATGTTTCGTAATACTTAAAGTTTTGAATGTGAAGGAACTCATACATACATAACAATTCTTGTTTTACAAAATTATTAAGTTCTGTAGAATCATTAAATTTCAAGGGGGACTAATTTTCGTCAATTTCTTGCTTGGCTTTATCCACAAATATATATCCCCACAAAAAATGTTAATTAATATATCTCATGTTTGTTTGTTTGCTGGGTTTAACGTCCCACCGACAGTATTTCAGTCATTTTGAGACAATGTCTACTTGAGACAGATATAGTGCTGCCACACTGCAGTATCACTCTCTAGACATGTGGCATGATACCATACCCAGTCACATTATCCTGACACTGGGCCAACCAGTCCTGCAACTACCCTTATATGCTGAGCGCCAAGCAAGGGAGCTATACCAGTACCTTTTTTTACGACTTTAGTATGTCGTGTCGGTATCGAACCCACGACCTCCCACTCCCAAGGCGGACACTCTAACCAATCAACCACAGGGTACTGTAATATATCTCATGTTTTCTTGAACATAAATCCACAGTTATATGTACATGTACCAACAAATCAACTTTATTGCAGATTCAGTGAAATATAATGCCAATGAAAATGAATGATTTTACAGTAACTGACTAAAACAACATAGATAGCTTCCTAACTAGCTGTTCTGAAATAACAAATATAGACATTTTTATTTAGGAATATGAAAATGATGATATATGCCCCTAAATATTACTTTGGACCTAGTAATAGTGGTGGAATTTGAACATGAAATACTTGCATAGATAATGGCCTTCATGTTCTACAGATTTTAAAGATATTACATTTATTGCAGGCAATGTTTTACGACACTGGCAAGAACTACTTACTGAGGATGTGTAATGGTATGTTTGTTTATATCTGATCATTTCTCTTATCTTACTTGAGAACATTCATGGTGACATATTGTAATCATTCAGTATTCATCGGTCATCCATTATTAACAATTTCTTCAGACAACATCTCCTCCTAAATCATTTAGCCAGGTTTGATATACCTGAACAGGCATATCCTAGCTTTTCCAAAGAGTTCAAAAAATCAGATTCAAAATTATTAACTCTTTCCCTCATAAAGATTCATTTTGATGCACTCAATAGGCACCACATTAAGGCTGATCTGCAGAAAACCACAGTTAAACCTTACCAAATTTAATTACAAAATCCTCATTTCCAGACCACTGAGGAGCAGCGAACAGCATAAAACCTGATCAGCCTGCGAGTTACTCGCAGGCTGATCTGGTTTTATGCTGTTCGCATAGGTCTTTTCATGGTGTCCTCTATGAGGGAAAGGGTTAAAATCATTTGAATCTGACAAATATAAAATTTTTGTTTTTTTTTAAAAAAAAAAAAAATTTTATAATGACATTTATATGTAATTTTAAACACTTCAATCCTTTTAAAAGAATTTTGTTTAACCATAAAAAAAAAAATTCTGCAGTTATAAAATACACACTACAATCTTTGTAACTGAACTTTGTATTACCATTTAGAATATGTGTTGGTACAATACAGATTTAACTACTTAAATATGGTCTATAAAGCATTTGAAGAACTAATCAGATAATCGCTATTTTGAATATGAGATTAATCTTTTTCTATTTCTTTTCTTTTTCTCCAGATTTATTACGTCGCTTGTCCAAATCCCAGAACACAGTTTTCTGTGGACGAATCCAGCTTTTCTTGTCACGGTTATTTCCCCTATCAGAAAAATCAGGTAACTGCAGAAAATTCCAACAATTAAGATCCTGTATTAAGATCTTATTGTAATGATTATGTTTAGACGCCACTTAAGCAGAATCACTCATCCTCTTGCATTGTTTCCTGTCCTGTCTCCCTTTTCAAAAAGATCAGGGTCTTTCCATGTTGATTTATCAACTTCGGTGATAGTTTTCATCACTGTTGTATAATATTTATTCCTGCTTATTATAAAAAATAAGTCATTTTTATTCAATATATGATGTCTTAAAGCCAAAAATATATAAAAATATCTGAAATTTCAATTGTCGGAATAAAACTTTTGCTTATTTTTGTTGTGGATTATCTTTAATCTTGTTACAGCCCTCAACTTGATGAGTCAGTTTAACCTGGAGAATGTGACCTTATACAACCAGTCAAAATCAGAATCAGGAGAACCAGCTTCGGATCAGGTAAAGTTTGTAACGTCCAACCTGCGGTAGAAAATATTCTCTTGTTCAGTACATTTGATATAGAAATTTCACTGTTAGTCCACAAATATGTTCTTATATGGGCATATAGGATCCATCAGAGCATATGCCTTCTCAATGTTTACTCTTATATTCAAATTAGAGTATTAGATTATCCAATAGCTGCTCTTTGATATCATGTGATCAATGATTGACCTAGTTTAATACTCAAAAAAGCTTACAATTTTGTTTATGGTGCCGTTTGTTATTCATTAAATGTCTAGTCTGTTGATGAGCTCTACCGGCCAGGTGACCTTGACCTTCAAATGACCTTGATCCCCAAGGTCTAAGGCCCTCAGGGACATGATATTCAATTGAACGTAGTTTGTTTTTTTAACATTTTGGGGACTGGTACATACATAACTACATACAGTACAGTAGTATTACTACCTCTTAAAGATTATAACCATTGGTTTAAATATAAAGTATGAAGAGGCAAAAATGTCACTAGCGTTTTTTGTGAGGCATTGTTTTAGTTGTGCATTATGACACCATGGAATTCTTGAAATATCATTAAACAATCCATTGTTGTGAAAACTATATCAACATAAATTGAATAAGCATATATAGTATTTTATACGGAAGAAATAAAAGCTCATAAAAAGTATGAAAAAAAACAACAACTACATATTCCTTATATTTCAGAAAAAGGAAGAAAGTATGGAAGTTGAGGATGGAGAGATGGAAGAAAAAACAAGGTAATGGGATAACATGTGAGGACATGTGTCTGATTGCCCAAGTGATTCAGAATGAATCTCCTTACCATTTGGTACACGTTACAAAGTCACAAAATTTATGTTTTTTATACCCCCTTAAACAAATGTTTCAGTATAAACTTGAATCAGCCTTTCATTTGATTTGTTGGTCTGTCTGTTTGAAAGTTTGTTGTGATAACTACTTTTTCTGATTTGAAGGTATATGAGTGAAACTTTGCATTTGTGGTCACCATTTTTGTTAGTTGTTAATGAAAGGCTTGCTTGTAAATGCATTTTAGTGTCTTTAGAATTTCTCTACATATATGATATACCTGTACATATAGACATAGTTTGGGGTACAAATTACTTCTTCAGTTTTGGAGATATTTCACTGTAATATGTTAAAAATATTTAAATGAGAATTTTGCACGGGTTTTTTTTTTTTTTTTATGTCAAAGCAATCACTTCAGTATAGCTTTAGTTTGACTGCTTAATATACTACTGGTATATCATCCTTGCTTTGCCATTCAGCATATAAGGACAGGCCTTTTTTTCTGATGATGGGACATTGTCGAAAACCCACTGTATATATTCCACTATCATTCCTGTATATTCTGTGGGATTTTTAGCTGGCAAATCAAATATTTATTAGCTACTTGATGACCATTGAAATGATGCATAGTATTTTTATTAATCTTCGTGGAAATCACAAAAGCAAAAGCAGACTCATTGTTCCCGCACCCTTAGGCAATAAGCGTGACGTCAGCTGTACATAGTAGAACAAAGCAAAATTTTAAAATCCCGTGCTGTTTCATTGGTCAAATGATTACTGCTGTCGTCATGGTATCTCTGCCACAGATCCAATGAAATGCCTAATCAGCAATTCATGAGTACAAAGTTATGCTTACCAAATATCCCACGGTCAATAAAGAAACAAAGCATATTGAGCCAACATGGGTTTTCCGATGATGATGGGATGTCGCCATATTACCTCATTTTTATGTGAACATCATCATAAATTGTTTATGTCCTTAAACCATTGCCTGGAAATGACATGAACTGCTGATGTTTCAGATATAAACAGTTGACCGATATTCCCAAATTGTCATCTTATTCTACATCTGACCTCCATTTAAAAGCCTCCTGTACTAAGCAGTCACTTCTCTTTTTCCCTTGATTGGCCTCTTAAGACAAGTGTAACTATATTGATGTTATGATCCGTGATGCATCATGGGTATGTTATGTTTCAGTGCTCCTATTGACTACAATCTATACAGGAAGTTCTGGGCACTGCAGGATTACTTCAGAAAACCCGGCCAGTTTTATGAGAAGAAGTCTTGGGCAGTGTTTGTCAGTGTAAGTACTTGTATCTCTCAACTGGTGATAGTATAGGAACAGATCTTTTGGCGGTATCTGTTTCAGGAAATCCACATTTTATCTCAGTGGATTTGCTTATGTTAAAACAAGGGGTGACTATGAAATTGTTATAAGTGCTCATAGAAATAGAAGAAGGTGCAACTATTTCATGGTCAGCCCTGAAATATAAAGGTATTGAACCATAATTATACCCTAGTTTTGTAGAAGTGGGTGCTATAGTCACATCACTTCCTACACTTATTTTACATAAAGACAAAATGAGCTGTGGTTTATTCTCATTAAGTGATAGTTCTAGTATTTTACAATGCTACTTATATAGTGTAACATTTCCTTTTTCTCCATAATTCATATGAGAATGCTACTTGCCTCAACTTATCAAATCACAATTAAGGATTTGAGATCCAATGTTTTAATGCATTTCTGACCTTCATTTTATTTTGTCTCTTGCTTTAAGCAGAAGTGACACATAGAGATCACTTTTCCATTGTCTGTTTGTCCATCCGTCACACTTTTTCCATCACACTTCAGCAGATGACATGTGTTCCAAAGAACACCCTTGTGTTGATAAGGTGTTATTGATCTTAATTATTTTGTGATGACTACCTGTTATTGAAAGAACCTTACATCTCATATTTATCTTTTATAGATAGTTTAAATATGAGAGTCATGCTTGATATGCTGTTAGTCTGAAAAAAAAAATGACATTATTTCAGAATTCAGATGCAGTTTTGTTTGCATTTGAGAGTTCCAAACTGGATGAGCACAAATCATCTAAGAAGAAGCTAAGTCAACGTCGCAATATTGATGCAGATACTTTCTTCGCCAAATATCTCACCAGTGAAAAGGTACCCGGTGTCCTAGCATTCTGTATCAACTGAATTTTGGGAATTTTTTTGGTAGTCATTTTTGATGTGGTAGAAGCAGAGGTGAAACATAGGGATCGCTTTTCTGTCCTCTATCTGTCCGTTTGTCTGTCACATTTTCACCGTCATGCTTCTTCCAGCATGTGACACGTGTTTCAAGGAACTCTTCTTGTGTTTGATTGTTCTGCTTTATTCATACCCTTAGTTAGTGTAAAGTTCCGAATCATCATCAAATATTCAAGACAAATGTATCTAAATGCATGAGTCATGTTATGAAAACACCATTTATCTCCCAGCATCATGAAAACATAAATTTCTGAAAAAGTATGAACATCTTTAAATACTAATGAGCATAAAAAGATCAGATATTTCGTCATTTTGTGATTCAGGTAATATAGGACTACTCTAATGTTGACCAAACTCTTGTTTTCAGCTCCTTGACCTACAGTTAAATGATAGCAACTTTCGGCGATATGTTTTGGTCCAATTTCTAATCATCTTCCAGTACCTCAATGCCACAGTGAAATTTAAAGCGTAAGTATAAACTTGATACACAACAGCTTGTGATGTAGGCCAAGTGGTCAGATGTCCATGGAACAGGTCTTAGGTTTGATCCTTGGCAGCCGAAGTTTCTTATTATTCCAATAGACTCCTCCTACCCAAAATAGATTGATGAAGGTATAGTTAAGATGATGGTTCCCTTGTTTGGTTCTTATACTTCTATGATGGGTCAAGCATGGTATCAGGCCACTTGTCTGCTTTGAGACTATAGAATAGCATTGAGCCAGTCATCAACTTAAATGTTTCACCTGTGTTGTAGTTTGACAGTGACATGTGATGATGTTACATTTATTAAATCTTAAGGTAATTTTTGTCAATAATATTTTTACGTTACACAATTTATTGGTGTCAGGACAACTCAAACCCTCACAGAGGAGCAACAAGAATGGATGAAGAAGGCCACAGAGAGTATATACAAACTTATCAAGGAGACACCACCTAACGGGGAAAAGTTTGCAGCTACTGTAGAACACGTCTTAGCTCAAGAAGACCATTGGAACGAATGGAAAAATAATGGCTGTCCAGCATTTGAAAAGAAACCAGCTAAGGAAGCCCCAAAACCACAGAAAAGGTAGCTCCTAGACTGGTGTCGAATGATATAAAATAATCATTAAAGTCTAAGTTTAAAATGGATGACATATTTGGCATGTTGAGTCTTTAAATCCATACAGTCCTTATAAAGTCAAATCTATGCATATACTACAAACTTATAACTGAAACAGTGTAGGTGAATAGAACAGAAAATGATAAATTTAGCATTAAAGTACATCTGAAAGAAACTAAAAATAGGTATAAATTCAGTAACTGGTACAATTCTAGAACTCTTTTACTCCGTGAAAATTCATGCATAAAATTACTTGATGAATATCAGTTGACTGATTGTTGAAGTAGTATATGTTTAAATTAATTTTTCTTTGCTTGCATATTGAAGAATCTGAGCTACAATATTGTATGAGCAAACGGAGGAGATCCTGACCAGACTGTGTAGAATCTGAGCTACAATATTGTATGAGCAAACAGAGGGGACATTTGAGTGAAAAGCTGTTTAATCAAGGTCTGCTTTGAGTGTCAATATGTTGAAACATGTCTAAATGAGGTAAAGAATTAATGTTTCACAAAACAAATGTTGCTGATATTTCCTGGTTGTGTTGTCTGTAGGTTGAAGCGTCGACGTATAGGGGAGGACCTCCAGGCCAGCGGAGGCAAGGTGATCAAGATGGGTAACCCAGAGCTGACCAAGCTGTGGAACCTCAACCCCAGTAACATGGACGCCTGCAAGTCTGATGATAGGTAACCCTTCATCCCAGTATGTCCTTCCTGTAGTGACTTCATACACCCACACTTTACATACTGAAGTGGAGCTATATAGGAATCACGCTCGTCAGGTTTCATCCTGCTCTCATATTGCATAAAATTTAGTAACATGTTGATAGTGACTTCAAAATTGGAAACATGATTTATCATGATAAGACCAATCAGTAGGCAAGTGCAGATAACTGTCAATAATTTAATAACATTAAAGCCCTGCTAATGTGTCAGTGAAAGTAATAGTTTTGTATGAGAATATGATGTTCTTCTTTCACCTTTAATTACATGACTGCAGCATATTAAATTTGATGATGAACTTAAAAAAATAAGTAAGAATAATTAAACTTTGTCAAGTTGTTCACCTGTTTTTCCTCTCACAAAGGAAAAACTGATTTTGTTATAATAAAATTGACTTTTTCCTCTTTTTTTTGCTTTCATTTAAACTGATAAAATATGCAAATGTGTGTGTCTATGTGTCATTGTCACCCTAACTTGTGTTCTTGAATTTTGATGTAATAAATTTAAAGGGACAGTTTTAAGAGAACAGTGATATATTATTTATGATACATGTATATACCCTGCAGAATGTTCCTGCCAACCCTAGAGGATTTCTTCCAAGAAGCAATAGAACAGAATGACCCTGAGGCCCAGGTGGAGGAGGAATACAAGTGAGTAGTGCTTTACCTTTCTAGTCATGGGATCCCCATTGTGAGTATGTTCCATTAATTATTTTACATCAGTTGGGAAACGGTTCCTACAACCTATATTAACTTCTTGATAGTTCCTGTATTAGACCAGTACCTTGTGCCTCAGAAGGTTGCCCCTGATGGGTTTCGGACCCACAACTTACAGATCTGTGGTCTGGTATGTTATCACTGAACCATAGGGCCCTCTAAGTCATTTCTAATGAGTTTTAATGCCAATCGCAAATGTGTCTTCAAAATCATTAACGTGTATTGCCTTTCTTTATGTTTAATTAAAGGAATTAGTTATTTATGCAAATTAGATTAACTTTTCTAGACTTTTCACATCAAGGAATTGCTACAAAAAATTACATTCTTTTTTTGATATTGCAACATACATACATAATATACTTATGTAAAACCAATGACAAATATTTATGTGGCCAGACTGACCAATGAGCAGACGTTCCAGTGGAAGGCCCTTCGTCTCCTGGCCAGACGTAGTCCCCAGTTCTTCACCAACTCAACCACGCCCGCCCTCGAGCTTAAGGTCTACCTCAACGGCATGCTCTCCAAGCTGGCAAAGGAATTACCGGTCAGTCTATGATTTTCATGGCTTGTTGGGTTCTCTGACAGTAATTAGGATATTTATACTTCATTAAGAGAAGAAAATATCCACATTGTCTTGTTGGATCCTTTTGCTAAAAGGTTTATTATCTCTTTACATTCTTTAGTTAAGACAATATAGCAGAGGTATTTGTCACCTTCAGTGATAGCTCCAGTTAGCTTGTCTGTTTCCAAGAAAAAGTCAAGCTATAATGATCGCTGGGTTGTCATTGTCGTCATGCAGAAACTTGAAGAAGCCACTCAGTCACTTTTAACAGATGAGCGTTGGCATCTGTATGCGGTACTCTTGTAGTTTATATAAACTGAAGATGATTATGGTGATTTAATTGGGATGTTTTTGCAAAGTTGAATCTGTAAACAGTTATTTGCTTGTGAAAGTCATCAGCCGTATGCAGATGCTTTGTCTAGAATTTTTTTTACAAGGAAAAGTTGGTAAGGAAAGTTTAACTCATTAAATGTGTATAGAAAACCTCAAACAGAAAACGACTTTTAAAATCACTTCTGTTGATAAGTAATTTAATATTTATATTTTACACCCTGCTCTCATTGTCTCTGCATACCATTGTTAATGCTGATGTTTTTGTTGATGGGCTTAGTGCCTAAGCCTATAATAAAAATATGTTTTGTTCTTTGAAGTGAAGTGGACCCCTTCTTCACTATGTACATGTATCAGCAGGAGTATTCATTGTCTACAGTGATAGGTCTAGTCAGTGAAATAGATCTTCTTCCTTATTGTTTTAATGCCAGTACATGCTAACATTTGTGCGTATATGTGTAGAGCCAGCCAGGCGAGGAGATGAGGACAGACGTGGAGGACGAGGAAGGAATCAAGGAGTCCCACATGGAAGAGGATCTTAAACCTGCCGAGGACCAGGGTAAGGGGACACTGGGGGTGGGAGATTGTGTGAGGCTGTTACCATAGTTACACTGATATCACTTTTGAGGTGTATTTTTACTTTTTAACCAGGCCGTTATTGGTTCAGTCTTTTGCTGAAGACAATCCAAAGTCATTTAAAAATGGTACTGGTATGATAACTTGCATGGCGCTCAGCATATAAGGGTTGTTTCAGGATTGGTTGAAATAGTTTTACATGAATGTCAATGGGTGTTGTATCATGCCACTTGTCTACAACATTAAGGGTTAGGCATCATTTTGTCTTGACAGAATTACTGTCTGTCGCATGTTTAAACCCAAGCAAACATACAATTGCATGAATTTGTTGTGGTGTGTGTTAACTATTTGAGCATTACAAAACTTTTCAGGATGAAAGTTTAAAAAGTATATCAGACCCACACAAAGCAATACAAGTTGTAGATATTGCCTTGATAGCAGCATATCTAGAGGATCTCATTAAGTCCCAGATTACCCATACTGCTCTCACACTCTCTCTCTATGATATGATGAGTGGGAGAAGTCTGGAACACTTAAATATACTTCTGTTTGATGTTTTGACAAGTTTGGGCGGATGGTTCATATTGCAGTTAAAGATATTGAGCCAGTGGAGATGGTGCTGAAGAAGAACATCCTCCAGAAAGTGGCGGACATGCTGGGGGCAGGCTGGAAGCGACTGGCGGTGGAACTCCAATTCCATGAGGATGAGATCGAGTACTTTGCCAGTGAGGGAAGTGATGAGGCTGCACGTGGTATGAAGGTGTTGACTATTTGGCAGGTGAGTATGGTGTAAGGAGTGAAATGGTATCTCTGAAAATACAATCATCTTAAATCGTGTATACTACAACCCTGTGTGAATATTTGTGTTAAAATTTGTAACTGTATGAATTTTAATTTATTCATGGGTGAAAGTTTCAGGAATTTTCTGAACTTGGCCAAATTACTTCTTATACTATATAAAACTATGTAAAAAAAAAGCTAAAATCGGGATTTCCAGGGTGTTTTTTTTAATTTCCAACTTTTACTCATGATTTATTGAACTTAAATGGATTAGTAAAACAATGGATATTTATTTGCCATGTAGACTGTGAAGAATTTGAGCTACAATGTTGTAGGAGCAAATAGTGGAGACCTTTTGTTTCATCTGGGGCCCCTTTTGATTGCTAGTGCGTCAAAATACGTCTATATGAAGTAAAGGGCTAGGGTGTAGAGTCCATATCTGGTATTGTGGTTTTGTACTACCTGTAGTGAAATCTGTTAAAATGATAGTTCTGGTCTTATTTTGTAAATGTTGGATATTTGTTTTACAGGAAAATGAGGGAGAGAAGGCCACAGCATCAGCATTACGACTGTCTCTGAAAGAAGTTGGTCTGAATGAGATAGCAGAGTCAGTGCTTGGACAGTCTTGAAGGCAAGGGGGTGGGGGGCAGTTTGTTGACCAGGGAGCTGTCTGAGGCAGCAGGAGTTGTAGAGCTTGGGACATGCAGGTTTTCTCTACATAAAGACTGAAGTGAGAGGCAGCGTTCATGTACCTCTGGGAGTCGCAATAACAAGGCTGCAAGCCTTAAAAATGATGTTAAGTGAGGTGGGTGTAGAATGGACTGAAACATGACAAGGTTGTTTCATGGAATGATGATATGAACAAGTGTTGATCTACTTATAGGGGATTGGAATACGATATACCTTATTTGCTTAGTGCTTGAAAACTTAAATTCAATTACTTATTAAAACTTGATTGTCACAATCAGTGACTTTTACTAATATCTAAGAACATTTCTCCATTTGATATGTAAAAAAAATAATTTGGTTTTGAGCTCAAATTATTTGTAATGGCTAGAAGATTAAGACTCTCAAAATAACTCATGGCTGTTGCTGTCATAATCATCATCATCATCATCATCATTATTATCATTTTATCATTTTCTCAAACTAAACAGCAAATTTAACAGATGAATAGAACAAAAATTCATCATTATCTAAATTTTTGTATCAAAATTGATTGATGGTAAAGCAGAAGATTTTTGAAGTTACGTAAAAAGTTTGATGAATATAGCTCTAGGTTTGGGAGCTTCATACTTTGAAGTTAACAAATGTGACATTCATTGTTGCTGTCATTTTATTCATCACGTTGTTGCTGTTACATGTATATTAATGTGATATTGTCATGAATAAAAATGATTTGTAATGTATGTGGTTTTCTTGTAAAATACCATACTCTGTGTTAGTTATTCCTTTTTTTTGTGAGAAGACTGACAAAATACACACGGGAGAAATTTTTCTTTTCAGCTGTAAAGTTATACTGTTATCAGGGGAAATCAAATAAAAGCATAAAATAGATAGAACAGTCAGTGATTTTTCTTTTAAGTTTGTATTTTCTTTCCCTTGTGGTCTTAGACGAAAAGACTCATAAAGTCAATATAGTTTTCTATAAGGCATGAAAGAAAATACATTTAAAGAAAAATCAACAATTTGGCTGTATATCTTAATAATGTATATCAAACAGGATACAGTTGTGTGGACATTCTGTTATTTGAGTGGTAAGAGTGTCAGCTCCTGAATAGGGTGGTTGTAGATTTTGGTAACTGAACGCAACAAACCAAAGTCATAAAAAATTGGTACTAGTATAGCACCCTTGCTTGGCATTCAGCATATAAGGGTAGTTCCAGGGATTGATTGGCCCAGTGTCAGGATAATGTGACTGGTATCATGCCACATGTCGTCTGTGTGTTTCAGCGGTGTGGCAGCATTATATCTGTCTCCTAAAGACAAATGTGTCTAAATGACAGACACTATCTATGGGATGTTAAACCTACAACCGAATGATTAAATAATGTATCGAACAAAAGTAATCTCCTTTGTTTATTCTGTCCAGCCCTGTCATATGTTCAGTATGACAAACCGTATGCAACCGTACGCTTACAATCAGCTATGAAACTATCTCAGTGTCATAAACCACGATTTTGAAATAAACCCACGTACGACACAAGGAGCACGTGAACAGCATGCTATATGGTCCTAAGACAACTCCATAGCTAAATAAGCGACCGGTTGCATACGGTTTGGCATACTTAACACACACCAGGCGTGCGTTCAGTATGCCAAACCGTATACAACCGGTAGCTTACAGTCAGCTATGGAGTTATCTTAGGACCTTATAGCATGCTGTTCACGTGCACCCCATGCTTTACATAGGTATGAGACACAAATTGTCGGCAGGTTAGCCCCAAACATTCGTGACTAAAATATAATAACATATTTCATCAAAAACAGAATAGTACATGTTTTTAATATAAAATTATGATCCTAAATAGTTTTTAAAAAAAGACTAATATACCACCGTGAAATATCCAATCCTAACCAACTGTAAAAATTACACAGTTTAAACCAAAAAAGTATACACGTATAAAGGTAAATTCAATTTACTAGTACAATAAATAAACATATATGAAAACCTACTGTCAATATAAGAATTCTACTATGTAGATTGGCTTTATTACGTTTTTGTATCTAATGACCATCACTATGTACTTTTTTGTTCTAAAACGTATTTTATTAGCTTTGTCATAAAAATATTTGTTATAAGTAGCAATAAATGTTTAACTAAATCATTTGCATTTTATCTTCCCCATTTTTATATTATTAAAATGTGTCTTTGTTTTGTAACGAAATTCAATGTATTCATAACACATGGTTAAATCGTAGTCTCTCACAAAACTGCCAACTGTGTACATTCAGCCAAACCTTTTATCCCATCGTTAACGATATATAAACTTTAAACAAGGTTGAACAAAAAGGAGCCTTTTTTATTTTGACACAAACAAATTGAAACGGGTAAAAGGTTTGGTTGAATGTAACAGTTTGTAGTTTTGTGAGAGACTTTGGTTGCTTCGAATTCTCCTTTTAAGTAGTTCAATTTCGGAAACTATTAATATTTAAAATAACATCAAATGATTTCTCTCTAAAACATGTGTCTTGTAATCTCACACAAAACTAAGTGAAACATGTGGATGTGTGAGTTTCCTTGACATTTTCTTTCACTTAATCAGGGTCTTTGTATATAGAGAGACCCTGACTAAATTCAGTTAATAAAAATGTGCCTGATTTGACTTGACTATTTGAGTTTACCGTCGCCTCGACAGTATTTCAGTCATATAGCGACGTCCAGCTAATTACAGGTGGAGGAAGACCCTGAAAGCACGGAGACATCCGGTTAGAACCACCGACCCTGGAAATGTGTTCGGGGATATAAAATGGCTAAAAGGTACCCATTTCGTATCATAACAAAACATGGGAGGAAAAGATGAAATTTACAGACAAAATACCTGGATACCTAACTGTATTTTCGTTTTCATCGAAATAAGAATTGTTATTTCTCTTTTATTCTCTTTAAATCAGTCAAAAATATTCCGATTTGTTTTTTTGTTTGTTTTTTTATATTTTTTCATATTTAAATGCATTTTAATAGAAACCACTCAATTTATAGTACTTCAATCTCCGAGGGATGTTATTAAATATTTGACATGACATCTTACACAATTTGTTGTAGTAATGTTCGGCACTATGTCTGTACACTTATGTTGATAGGCGATCCCGTGGAATTAGAGGGACCCACAAAACAACTCAGAAAATAGTCTGGAAACTATTCAACCAGTTGTCCTTTTTTTATTAAAATTGTCATTATTAATTTTTACAATCCATAATGAACACACAATGCAAAGCATTACACAATAATACTAATATTTTAATTGCATATAAATATGTTAAATTAACAATTAAACATCATATAAATAAAATATGATAAAAGAATATTAAATCAGAAATTAATTAAATTACATCTGTCCCAAAATGGAACAGGTATAATAGAATCTAGAATAATATTTACACTCAAAATACCCAATCTTATCTAATAATAATAAGAAACAATCAACACCCTTTAGTCTAAACTTAAATATTCATATATAAGTGATTACTATATAAATAAAAATGCAATAAAAGCTAAAGATAGAAACAATAAAACTTATAGTTAACTTAGAAACAACAACAATTAAATCAATTGCCTTACAATGTACTAAATAATAGAATCATCCAGTTATCCTTTGACAGGAGATATGATTTAAACATATTTTATTACTCATATTACATACATCAATACATATATGATACATATACTTAAATTATGAGCAAATGGATAAACCACAAGTTATTACAACTTAGATTCGCTTTTCTCCAAAGTATACATTCAGTCAAATATATTCCGGGTGATGATATTATGATATATGTAATTATTGTTAAATGTTTTAAGATATTGGGAATAACTAAGTAACACATATTACAGAGATGAACCGATGTACGCCCGACCCATAAACAAATTATAATAATAAACAATATAGTCACTGTATGAAAGTATACCCCGCTAACAACATCTAGAAGGGTGAAATGTAGAAGGGTGTATGAATAAAGCGTTTTGCATTTTTTATATACTTATGGAAACTCTGAAACAACTTATCGTTGTCATTTTATCCCAAACATTAACTTACTGACACTAAGTGGGTGAAACTTCCTAGTTTCATGAAATAAAAGTAGCCTTTCTTGAGAAAATCTCTTGCAATTAAAAATGTAATGCTCTGTATCTTCATTATAATATCCACACTCACAGATTGAATTGTTCCTAAGGTGATTACTGAAGAGATCTGAATTTAAGTTGCTACATTTGTTTCTTAATCGCGCATGAATGATCGAAATATTTCTTTCACCAAATAAATATGTCTTTGGAACTGTACGTGATTTATAAAAACGAGTTAATTTAGATTTAAAAATATTT
>CM037781.1:31789466-31839466 GCA_021229015.1 Solen grandis | reverse complement strand
CCAGTACCATTTTTACGACGGCTTATTAGTACGGTCTTAATATAGATGTGGTCCCGCTGGTGAGATGGTCTCATTAGCGAGGTGATCACAGTAGTAAGGTGGTCACAGTAGTAGAGGTGGTCACAGTTATAAGGTGGCATCAGTAGAGAGGTGGTCTCAGTAGTGATATTGTTTCAAGAATTAGGTTATCTTATTTTGGAGATGGTTTTAACCATTTTCATGTTCCTTTCCTTTAATATACTTTTTCCTATCGTTCCGACTGTTTTCATTATCATCTTCAGAATAAAAATTATTATCGTGCAGTGTTATGCAGTTTGATTGAATAAAATATCACTACTAACAACGTTTTATTAACATCACGATTATGATATAATCATGTAACCATTATGAAGAACGTCAATAGAAAAATGCATCTTTAGAGAGAATGCACCGTTGCTTACCTTGTAGAAAAAATAGAATTATCACTTGTCCACGACACATCATGTTCACTAAAGATGTTTTCTTAGTTGAATTATATCTATTTTTCATTTGAAGAACAGAACTCCGGTACGCACCATTCCCAACTCTTGTGTATTTTATCAGATAGCTTGTGGATCGGTTTAAGGTGTAAGGAGAGAGATAGTTAGGATAGTTTTGGTGCGTTAGGTGGCGTCCTTTTTGTTTTCTATCAGATTAAAGGATTACCACCTGCCAGTCCGATAATTGCACTAAAGTACGCCGTACACTAGGCTGATAAATGTATTGTTTTTTATTCTGTATTTTGTTTAACGTCCTGTCGACAGTATTTTAGTCATTTGGAAACTACTTGAGACAGATATGGTGCCGCCACACTGCAGTATCACGCCATAAACATGTGGCATGCTACCACACCCAGTCACATTATCTTGACACCGGGGCAATCAGTCCTGGAACTACCCTTCTATGCTGAGCCCCAAGCAAGAGAGCTGTACCAGTACCCTTTTTTTACGATTTTTGTATGTCGCGGCCATGGATAGAACCCACGACCTTCCGCTCCCGAGGTGACGCCCTAACCGCACTGTCACTAAAGGGACGATAATAAAAGGGGTTCGGAAGTGGACATTTAAAATCATTTTAATCTTAACCTCATGAATATTTATGAGCATATTTATGACGCGATGAATAATTATTGACTGTACTTTAAACTGTAAATGAAAAAAAGTTGTTCTTTGCTATGCAGATTGTGAGCTACAATACTAGTAGTTTATGAACAAACAGAGGAGACCCTGATCAGACAGCTCTTGGAAGGATCTTTCTGATCTAGGTTTGATCTGTTTTGAGTCTGTATGAGGTAAATATTTAATATTTATATGCAATAAACAACAGCAAGTTATTTTAAAATAAAATTAAAGGTTTTATTTGTTGTGAAATATCCATTGCTTTTTATGCGAACAATTTCTTCTTCATATTTTTAAGTTTTCAGTTTTATACAGATCATTTGAGGCAAGCATTTCCTTTTGTGTTTATACTACATGTACAATAGATGTAAAAGAAATACCGTTATCTATCAGATATAACAAATCTGTTCATATCTAAGGAAATAAATAAATCAACAACGAAATATTTTATCGATTTTTATGTCGATTTTTTTTAAATATGCATTTTAACACAAACTAAATAATATACTGTGAAATCATTAATTTTCCTGGGACACTTATTTTCGCCGACTTCGTGCAGGCTTTTATCCACGAGTACTAATTTCCACAAAAGCTTGTCTCTTATATAGACCTCATGTTTTCTATATCCATTAACAAATAGGTACATAATCTACAAAAATTAAAATCAATTTAAATTTAAAGTCAACGAAAATTAATGATTTTACAGTACAAAGAAGCGTGAGTATTATTTAAAATTATAAAAAATGTAACTGTATATACATGTATATTGTACAAAGCGGAAGAAAATAAAATGTGTTGTATTCTGATGGTCCAATCGTCGGAAACCCACGTGTAGTATTTGCTTATGACGTATCGCTATATCTCAAACAGAGCCATTTCACTGGCCGATCAATTTAAATCTACATATTTTTAACTAATACCCCATATAAGACAATTCGATGATGTCTAATTATGCATTTTTTTAAGTTTTGAAATGTAAATAATTCAATGTCAGGTATACATGTAAGTAGATATGTATAAATATAGTATGCACGACAAGTACGAGTTGGTTCCAAACAAGAAAAAAAAAGTTTGAAGCGTGCACTTGGTGTTGGCGCCATGTTATATACAACGGTTAAACAGTAACAATACAAATACATATTGTGAGCAAATATCGCAATGAGCTTTATGATATATTCAAAATCGATGGATATCACAAAACATTCAGGGGGTAATGCAACATTAATAAATGCCCTGGTATTGTACATATGTGCAGTGTATACATTATATTTTATTGTCCTCCTACGGAATCTATAGCACAACGTCTTCGATTATAGAAATATAATTTTAAATACACGACACATTTTAACTCTAACGAAGTGACATTTCATTCAAATGACATCTAATCACTTATTTTACCGATGTGACATTAAATTTTCCACAAATAGAGGTTTGGTCTGAATTTTTTTAGAGAGACGTTTACCCCTCATGACATTTTAGCTGTTTGTACCCAAGTGTCGTTTTCTTAGATGACATGTACCCTACCATCCTCAAATGAGATCAGGTCTAGTATTAAACAAGCTGACGTTTTCCTTAAATTATATTTTGTACTCTACCAAATTTTTTTAATTAAAACTCCTAAATAAATTGAACTCATCTCAGGTGACGTTTTTCCACATAACAGACTGGAAATTCTACCTAAATGCCGTTTTTGTCGCATGACTGTTTAAACTCAAGTTTACATTTACCTGTATAATAAAACTCTGTCAAACATATTTTTTCTTAAATGGCAAGTACCCATTCTACCATTCTACATCTTCTCAAAAGAATTTAGCAACTTACAAACATATTGTTTTCTTAAAATACAAACACAATTGTACCATTGTGACGTTTTCCCCAAATGACTGGGTGACAAGTTTTTATCTTGACATTATATTATCCCAAGCTTTACTAAACAAAAATAAATCAGGAAAATGACATTCATAGCCTTACCTTGTGACGTTTTTCTAAAGGCTTTGAAATTTCACAATATAAACATTTCCTAAAATTACATTAAAAAGGATTTTTTCATTTAAGCTTATCATGACAGTTATCTAAGAAATATATTTTCAAAAGGATATGCGGCGTTGATAGGGATTAAAGTAATGGAGAATGTGGAACAGTTATATGATGTATGAATCATTATCTGTGAAGCATTTTATTCTAGGAAGTTAAAATAAGAATATACATGAATAAAACTCGGTATTTAAAGCGTCCCCTCCTCCGCAATCGGTGGAGTTATCATCATTTTAATAGAGCGCATCGTCTTTAAGGGCGTATTTCACAATAGCAGTTTTTTTACTATATAGACAAAGAAGGAAATTCAGAACTAGCAGACAGATTTTTTTAAACTTGGCATGATTATAGAGAATCGCACCAGAAACAAATTTATGGAATAAAAAATGGGGTCTTCACGCTACTGTTTGAGTTATCTGCCATTCAATATGAGATTTTTTTCTTCTGTAATTCAGCTAGAATACTTAAATAAAATTCCCTGAATACAAAGTATATGTTAAGCTAGTTTTCATCTCAACAACAAGTTTCCGTGAGTATAGGAATATCTACCGATGTAAATCGTTAAAATACTCATTCGGCATTGTCTTATGTTATCATCCATAGGTACATGTAAGTCAAAAATGGGGTTAGACAGCTACCCCGAAAAAAATATTTTTTTTTAACTATCTAAGAACAAAGTCAATTTACCTCAAATGCTATTTAGTACCAAATTACAGCTATCAGGCTATTAATACATGTATTTATTTTTGGAATAGCAAATACATGTGCAGAACATTTTCTCGATGGATAAGCTCTTAATAAAAGCAAAATGATTATGCAAACAACTGGTTATGCAACTGTCTTGTCAGGCTGACCACCAAATATATGTAAATTGGTGTGGGGCGACCTTTATTTTTTGTCCGCCTGCAAACTCCTTCTCACTTATTGCACGACCCCTTTTCATTATCTTCAAAGGCAAGGGGGCGGGTCTTATTACAAAAGGATGAATGGTCTAACCGGAAATCGCCAGTCCACGATTACTACCCAACTCCACCTAGCGGTAGAATCCAATCAAGAATGATATTGTCGCGATAAGGAAAATAGCCAAGATATTGTTGATTGTCGACACTTTTTTCGACGTCTCCTTTAAGAAAGAGAGTTTACTCTTTAGGCCGATTTCAATAGTTGAGTTGTCTTCGGCCTTGCTATCTGGCAACCCGCAAATGCTGTTGCATAGGAACGCCATGCTGAACAGCTTCGGTCTATCTTCTTGTATGTCTTTATCTGAAACAGCAATTTTAAATTTCATACACTTGGACATCTTCAAAACTTTGACGACTATTCAACTGCGTGGATTTAATTCATTGGTACTTGAACCGCACAATTCGATTGTGTGTCTACATTATATAGAATATACAGAACAAAAAAATAGATAAATGAAAAATAATAAATAAAATAATAATACATTTAATGATCATATTAAGATACCGAATAATCCGGTTTTAGTGCCAGTGGTTTAATCAATAGTTTTGAAATGGCACAAATGTGATTTCGAAATTATATGTTCCTGCCGTCATTTTTGAGACACACATATTATGCTTTTGAAAGAATTGGCAAACAAACACTGGGATTCGATGTTTATATTGTTCACTCAAATTAGATATGTTAATCATTAATAGATGGTCATTCTGCTAATGGATCCATGATAGTTAAACAAAGCGTATGTATCAATGAAACTTTGAGCTGTACAACAGGGAAAATGCTATTACCAGTATTTTACAGTTAACTCCCCTAAGTTGTACGAAATTTGTATGCATTTCAAGCGTGTATTGAGAAAATTTATAGCCACAGAAACATAAATGCCTGCAAAACGGTGATCTGTATTTTACTCATGTTATGTTCACCAGGTTCTAGGCCTAATATTGTTTCGAATCACAGTATAGAAGACAATAAACCTTGCAAAGCATCCTCGTCCTGATTGTCGTTGAGTGATACCATATTGATGCTTTCTTCGATTTCCTTCTCCGACTGTGAGACGGGCACGTGCTGGTTGTCGTCTGGCTTCAGGCGGGTAGACCACGTGGTTCCTCGTAACTTTAACACGTGATATATGAATTTAGGATATTAGGAGTTTTAAAAGAAAACTATTGAAAACAAAAATGTCTCGGAGAGTCCGATGACATAAGTAAATGAAATCATATAAATTCACGAAACATATATGGCATCTATTTATACAACTTCCCTGTATATAATACACCCTCTGCTAATTTTGCATTATTTCTTACCAGTTATACATTTCAAAATCATCCCACATAGCACTCGAAACGCACACAGGTAAATAAACAATATGGCCGCCATTTTGGTCCTTGATCTGATGATGTCATTTAGCATGTGAACTGTACTAATCAAAGGTCAGCTATTACTGCGAATGAAAGATAATCAGAGCAGACAAAATAGCTTTGCATTTGAAATTTTCGAGATAAAACATTTTTTTAGGAAACTTATTTGGTAATAGTGAAAGTAATTCTTTCTTTAACAAAAAAAAAAAAAAAAACTAAGAAAAAGTCAAATTTATTAGTTTTTGATGGATTTTTGCAACTGTTTTTGCTTTGACAACATTTACGACCATCGTAAAATTAATTCCCATTGTGTCTTACCTCTTCGTCCGACCTGCGCTTAGTACACAGGCTGATGACGATAGTCAATATAAGCTGAATACCCATCAGCATCTCGGAATAGTAGAAACTGTGGATCTCGGACAGGAAGCCCGGTCGATCGTCGTGGTCACCGCACATCGGTTTTGGATACACGACCTCCAGGATCAGCCGCACCAGCCCCAGTAGATGGGTAACCAGTATACCGAAAAACGCTCCCTTGAAAACAGAACGGTATTCAATCGGATAGCCTCGGGTAAACCCGTAGGGCGATTACTACTCGATTAAGTTGGAATTCATGGAACATTGGGGAGGTTAACGATAGCGATTGCCGAATAAAAACGAATGAGGTCTATGGTCTTTCTGTTGATCGAGGTAATCCATCCATCATTAAATTGTGATCATGGTCCATTAAGAGATTGTGGGATTTTTTTTTAGTAAATGCAAGCCTTTATAGACTTAAAGCAAAAGAGCCTCCAAGTCATTGGACTCTTGCATCTGCACTGACATCTTTTCAAGCATTTGAAGGACCATAATTATAATTTAATGATGAAAAGATAACCTCAGATAGCATTTGACGACTTCGGTCATATTTTTTTCTTTCTTTCTTTTACTTATTCAATTAAATGAAGTTACAATAATCAGGGAAAATTCTAGCAGGCAAAGCGACAGTACCTTCTCGGTACAACGGTCCCAGAACACCGCAAGGAAGAAGAGGATAGGAAGTGGTGCGGCCACAAACCCCTCAAACACGACAATGTAGGAGAAGAGTTGTCCCCCTTGCGCGGCTTTCACCACCGGGATCCACAAAATGGTCAGGATGCACAGGCCAATCACGTAACCCCTGCAAAAATATTAATACCATTTTTCTATAGTTTCCATGGAGATGACGATTGTCCGATATGAGGCTGATGGTTACAGTAGAGTTTTCACTTGGGATATGAATACACACGTTGTTCAATGACTGGACATTGGTGGCCGAAACGAGAACAACAGTATCACTGATGATTAATACCACTGCGCATACCGCTTTGACACAGAAACATAAACAAAGGGACATAAAAATGGGTCTACTAAGAGTTATGGCTCTTAGACAAGGCACTTCTAGTCATAACCAGTCTATATTTCAAGTCAGTCCACTTGCTATTATCAAAGGGAGATAATTCAACAATGGGAACGGGTTAGGGTGCGGTTCTCTATCAGTATTCAATTAACTGTGTTCCCGTTACTAAGAGAATACCGTTGTGTACCTTCCTACAAGTAGGTACAGTCGTGGACTACAAATCTCTCAGCCCCTCACCGCTGTGGGTTCGAATCCCGGTAGGGACTTCGGATTTTTCATGTGAGGAAGCCTTCCAGCTGGCTTGCGGTAGGTCGGTGGTTCTACCCGGGTACCTCTGTGTACTCGGGGTCTTCCTCCACCTGTAATTAGCTGGACGTCGCTATATGATTGAAATACTATCGCAGCGACGGTAAACCCCCAATATAACAACAACAACTAAGAGAATACCGCTGTGTACCTTCCTACAAGTAGAAGTTCTCGTTGGTTTGCCTTTGGTCTAAATCTTCGCCAGAGGTCCATTGTAAACACCGTAGAAGAACTGTTGAAGATGGAGGTCAGTGACGTCACTATAGCGGACAACATCACCGCCATCAGCAGACCGCGAGCACCTAGATATTATGTAATACAAAAGACATGGGATTACATTTATAACACTCAAACACCTTACAAAGTAAATACATGTAAACAACCAAATAAACAACAACAATAACAACGAATTAAAAATGAACATCGACCTTTGAGTATTTTTATGATTTTCTAATCTTATTCAAAGCATTTGTGACAATAAGTTTGCTTTTGTACTTATCATATATATAATACATAGATCAATAGATCGCATTTTAATTTGAGATATTATCAGTATTTTCAAAGAATAGTAACCATACATGCTGACATGGAAGAATAGATGTAAAGATGGATAACTAAATAAAAAATGACAAAATATTTATTAATATATGTATATTAATAAATTAGATATGAAAAAGAAAAACTAAATAAATAAATAATCGATACAGAGTTTAAGCAAAAGTACCTTTGTATCACACTAAACTTTGGCATTTTAGAAGCCTTAGCTATACGATTTCCCCCTCACCCCTAAGCATGTCGGCTTTAAAGGAATATGTGTGAGTGTGTGTGCGTGTGTGTGTGTGTGTGTGTTTTCTTCCACTCAATAATTTTACGAGGTGCAGAATCACGACTGCTTTACCCACATATATACATGTATATGAACGTAGAAAACACGATCAAAAACTATAACACAAGTACTCTTAAGTCTATGGCATTTTAAATAATGTCTATTCATATTCCCCCCTTCTTTCCTTATATCTTTCAAATTTCCCATACAAAGTCTCAATTATCAATTTATTTTTTATTAGATCCTGTCCCAGTCAACGCGGCATGGCTACAAAAGAGGTAATCAGGAACTTTTTTATAATAATGAAAAGATAACATCGTATCTTCAGAGGTATATGATGTTCATCATGTATCAGTAATTTCAAATCATCTCATTAATATAACATATCCTGAAATCATTAATTTCCGTGGGGCGCTTAAGATAGATAACACAAACCATTTAACTTACTTCCAAGCGGCACTCACCACGAACATATTCAATTAACTCTAAACAGCATGGAGTAAGACTTTGATCAGTGTAATCATTGCCTTAACGACATGGAATTTATGCTGTACTTACATCAAATTAGTTTGAATCCGAACGATAAATTTATTTCTTCGCCTTATTTCCGTGTGAATATATATTTTTTACATAAATGAATCAAAACATTATTCGACTAAAAACGTTAATTAAAAAACACTTGACATTTCTTTTTCATGCAATTCTCACTCATGTTTTTAACAAATTACACATGTTAGTTATTATGTAGGAGTGCTTGGTAACATACCGGTGACAACATAATGGTATTCGTTGAATTTACCTTTTGGAAGTAACTCTAGAACAAGTTTGGGGTAAGCAATGTTGGAGCAACCAGCCGGGTTGTCACAGACACGGCTGCAAACATCCGGGTCAACACACGCCACATCGTCTGAAGCAGGTGTACAGAAAACGCTTTAAAGTACTTCCCCCCTTTACTAGCTTAGAACATTAGAGATAATTCTTATTTCTTTTGTGACGAGTTATTATATGCAAAACGTTTCAAAGAAGCCTACAAATAAATAAATAAATAAATAAATAAATAAAAATCCGAAAACAAACTTTTCAACATTATTCTCATTTTTAATACATAATTCAACCGATACACACTTAGTGTGCAATGTTTTCTGTGATTTTCCATCGATTTTTTCCCCGAAAGCCTATATATCTGGTACCAAAATTAAAAAAGAAAGAAAGAAAGAAAGAAAATCTCTACCATTATGTCACGAGGAAGATTTTGGGCTAGATCGATGACAAATACACAAGAGATATAGTGTGCAAAAATAGAAACTGATTTGTTTTGCAAAATTTTGAAATATTTAAAATTAAACAAGTGCGGACTTCCTTTGTGAACTGCGTGTAAGTTTAGAATTGGAAAATCAAAATATTATATTATTTGTCATAAATACATTATAGTTTGCACTATATTCATACGTTCTTACGAATCATTATCTTTTTGACAAATTGTCGAATTTCAAAACAAATTAAGAGATACTTGTGGCTGTAAAAAATGGTAACTAATTAGTTACAACCGAATTAGAGACACTTGTGGCTGTAAAAAACTATTTAGATGGTACATTGTAATTAAAGGATAACGAGCAGGTGCTGTCCCAACCATGTTTTGCCGGTTGCCATGGGAACGATGAGTACCTTTATAAAGTATCCTGCTGATCATGCCAGGGATAATCATGATGAAGAGGGCGAGGATCTTCAAGTAGCCTCCTAGCAGCGTGCCGCCCTTCGCATGACTGATGTTCTTCGCTGCTAGGCAACGCTGCACCATGATCTACATGCGAATAGGGGAAATGGGGGGACATCATTGTGCAATCATTATTTGGATCTACGTTCTATGATAAATCACAGATCTATACTATGCTTAGTATAAATCTTGTGGTGGATTCATGGTTTTTCTTTTTACAAGTGAACTCATGCAACGTATAGACCATTTCACTAGGGGGGTCGGCAATACTCGGTATATTTCGCTGATTTAAATTGACCAATCTGTGACTGGGGAAAAATCTCAAATGTATGTTTATTTTCCATTAAACAATTTGTGAAATTGAAAACCAGCATGTAGGTTAGGTGTCCAGCGAGTGCTCTATAATTTACGTAGGTTTACGTCTCATTTTGCAATGAAATGGTCTATTGGTGTCCTATGTTACTTACCCTTATGACCCTACTGAATGGAAAAAGAAAGGCAAGGTAACACAATATATTGTTAGTCTCAGTGGTTCCCCAATCCGACTTTGTTGTATCCCCACTTCGTTTTAAAGGGATCATCTTTTGAAAGCACTTTTTTGTGTTTTGTGTATTAATTTCGCGCACATGTGTCACCTGCTGAAGTCTGACGGAAAAAATGTAACTGTTGAAATCAGACAGAGAGACGGACAGAAAAAGGGAAATAACTAAAAGAAATATTGATGCCAGAGTTATGGACCGTGTGCATGACAATTGTTTTGTTAAGCTCTAGCAATAATTGAAATGTCATACCAATAACATGAATAGAGCAGGATTTACTGAAGAAAAATTAAGTGTGGCGGAAAATGAGGAATACAGGGAATAACTCAAAAATATTGATGCCAGAGTTAAGGATCTTGTAAATGACAATTCCTCATTTCAAGCAATGCCTATCGATGAAATGATATTTACATAGCATTAGTAGAGCAGGAGTTATTTGCAGAATAAAGAAGTGTGACAGTCAGACAGATGGACAGGCAGATGACCGTTGAAATGATCCCTATGTGTCACCTCTCTTTATAACTAATACATTCCCCCAAACCGAAACAAAAGGGTACCCTGCGCTTCTTTATACCATTAAACGCTTCATGCATAGCAACGATCGTTTCTACTCGGCAATTTCCAGGGAAACAAGCAAGGGATATATATATTTACCACTGACCTGATCGCAGATCCAGTACCAAGCTGATGCTACTCCGCACTGCAGGATCATGGTAGGCCAGGGGAAGTCACTCTGCGTGTCCCTGATCAGAGAGAAAGCGTCATCACGTGGCAGACCGCATGTGGTGTTGACGTCACGAATCGTCGGGATTGACTCCTTGTACAGGGGAACAAGTTGGTCATATCCACCGATTTTGTCAAGACCTGTTATACAGATAAACTAGAAGGTCGTGGCCATCTTATTCAGTGTGGCATGGCATGTGACGTAATTTGAAGCTGTCGTAAGTAGCATCCTATGCCCCATATCGGAAGAGAAATTTATGGGATACAGCCAGTGCGAAGAGGAAAATCGAGCCCTACACATAGACCCAATGACTCATTTGTCAGACGTACAACAATTCCTAACATTCGGAAAAACTTATACCGTTCAATCGGAAAATGAGACATCAGTTGGAATCGACGACAACAGTCGTGCTATATATATATATATATATATATATATATATATATAATGTAGCGTAAGGCGCAGTGGCTTTACAAGATGAGTATTTGTAAGGTTTTATATTTTCTAACCAATTTTGGATAAAATCAAGTTAACAAATTCAAAGCCTATCTAAAATGTGATGTACTGACAAATTGTTGGTCCTGTACTTACTTATCGTGAATTTTAATGAAAAATGACCAAAAGTAGCTACTTTGTAGCTACTCATGGATAACGACGAAATCAGTTGAATAGCTAGTATGGATAACGTCGAAAGCAGTCGAACCATTGCGACAAATCGTATCACTGTTTTATAAAGACAAAGAATAATTTGAATTACAAGGACGTAGCTAGCCTTACGGACATACGCACGTGCATAACATTGAAAAAAGTAAACATTCAGATATTTTCCAAAACGATGATAAAATTAGAGAAAGAAGGGAGTTAGTTTGTCTAATAAGTCCAATCAACATTATTTACCTATCGTTGACTTTATGTAACGTAGTGTTGTTGTTGCTCTTATAAAGACCTCACGTTTGCTATTTTCGCACCCTCCCTTCAGTCCAGATCTGACCTTATAAGCACTCAAAATCATTTGGTTTCTGTCTTATTTGAAAAAAAGTATAGTAAAAGGTCTGCCAACATGTTAATATTTTGTTTTATAGCAATAGAATACTGCAGTTTTGTTCAAGACAATCATTGTTCAATTAGAAAAGTTTATACAGTGTATACACATCAGTTGTCAAAACGGCCAGTCACTTGTTTATATCGTTCAGGTAACCGTCCCAGGTGGCCGCATGGTAGAGCGTCCGCCTTCGGAGCGGGAGGTCGGGGTTCAATTCCGTAGAGCGACATACTGTTAAAAAATGGTACTGATATCTTCCTGCTTGGCGCTAAGCATATAAAATAGGTCAGTTGTAGACATTATAGAACCAAGATGCGATCGAAAAACAAAATGCGCCGCCCAAGTCAAACACATTTTGGTCCCACCCAAAGACAAAGGGGTAAATGTCAAATAAAGTATGTCGGTTTAAAGGCATTATTAAGGAGAAAGTTTGTCAGATATCAAGTCCCTATCCCACAGTAAATGAGTAATATTCTGGTATTTCTTAAATTAAAATAGTATGATAATGAAAAAAAATATGACTGGCTAGAATCAAAGTTCTTGTCACTGCACTTCTCCTACTCGCTATCTACTAGCGTTGAAAAAGGAGATAGTTAAAAAAAAAATGGACCAGGTAGAATTATTGTTCTTGATCACTGGACTGGTCCTTCTCACTATCTGTTAATATATAAACTTTCAAGTCATTACTCTGAATAGTTTACGAAATATGTTCCCAACAAGAAATTTGAAGAAAAAAATATAAAGGGGATAATTCAAATGGGACCAGGTAGAGTTCTGGTTCTTGATTGTTGCACTTTTCCTGGTTATCATCTATGTATATTTTAAGTTTCAAGCCAATACCTTGTATAATTTTAAGTTGTGGCCAAAGCAAAAGTTGTCCACAGACAGACAGACAGACACAGACAGACAAACTGGACAAAAACAATATGACCCCGATCCATCGATTCGGGTACATAAAAGTAAGGATTCTTAACGTGTAAAATTGGTGATGTTCAAAATAATTCAGATATCTAACCTTATCATAAGTTAAAACTCCTTCCAAATACATATTTATGTATGAAGTGCTCAAAATAGATCGCATGAGGAGGTATTGTCCCAAGGTTACGATTAATTTTACGAAATAACATATCCCAGGCTTTTTTTTTCAATGAAGACCATTAATTTTGAAGATTATTCATCATTATATTCTGAAAAGAAAATCGAGGTATGACAAGCTGCAAAAGCCACAAACAGAGAATATAGACTCTGTTGACAGTATGTTGTTTATGTCGGTTTATGAATTTAATTAATATTTGCAATTTAAATGAAGGATCAATAAATACATCCTGTTACATACGAAGCGAGGCCGATATTATTTGAGTGAACAAGAGTAAACAAGATAAAATTGTAAACAAGTCAGCTGTGCAAGTATAATATCTCTAAATTAAACACCCTGTACCCACTGGGGACGCTAGCGGGACCTGGATCCCCCCATCCAGAAAGTGCGTAACATCCAAAAACGATCTAGCTACGCTCCTGAATTATATAGCTTTGGATCACAGATTATAATGAGATTTATAAATAAAACATAAATATATTATTGAGCAATGATTTTTAATAGATTGGCAACAATTAACTTTAGAACTCGCGACCTATGAATAAACAAGAAATATCTTTAAAAAAGATACTCGGCCGTGGTAACCAGCTTGATGATTAGTGTATGAATGGTTTAACATGTAATAGATTTTGTTGTTGGTTTGATAGTTGTGTAATTCCTGTGTCAGTGCAGCTTTTTGAAATACCGCGGATCCAAATAATTTGTAAAATCTTGGTAGACACTTACAACCTTAAAACATCTGCGCATTAGACTTCGTTTCGCGGGCTACAAAACGAAACCGGATGTTACGTTCTTGTTGAATATAGGATCCGTCAGGGTCGAACAATCAATTCCGAAATCTATGTTTCCTATTCTTTTTAGCTTTCTACTCTTTCAGTTTACCTGAAAAAGGTGCAATGTCTTACTGTTCGGGACAAATCGTTCGCAGGGGAAGAAAACTTCAACTTTTAAAACAGACTGAGATCTAAAGAACTCGTTTCCGCAACTCCTTTCTTTTCTTTTGACTAAATTTACAATGACCAATGGGAATTTAGCAAATTATATAATAACCAATGAAAAGCCTAATTTTATTCCGTTTCATTACTGTGTGTTTCACAGGAAGTCAGGGTGAAAATTAACGGCCTAACGGGCGAAGAATCCTCTGATGCATATTACCATTCATGTGAATGCAGCATTCTTTGCTCGTTATCATTTCATTTGTGTGACCGTCCCCGGTGGCCAAGTGGTTAGAGCGTCCGCCTCGGGTGCGGGAGGTCGTAGGTATACCAAGGTCGTAAAAAATGGTACTGTTATAGCTCCCTAGCTTTGCTCAGCATATAAGGATAGCTGCAGGACTGGTTAACCCGGTATCAGGATAATGTGGCTGGGTGTGGTATCATGCCACATGTCTAACTTGATTTTACCCAAGAGTGGTTAAAAGATATAAAAACAGTACAATTCTCACCTTGTATGGCCACTGCGCCCCGCGTTACCTGTATGCAGCACGAATTCCAATTGATGTCTCATTTTCCGATTGAACGGTGTGTTGCATAAATGGTGAATTTTTGCTTGTCACCACGAAAAGCGCGCCATGAATAACATTTCCCAGAATGTTAGGAAATACGTACAGGACATAATCTGACAAGTGGATGGATAGTGTTCATGTGTAGGGCTTCGATTCAAAGGAGCGAAATCCTAACAACAGGCAGTGCGCCACTAGGAAATTACAGTTTCAAGAATTACGTTTGTAGTGAAATTATATAACTTTGACTTATTAGCTTGGGATGTATTTCTGATAGATATCTTTATTAGCAAGTCGTAACTTCATTTGCAGTTATTCAAAAAAAAAAAAAAAAAAAAAAAAATGCTGCCAAATAATTTTAATTGGAAACCATTTTCCTAGGAAAAGTACTCCTAGATCAATAAGCGCAATGGGTAATTCTTTAACAATTTCCCGCTCCAAAATATCTCGACTTTTAACCCTTTATCCTATGAATATTCATGTACATACTGATTTTTGAACGCTATATGAAACAATGGATTTTTGGGGGGTGCAGACTATGTAAATATGAGCTACACTATTTTATAAGCAAACAAGAGGTGAAACTGTCTGATCTGGGTCTGCTATGTTTGCAAATGCGTCAAATAATGCGTCTATGTGAGGTGAAGAACTTTAATTTATGCTAGCGGATGAAATATTTATATATATATCTACCGGAACTACTTTTTAACTACTTATACCTTTAAAGGTATATGTACTGATATGTAGTCTTCCGGTATTCAAATTACTGGTTGTCTCCCCCTTTCTTAAAATGGCAAACATTCACATGGATTAACAGGATCGAAAACACAAACAAATTCCATTCTTTTGTCATCAGTTGAGTTAGCACAAAATAAAAAGAAAATGTGTTTGTCTTGTGTGGATATGGAATATATCTCATCTCGAAGTGATACATGTTTAATATGTTCAGGAGCTCGATAAGATATATTCAATATCTACAACAACAACACAGATATCCCCTTTAAATATGATGTAAGGACATGTGATACATCAGAGTGAGTTAAAGAGAACGTGGTCATACTGAGTCCCATTACGACAAACGCTCCGATGACCATGATGACGGATTGGGCTGTATCTGTGTACATCACCGCTGTTAGTCCCCCTGAAAAATAACGTCATAGCTATACGCATGCGCGAGAGGAAAACAATGATAGACCATCCTTAACAATCAGGGGGGCAAACGCGCCTTATTATTTAGTTATTCCATTTTTTAAACTTTTTTTATGGTAATCAATGCATCATTTAATTGTGATCGTAGTCCATCAAATGATCGAGGGAAGTTTATAGTAAATGCAAGCTTCTAAAGACTGAGCAAAACAGCCTATAACTCCAAGAATATGGATGCTTGCATTTGCACTGAATTTTTTTTAAGCATTTGTAGGACCATGATTATAATATTGAACCAGTGAATTTAAAGTCGATCTTATTTTTCCCTTCATATCTCGAATGACTCAATAACATTTACTGTTCGCTGATTTAATGTTCATGGGGGAGGGGCTTATTTTCTTGGATTCGTGGATGGGCTTATCTACGAAAATTACAAATTACATTGAGTAAACCTTATATTTTCAAGACCACAAACCCACGACATTGTTTTAAATATGGACTAAACGAAAATTAATTTCAACGAAAAATAATGATTTTACAGCACATACAAACACATTATATATACTTATAATGACACAAACAGGCCAACATACAACAATTTTACACGAAATTTTTTTACGAATTTGTTTGTCAATAAAAAATTACAATAAAACCATAGCAATAAATAACTAAAATGTGTGTTTTTATGAACTCATAAAAAGCCTGGCTGACCTAGAATGGTGAAGATTCCCGTGATGAAGAGAAGGCCAATAATGGACGGGTACATGTTCCAGTTGAGCGCCATCTGGATGTAGATCGCGCCGGAGAAAATTGTCGTCTGTCAAAATTCAGATTTATACTTCAATTTACATTTATTGACGGAGTGCAAAATGATTTTTTATTCAGTCATATATGAGTAGCTATGTAACTCTATTAGCCATTAAAAGGTAGTACAAAGATGATGATATGTATTTGATAAAAAGCATGATAAGTAAATAGTGCATGATCTGGGTAGCTCATATCATCATAATAATCCTACAGTGATAGTTAGTAAGGATATAATGTATATCAACTTAAATAATTCGTATCAAGCTGGTTGGAATGTAAAACATTGCGCTATGTATGGTTTATGAAATTCAAGAAGCAAGGTGACAGCTTCCGTCGTTTTTTTTTTTCGTTCTTTTTTGTTGTTGTTTTTTTTTGCACGTGCCTACACATATTTTCTCTAAATTAATATGAACTATATACACTTGCTATAAAAGGAGGAAATGTAACACAGAGAGTTGTAAATCGGTTTCCATTATGTTCACATTTTACAAAATTGTGTCGAATAATGCATGTACCAAATGCAAGAAAGCATAGCGTACGAAGATAAACCGGCCATAGTTTGCTATATAATTAAAAAAAAAGACAAGTGCTGGATGTATTGCTTGTATTTATGGACGTGTAAAACCAACAATATAGCTATCAAGACTATGGAACTTGGGAGGAGACAAACGAAACGTCGGCTCCTATGTCTTATAAAAATATTGTAAGTCTGGAGTACATCCAGGAATACCAATCTTTCCTCAAATAATCAAAATTTACTATCTATACAGTGCTTAATTAAAGACGAGGACTCTCTCTCTCTCTTTCTCTCTCTCTCTCTTCAGCTATATTCATGTTTGGTAATATGTATGTTTATAATCTTTTGAACTGGCTTCTGCACTTTTTTCAATACATGTTTCCTTCTTTAATATCTGTATATGTTGAGAATGAAAACAAAACAAAACCCCCAAAGGGTCCACGTAATCTCTGTGATGACGTGTTGCTCCAAATACTGACTTTTTTTGCCAAGTGGACAAGTTATTAGATACATTTAGAACTCACGGTGTAGTGGTATGAAACAAACGAGTGTGTTCGTGTTATAACATCTACATTTAGCTGTAGAAGTAATTCAATTGTTTTGCAATAGCTGAAAATAGGTCTTCTAGTTCAGTGAACTGGCAAAACTACCATCTATATTGTCACTAATTAGTCGCATTTGCAATTTTATCTAATTATCAATAGCAATAGTTTAGTATTGGTTAAAATTAACATCTACTGATAACATTTTATTAAAAACATTATATAGTATATCAATTGAAGAAAGAAAAATCAAAAAGGTTCTTATTAAAAATACCATATAGTTTATGTCATACTGAGTTTATTTCTTTGTTTAAACAAAGCTTTTACATAACTGGTTTTGTGATTTAGATAAAAGTGTTGTATTGGATTCTTTATATAAGCATATCAAAACTGGGTTTGAAATGGAATCATATTTATATAATATATATTCTAGAAATATTAGGATAGCAATAGCTAAACTTAGAGTGTCATCACATATGTTAAGAGTTGAATCGGGAAGATATGGGAGAGATAGAGTGGAGAGAGCTGAGTGTATAAGGAGGTGTGTGTATTGTAACCTGAATGATGTGGAAGATGAGTATCATTTTGTATTGAAGTGTACATTATACAATGACTTAAGAGTAAATTATATTAAAAACTATTATTTTGTAAAACCTTCAAAAATTTTTGGAAGGTAATAAAAAAAACAATTATTGAAGTTAGGAAAGTATATTGAACTGGCATTTAAAATGAGAAAATCAAATTTATATATTACATGAGTTTTTACAATAATCATATGTGATTGATATAGTATATCAAGTTTGAAAGTCCATCCTCCTTATTGTAGTTCATGTTTTCTTTTTTTCAGGTATGCCGTTGAATTAGATATGATATAGATGGGTGAAGTGTCTGGTGAAGTGATGATGAGTGAGTGAGTGAGTGAGTGAGTGAGTGAGTGAGTGAGTGAGTGAGTGAGTGAGTGAGTGAGTGAGTGAGTAAGTGAGTGATAGCAGTTCGTATTAGATAAGTTGTTTGGCACGTGTTCATATTGTAATATTATACTGATGGACGATGTACTATTTGTAAAAGTCAAAAAATGAAATAAACATGATAATTATCTTTTGAGGGCGCAGTGATTTACCATTCCTTTTAAAGACACGCATAAGGATTGTTTATTGTGTAAATATCGTTTTGCTTTAGACCTATGGCATTTTGATTTTAAAACAGGGGCAAAAAATATTTGCTTTTCTCTTTTGAGTGCGAGGGTGGTTAGGGGTAAGTATTTTATATACATATAAAATATATAAAAAAAAAAAACCTTATATGTCAGTCCAGCATATATTTCAAACACACATGAAAAGATAACACACATGTCGAAATCTTGACCGTAACTGCTTAAATACGATATAGACTTTGATGTATGTCAGTAGTAAACTAATTCAAGCAGTTATTGTTTGTGAATCCAAACAAAATGGTTAGTCTCCGATAGAAACTAAAGCCTTAAAACCGACCACAATGTACATACGGTCTTAAAAATAACAAAAATTCCCCACGGGCCCACACCCTAGGAACTCGTGCCTTCACATTCAGTAAGGTCAAGTTACGCCCCTGTATTTTTTTTTTATTTTTTTTTACACATTGGGGTCAAGAGACCCCTTGATTAAGACATGCATGTATACAAAAGACAAACTTTGAAAATACTTAAAACATTTGCGGAAAACTCTATATAAGCACTCACCGATAGGCGGCTAACGATATGCAGGAAAAGAGCCAGAACGCTGAGGTAGACCCGCATCCGGCCGCGCCCGAATCTCCGCTCCATATATTCCGGCAACGTGTACACCTGTAATAAACGACTTGTCACGTGATCTGGGAAGCTGGTCACAGCCGGTCTGGGGCTAAGGACAGCCTTTCCTCCTATTCTCAATTTTGAATAAAAGCTCATGTTTGATTTTTTTTTTGTACAAGTTGTATTATTAATCACCATCAAGGTACCTAGGATATAGAAAAAAAATGAAGAAAACATGTCAAAACCACGTGCGTATACCAATGCTACAATTCTTCAGGAAAAGTAAAAATAAAATGCAAATTGAAATGTGACATATGTAGTAACCAGAAATACATGTACGACACATGTTAAGAAGGCATAACTTGCTTCAAAGCCCAAATCCCCATTCCGATGGTCGCACCCCTGTTAATATTTTGGCTAAAGTACAAAACCGTCGAGGTAATTCCCGGGCTAATTGTCCCGGTTTTCAAAAAAGAAACTGAATGTAGGCCAAAATTAAAGAGTAAAACTTTAAGAATTCAAGGCATCGATTTCGTGAACAGTTTTATACACAGCAAAATACTTTATACTTCTGTAATATGTCACATATTGCAGTTCATTATTATGACATTATTATCATCAATGTTTAAAGGAAAGCGATAATTTCATTCCTTCATTTATTAACAATATCTACTCTTTCATGTTCTTACTTATTTTCATATTTTGTGGCATTGGCGACTATCGAGTTTTAAAATGATATTGATCAACATTACATGCTATTTAATTACATAAGTTGCAAATTCTATTATCTTAGCTCATCGCCAAAGTCTTGAAATATATTAATTTTGAGAAAGACATCTCTGTGTGTGTGTGTGTGTGTGTGTGTGTGTGTGTGAATATACTGTTCCTAAGTTGTTTATTTCAATTATAGGTAAAATAAAAATAAACATTGTTTTATCATCACTTGTTACTTTTTTTCTACTTTCGAATGCGATCGTTATATACACGTATTATTCTTTGTTTACGGGATTTGCGATGGTTTGAAACAACGTCGTTTTCTTCTATCTGCCGGGTTAAGTCGGAAATTACCGAGTACATACGATTGACATGGAAATCCACTGGTTAATTTGAAAGCGTCAAAACTCGAATGTGCGAACTCGCGGAATAAGGTAGGCCAGAAAATTTTCTTACTCTTAAAGCATGAAATGATTTTTATTGCCCTAAACTCGGGGGCCAAAAAAAAAAATCGGCACAAAAAGGGGGTAGGAAGTCGCTTGGATATAGTAGCATACGTGTCTTGGAAATAAAAAAACAAAACAAAAACAAGTGTAGGCCATAAGTGTTTAGACCACGTCATTATTTACGTTTGATCCACATAACTATGATGTCAATGTTTTTCAGTACCATCTTCTTAATTAGACCACTTTATGATTAAATCCAACTGACCGGGGTTGAATGTATTACTGGCTTGTGCTTCGCGAATCATTGAGATTTTCATTAATATATCTCCTCTGGAGGAAAAAGAGTATGTATTTTCATGCATGTTTCTTTTAAAATGTTTCACCCATTTCCTTTAAAACAGCATTTTGAAAATGATATATAGAATTACAGATGATCGAATTCACAATGACATGTATCCTAAACGTATGCATGATTCATAATATAGGACCTGATATTTCTCCTCAAATAAAAAAAAAGAATAATACTGGTAAGCTGAAAACAAAAGTGTTCTCTGGAACTCATGTGTCACCTGCTGAAGCGTGACGGAAAAAGTGTGACGGACAAACAGACGGCGGAAAAGTGACCCCCATGTGTCACCTCTGCTTACAGCAGGTGATACAACTAGAGCTCCGTAGAGCCGTGCCAATGCTCGTCTGTTTTACATGCCAACAACGGGGTGCCATATTTGAGAATTAAAGTTTGAACACCGTAATGTATAAAGAGTAACTGTTAAGCAAGTATGAAAAAGAAATAAAATCTTACATTTTATTAAAGAAATGTTATTGCTTTAAATAAAAAAAAACATTTTTTTTTTTAAAAAATCTAAGTTAAAAAGGAACATAACATTCCTTTCAGAATAATGCCCCTTGTCTTACAACTGCACCTTGTATTATTTTTAATTTTTACATAATTCCGAAAATATAGCTTTCAGAATAATGCCCCTTGTCTTACAACTGCGCCTTGTCATGATTATCAAGTATTTTAAGTTTTGTATTGATACCTTTCATAATTTTCAAGACATTCTACTTAATAAGCAAATTTGACAAAAATGATTCCTTTAAAAGTGTTTGAGTAATGGGCAAAATTAAAGTTTTTGCACGACGCCGACGACGACGCCGCCGCGATCATAATAGCTCGACTTTTTCTTCGAAACAAACGAGCTAAACGTTAACGTCTACCAGGAATTGTCACACTACGCTCGGCTAATTTTTAGACTCGGGCAACTTAGTCATGCATGCCTGTTCGACGGGAACCAGGTTGTATCACGCCCACCTCCGGCGCAGTAGATTGGCTGCGCATCAGTCACTGCCACGTGACCATGTTCAAACTCCCTGCAGCAGTAACTTCTCTTGATCAGTACAGTAGCGCTCTAGTGACGTAATGTGGACCATGATGTGTTTCTGTGTGAGACCTCCTGCGTTGGAAATTTGCTCATCCAGTGTAATGGAAGTTAAACAGTTTGGTGATGAACCAATGATTTTTACAAAAGTATTGGACCACGCGCTGTAGTCCACGGTGATTATAAACAAATACCGGCACCTGATTGGACGAAAGGAAAATGCCATGTGCTAAAATTATCTTTTCATTGGAGAATTGTGATCAACATTGAAATTTTGTGGACATGTATATTGCTACGATCTTTATCTAAAGATAGATAGTTTACGATTTAAGTATCTACCCCCGCACAACGCCTTGACATTTAAGTGAAACAAGGATATTGATCGCTCAATCCCCAATACCAACTGTAATGTGTATTTATTAAATCCAATTAACTCGAATAGAAGGAGCTGCAGTGACAAGATCAATACCGTATAACAAGAGGGCCTTGGTGGCCCTGAATCGCTCACCTTATTATAAAAGAGCAACAAATGTTGGATTTTTCATATTGACCTACATTTTGACCCCACATGATCCAAATTCAAACTTGTCCAAGATTTTATAGAGAGAAACATTCTGACCAAGTTTCATGAAGATTGGGCCAAAAATGAGGCATCTAGCGTGTTGACAAGTTTTTTTGTTTGTTTTTTTTTATAAAATTTGACCTCGTGACCTACTCTAGAGTGTTAACAAGCCAAATTGTTGACGACGCACGACGGACGACGGACGCCGGACGATCACAAAAGCTCAACTTGAGCACGTTGTGCTCAGGTTAGCTAAAAACGACTGCATTCATAAATCTCCCCCGTAAACCATATATAGAAACTTGATGACATTTTTATATTAAATATTTAATTTTTTTTTGTTGTAACTATTGTTGTTGTTTTTATCTGATTAATTTCTCATTCAAACATAAAAGTAAAAATATAATTATAACTTGTTCTTTCTCACAAGTAGTGACACCCGACATTTTTTAAGCAACGTGGTCGGAGAGTGGTGTACCATAAAACTGATCCAGACCCAGACTTAAGTTTCTGTTTAAGTAGCTCATATCAAAGTCAAAATATAAATAAATAAATAAATAAATAAATAAATAAATAAATAAATAAATAAATAAATAAAATTAATATTCATTTAGTTCCTATGTTGGAAACGATGAAAGTGAATTGTCTCTCTTCATGCTTCATCTACAGATTGCGCAGACCTCCAGACCTATGTACAGACGGACGGACAGAGTGATTCACATGTACCCCTTTCCAAACTTGGTTTGAGGGGTGTACAATTTTTAGATCTTCTTTCCCACCTTTACGCAGAATATTCACGAGTTGTGCCTTCCTATAGCCCAACATCGTAAAACTGAAACCGAAAAGACAAACATTAAAATGCCATCTGTAAAAATGAGCTTTCTCTCCCGTCTGTATCATCAAACTTAGTAGTCACCCTAAATTTTTGGCCGAATGGAGCTCTGAAAATTCAAATTTATCAGCGAGTTATTCCTATTTTTGACGTACAAAATAGATCGATAAATTTGGCAAAATCAAGTGTTTGCTACAAATTTAAGGTGACTTTTAAGTCGAATAGAATATGTTAAGATATTTATCCAGACAATAGACGCGTCGGCCTGCTAATTGTAATAAACACTATCCTATACTGGGAAACTGAAAACGTTATGCTGGAAACGTTTCCTATTCCTGATACAAATTTTTGGGGTTTTCCTTCCAAATTTAAAACAAAAACAACGATTTACTAATATAAGAATAAAACGTACTATATGTTTATATATAGGAAGACATGCATATGAGCACTGGAATGTCAGAATAAATGGAGGATAATTATTATTGGTTTCAGTGGAATATCATTTTTAATTTATCGAGTGAAGAAGAAAATCAATATTTTCACGAGTGGCGCAGCAACGAGATAAATTAAAGAAAATATTCCACTGTAACTAACAATTATTCTTTTAATTTCATGCCTTTCTGCGACGCTTTACACATTGATACTAAGTTCATAAATTGTTCCCTGTGGAGAGCCCCAAATTTCCGAAGTTCGGTCTTTAATAGTCCAATAAAAGAACTCAAATAAAGCGTGTAATCAACATTTCTTTCAGGTTATTTTTGAAGTAGTTTTATTTCAATATTGAAATGTCTTGAAAAAATACGATAGTGTATTTTAGTCGTCCGATTACAAAGCGGTGACAATTATGAAAATGGTAATATTCGCAGTTTGAAACAGTAAAATTACCACTTATAATTCACTGATATTTGCATATAATCTACCGAAAATCATTAAATAATATGAAAGCATTCAGAAAGGATGATTAACATCAGGTAAGAAAATTGATTTGTAACCAAGAAAAAAAAATCGATAAACAACTTATAAAAGAAATTAGAGAAATGCCCCAATAGCTATTTAGTTTATTTGAACAATTATTACAAACTTCATTGTTTTTAATGTGAAAGAGTTTGAATTAATCAACTTAGTTTCTTATATATTTTACGTACGTAGCGGATTTACGAGTTATACTCTCTCTCTCTCTCTCTCTCTCTCTCTCTATGCCTTCTCTCTCCCTTGCTTTCTTACTCTCTCTCTCTCTGCCTCCCCTTCATCTCCCCGTCTCTCCTCCGTCTGGCAATTTCTGTCTTCCATCTCTCTATCCTCTGTCTGTTTGTCTCTCTCTCACCCTCTGTCCCACTCTCCCCCCCTCTCTCTCTCTCTCACACACACTCTCTGGGCACAATGCCATTATGTACAATCTGATGGAGGCACATTAATTCCAAACTACATGCATTCAGCCCGAATCTTACGTATCCGAGGAATATGTTCCACATACGCAGTTATTGTGAGTACGTAATAAACCTAAGATTTACGCAGATTCATCCGGCAATTTCCCTGCGGGCCATACCTTGTGGCACCGTGCATTATAAACCCCTAGCCATCTAGACTGTGAATTATACATCAAGTGTACTCGTTGTGATTGTAGAAGTAAGATTCTCTAACTTTGATGACGAGCCAAAATTAGACTTGCTGAATAAAACCTATTCAAAGTTGGAAAGTAGATTTCGGTGAACATTTTTAGGGGGGAAACAAATGTCTTTAATTTAATGCAGCGATATATAAAACTCACATGGATTGATCAGAATCCGAATTAATTTGTACATTTCAGGTATGTATCTCAACAGCTCTATGAAATAAAATTCGTACTTAATCCCTTGCTTAAATGTCACTCTGACTTTATTTATATGAGGCAGGTAAAGCTTTACTTAACTGCAATATCACGCCAAATGAGAGTGGCACAGTGATGTGATAAACACTCATTTACATTATCCTGATATAGGGTAACCAGTCCTGGAAAGACCATTATGCCTTTCTCGAACTTTGACTCGAATCTCCATCACATATCAACGTCGTTAAAATGGTGCAGCATAAAAGGGATATTCCAGAACTGGTTGGCCCGGTGTCAGCATATTTATGACCCGAGTGTGGTACATGTACTCGCAGTTCATTACAAAGGTACCAGGTAATTGATTTTTTTTAATGGGCAGTGACGTACCGGGTACCTTTGGATCATTATAGAGTATTTCGTGCTAAAAAGGAGGGCCGATTTCCTGTATTTATTCCAATAAGTGTGCCCTGGTTCAGGAGTAATATACCCGACACCGGATCCGAAGATTGTGAGTTCGAACACCCCTTTTGGAGGCTAGGATTTTGCATGGTCTTTCCAGATGCAAAGTACTGGTCCAACCCAGAAACCGCCGAGAGAGATTAGTATAAGTTGTATGCACTTAATATCCTGTTCGATGTCAAATAAGTTTCAACTAACTTATGGTATCGAAACACTCAAATACATGGGTAATAAAGCAGCATCTTTTTCAAAGAGGCCACTTTCTCTTCTCTATTTCTCTGTAACCAGTCGCCAAAATTAGGAAATGTAAGATCGCCAAAATTAGGGTAAATGTAACGGATGATGATGTTCTACAACAACTGGCTTTTTAATTACTGACGAATATGCAGTTACATGTACTTTGTAGTTTCTGGAGAAGCGAATTTAATCATCATGCTGTTTACGTATGTCCTTTTCCCCGTTTTCCTCGAACAAACTGTATATGATAATAGCATTTAATGCATTCTTCGGCACGCATTAAACATGGGAATAAGTCTTACCTACGGAGGCCATGGTGGTCTTGTTATAGTGGAATATGCCGGCACGATAGGCGAATTTACTTATTCTATTTTTAGCTATATTAACCATATATTTACTTGGATTTGTGATTCCCTTGTCTTTTTCGTAACATTTTGGACATTTTGCATTTGGCAGATAGCCGTGATTATCCGTTTGTGTACACGTTACGGGCGGGTTTCCCAAAGTTAATATGAATTGCGACCAATCAGAAAATGGCCTTCACAGTTCGGTTCGTTATTTAGCAGATGCAGTAATCAACACATAACTCTTTGAAAAAAAAAACATCTGTATAAAACTTTTGATGCAATCTTTGCATGCGTGTGCAAACAATACGTGAAAACTGATTTCAATCTTTTAGTCAATTAAAAAAGGCGCTTGGTTATTATACTTGGGCCAAAAACTTGAACGAAATCAGCTGGTGGTTAAGCAACTGATTGGTTAGTACAGCTAATAATAAACTGAGCAAAGGATTTTTTTTTCTATAGTGGCGATACTTTGTTGGATATTGACTTTTTTTTAACTGGACACACGGTAGTGTGGTTTTTGAATATGTTCACGTTCTTGTGAAGAACATGTAAGTATTGTTTAGTCTATTAGTCTTCGAACCACGAACTCGCCTCTTGGGAAAGAGAATCCTCCATACAATTCAGTTATATGTAAAACTTTCCTATCATTCGCATTTCATTATAGAATGATGAATAAATGTTATCAACGGCCAGCAAACTGTCACAGACTGAAGGAGAAAAATAAAGAGAATATTCTACGCGTTAATTTACGTATATTATCTTATTATCGTTCAATCAACGCACTATAACTCGCGCACAGTATTTCTAACGATAACATATTTTTGTTATTGTTTTGAATAGGGGTAACAGGTATTGAAAAAACCGTAACTAAACTCCGTTGAACTGTAGTGTTAGATAACCGAAGAGGCTTAGTGGGATGATAGCCGTCTTATAATCGAAAGGTTCCAAGTTCGAGACCAGCATAGGAAGTATTTTTTTATTTTAATGTTTTATTTAAATTATCAGCCCTGTCTTCCTCTTGAAAGTTGAGTTATGTGTTCAAATCATATGCGTGATTATTCACTACCAAAAAAAAATAAAAAAAAAATGCAAGAATAAATTGAGACTCGAACATGTGCCTCCGTGCTTGCACTGTATGAACAAACTATAACACGCCTTTATCAACTGAGCTATTGTTATTTCTGTTTAATTTAGCGTTATTTTTATGGGAACATACTATATTTTAGTTTGGCAAAGGTAGACACAGTCACACTGACCTGATTTACCTGTATAGAGATAATTGAAATTTCCAATAACGGTTACGTTATCATTTTCAGTTTATATTTTACACACTGCTTGTTGCATGGGTTTCAACAAACAGTATATAAGTCCCTCATTGAGAATGGAATGGTATTTACACGATGAAGCCATGCAGGAACCACGTAGCATGGTTTAGATTTACTTTGCTCCAGTTTCAGTTTTCGCTTTCACGGGGCATCTGAAAACTCTCGCTTCCTGTACGGAACCGTTCTCTTACACATCGCCTTACATTACACTCACCCCTTTGGTGGGCTCAGAAAGTAGTTCCAAATTCGTGCAATCTATAATTAGACCACGGCCTACTTTATTCCACCAATCACAGAAAAGCATAGCGTTGTCTATATCGTATAGACCACGGGTAAACGTCTATTCAACTCATGTTTTACTCGTGCAAATCGATTCTTCAGTAAGATGGGGGAGCAGTTGAACTAAAAACGAGACAAAATGGTTGAACACTTTACATACATAACTGTACACATTTATTGAATTAGCCATCATTCGTAGAAATGACTTGTTAAATTGGCGAGTTTATATAAAGTATATTTTTTAGCTCACCCTATCATAAACATTTTTGTTTTTAATTTTTCATTTTTTTCATGTATATATGAATAATGTATCTGTAGGAAAGTGAAGATTTTGTTCTGTTCTGTACTATATAATCATTACATTGCGCTAAGTATGGTTGGTGGACTTTTGCTGTTTTACCTTTCAGTGCATTGCGTAGTTAGTTGGTAAAAAATCTTTGACAATAAACCGATTGTTTATTATCCATGGTCTAAGTCAGATAGACCACGCGTAACCATTGTCTATGAAATATGTCGGCTCGCTACGCTCGCCTCCGAATTCCATAGACAACGGTTACTTGTGATCTATCCTATACATAGAGACTGTTACGTCGTTCAGATCGTCGTTAACATGTTTTTCAGCACAAGAATTTCATCGTAATGACGCACAATGCTATTCAGTCTGTCCATTTTTTTACATGTGCGAATTGTTCCCACCTGCGTAATAAATCAGGAAATAGTCCCATAATAAAAATGAAAGAAATATTATATTCCATACGTTTTATGATGATTCAAAAATTAATTCTTCAATATTTTAATACTTTACATGCTTAAAACACACCTCAATGGACGTTCAATAATTGTTTTCCTTTTTGACAAAATTCTTGTCACAGATGGTTTAGTGAGGAACGAACAACATCTCTGCTTGGAGATAGGTCCGGAACATGTGTGTGTGTGTGTGTGTGTGTGTGTGTGGAGAGTGAGGGATCGAGGGAGTGGGGGTGGGGTTTATACGAATGTAAGTAGGCAGCAAACTTACCCCTGCTGATATGAAGACAGGCAAGAAGAGCCACGATAGTGCTTGTATCAATAGCGCTGGCTGAAATGGAAAAAAACAAAAACGATTTTATCTGTTATCATTAAATTAGAAACTCAGTTAACCGGCGGTTAACAGATCTGATTCAATTCACATTTCTCCTTCCTCTTCTTTTTTCATGTTTTTGCAATGGAAGGAAAATATGTCCATACACGTTCTGATAAACTCCAGCTTAAAATAGAGGCAATATGCAAACTTATGTCTACCCCCCCCCCCCCCCCCCCCCCCCCAAAAAAAAAATAAATAAATAAATAAAAAAATAAAAATAATAATAATAAATAAATAAATAATAAAAAAGAAAATAAAAAGAAAAATAATAAGGCTGTATACTGGAAAATAACAAGCCATTTAGCACAACATGAAGGTCATTTAAATTAATAATGTGGTTTTGGTGTTGATGTTTTTGGAATTTAGCATTATCCCAGTTTGAGTCGACAACACTTGTTCTATATACATATAGCGCAAGACGCAGGGGATATACAATGTTCGTGTTTGTCCGTTTTTTTCTAGTCAATTTTGGGTAAAATCAAGTTTACATTTTCAAAGCCTACATATAAAATGTCTGTTGACAAACTTTTGGCCCTGTTAACGTTTTAACTTATCGTGCATTGAATGAAAAATGACCAAAAGTTTCGATGGAATGAGCCATTTTTTTCAAGCTACGCATCATTAACTTTATAGCTTTATCATAGAGCTTCGGTCCATTTTTAATTATATCCCTTAGATATACAGTGAAAAACTTTAAACATGCATGTCTAAACTATCAAACAGTCTGCCATCAAACTTCTCATACTTGTTCACTATAACAAGGGCTATATTTTCATCAAGGGCGATAACTTATATTCAGATGGACCGTCAAACTACATGTAACTTTTCACTGATAATAATGACTTGCACACGTAACTTCTTCTCCGGCGACTTGATGCTTTAGCATCAAAATTTCTACTTGTAATGTACCTGTATTTAGCCAGACAATGATAAAAGATAAATCAAGTTCTTCTCTGTTTTAAGGTGAATCCTGATTAAGTTTAAACACAAGTAAATTAACGACTAAGATCTAAGAAATTGCAGTAATATATCAGATCCTTTGATGTTTACAGATGCATGTAATTACATCTACTCTTTGAACAAGTAATTTGCCTTAAAATGAAGAACACATGGACATTTTAATCACAAGTGTTTTAAGTTATTTAGAGAAACAGGGAAAAACAAAAAGGCATTTTTATCAATCACCTCAGCAGGTAAATGTTATACATACTAACCACTGTTCATCAACATCTGACATCGATCATTGCCAGCGCCGGATCCAGTAGTTCCGGTTAGTGGGGGAGCTATATCAAAATAGACACCCTTGCATTATTGATACCCCTGGCATTATTGATACCTGGCATTATTGATACCCTGCCATTATTGATACCTGGCATTATTTATACCCCTGCCATTATTGATATCTATTGATACCTTGCATTATTGATACCCCTGCCATTATTGATACCCCTGTCATTATTGACAACTATTGATACCTGGCATTATTGAAACCCCTGCCATTATTGACACCTCTTGATACCTGGCATTATTAATATCCCTGCCATTATTGACACCTATTGGTACATGGCATTATTGATACCCCTGACATTATTGATACCTATTGATACCTGACATTATTAATACCCCTGCCATTATTGACACCTATTGATACATGGCATTATTGATACCCCTGCCATTATTGACACCTATTGATTATTGATACCCCTGCCATTATTGACACTTTGCATTATTGATACCCCTGCCATTATTGACAACTATTGATACCTGGCATTATTGATACCCCTGCCATTATTGATACCTGGCATTATTGATACCCCTGCCATTATTGACACCTGGCATTATTGATACCTCTGTCATTATAGATACCTGGCATTATTGATACCTCTGTCATTATAGATACCTGGCATTATTGATACCCCTGTCATTATTGATACCTGGCATAATTGATACCTCTGTCATTATAGATACCTGGCATAATTGATACCTCTGTCATTATAGATACCTGGCATTATTGATACCCCTGTCATTATTGACAACTATTGATGCTTATTGATACCTGACTTACTGATACCTGACATTATTGAAACCAGCCATTATTGATACCTATTGATACTTCTGGCATTATTGATACCCCTGTCATTATTGATACCTATTGATACTTCGGCATTATTGATACCCCTGCATTATTGATACCTATTGATACTTCTGGCATTATTGATACCCCTGACATTATTGATACCTATTGATACTTCTGGCATTATTGATACCCCTGACATTATTGATACCTACTGATACCTGGCATTATAAGTACCCCTGCTATTATTGATACCTGACATTATTTATACCCTGCCATTATTGATACCTATTGATACCAGACATTATTGATATTTCTGGCATTATTGATACCCCTGCCATTATTGATACCTGGCATTATAGAAATGTTGGACTGAAAAAAGATCTTTCACATGAAAAGTTTCGCATAAACTACAAATAACCCCAAAACCAATGATGAGGATTATCTTCATTGTTATTTAGGTAAATAAAATACATTAACAAATAATTATCTTAAGCCTATGTTCACCAGTTACTAGGTCAGTAGGTCTATGACAAACAATAGCGGACAATACCTACCACCCATTCGAACAAGACCATAACCATTCCGCTGGAGGCGCCAGCTCCTGCTAGGCCAATAAAATGTTCGCTGCCAATGTTGCTGCCAAACAAGGAGGCTCCTACCTGAAAGTTTGACAAATATGTAGTTTTTAGTTTCCACTCGTTTACAATAAATTTTCGTTTATAGGTGAATACATGCTTTCAAGCCCTATCGATGATCTTACAAGGCATCGTTCCGTAGTGTAACAAACATTGCATATTTATCGCTGTACACACATTTTAATAATGAAAACAAGATTGGGGTTTTAAGATATTTTTCCAGACAAGGAACGATACTCGTTTCAAATTTCAAGGCGGACCCATGTCTAACCTTTTTCACTTGAAGACCTATCATTACAGTCCAGCAAATTGTGGCAGAAATCTATAACAATGAATATACAGGTGCTAAATTTGAAGAAACGACCCACGCCATTTTCACATTACATGGCTACGTTTACATTTTTCTAAAGCTACTTAGGGTAAAATATTTTCAATATGCAAAAACAGAAACAAGCTACTATAGTAGCACTTTATGGGCACTTTACTGTGCTTGATTATACGTATACCGTTTAAGGATAACACTGTTGTTGTTTTAAGAAGTATGCAGATAAAAAAGCTTACATAACGTTACTTCGACTGATCGCGGGAAATTACGAGAAATTTCGAGAAAGGCGGAACTTCAATCGATCTAGATTCAATACACGACTGTCAATCATCAATGCTCATTAATAAATTTCATGTATTTTTAAGTTAAAGAATACACAAAGGCGACATATTTAAGGAACATTGGTGTCAATAATGAGTTGATTTTAAAACGCAGGTAGTGGGTAGTTTAACCAAGCTTACCGCGATCCATGGCATAGCCCGTCCAGCCAGGAAGTAGCCCTCCACATTGCCGCGTTTCCGCTGACGTATGGACTGAAATAATCATACTTTTTGTGAACACAAAGGAAAAACAACAGCAACAATAGAACAAAACAACAACAAATGACAAATAAGCATAAAATGACAGAAAGCACCACACAAAAACAACAAACAAGAAAAAATTACATCCTCGCTGAAAAAAAGCACTTGAATTATTTTTCCTTTGATACTGTGAATTCATTAATTTTCGTGGGACACTAATTTTCGTCGATTTCGTTGAGGGTTATAATCACAAATATTAATCCGCACGAAAACTTGTCTCTTATATAGACCTCACGTCTTCTAGAACATAGATCCATGAATAAATGTACACACGAAATCCCCCTTTGGTACATAATCAACGAAATTTAATGTCAACGAAAATCAATGATTTTACAGTATTCGACCATGGAATTTGAGTGAAAAAGCGGTTTTGTATCCTTGTCTACAATAAAACAATGCCCATATTTCATAACAGTGAGAAAGAATATTTGTTGACAATTATTTTGATGGATTCTGCAGAATGTTTAATAAAATTGTGTGTGTGTAATGCATATTTTAATCAGAGCCGGTTTTAGGAATTTAGGTTAAGGGGGCGTTATATTAAATAAAATGTAGGCAGTGACTTGCCGTTATGCTCGAGTCGTGAGAAGGCTGTAGCTCTGGTTGGAATTGGGGTTAGGATCCGAGACCCCCCCCCACACACACACACACCCCATACACACACACCCCGCGCGCGACATTTGTTAATTTATTTTTTGGGTTGTGTGACTACATTTATTTATGGTGTCTGGTCAGGGATATCTTTTTTCAGTGTGTGTGTGTGGGGGGGGGGGGGGGGGGGTCCGGTTTGGTGGTTTGTGCGTGGTACTTGTTTGGTAACTGAGTTGGGGAATCTGCAGCTGGCCAATGATGAAGTTTTGTTAAAATCTAACAAACCAGTTCCAAGAAATTTTTTTTGACGGAATTTTCCTTTAGAAAATGTTTATTTAAAAGTAAAAAGGGCTATAACCCATGTGTGCATGGGTGGATTTTAATGACATTTTTAATGTGCGCCATGTCCTTACTTAAACATGTATACAGACAAATGCAAAATTTAATTAAAATTAAACCATCTAGTTCCAATATATAGCTCCGGACTGAACATTTCCTTTCTTATGTACATCTAAACTTAACAAAAGGCCATAACTCAAATATGCATTCATGGATTTTGGCATATCCACATCATTGTATACACTCTAGGTCTGAAATCTTAACAAAAGGTTCAAAGATATGGTTCCGGATGTACAACACCATTTCAATACCCCATTCCGATCAAACAATTAGAAATATACCTATTGATAAAAAAAAAAAAAATTGTACATGCTTATGTCATTATCACGTGAGAACATTATTTGTGTTGTTTATTTATATAGACGATGTACTATGTACAAGTTTTTAAGCAGGTACGTTTAAATTAAATTTCTGATAATTTTTGATTGGACGAAATCAAGTGAAAAAAATGCGTCAATAGAATAACATATAGCTGCTGTCAAAAAATAAAAACATTGAAATGGAGAAGTGAAACACATAAACAAAATGGTTACCGGTATACACATTTAAAATCATTAGATCGCTTCCTCTGTAGGACAAAGCAACACAATTCCAAAGTATGTCAGTTCGTTAAAATAATCGTTGAATCATCAAAATCTACCTGTCAGATAATTTGGAGAGGATACCTTTACAATGCATTTGGAACACCTCGCCCATTTCTACGAAATATCCGACCACCGACGGATAAGGCCGAGTAGTTACGATTGCTTTACAATGTACAACCACTCTACAGAACTTGCTGCGGGTGACCTAGACAGTGCGCAAAATCAGATGGCGCCTGAACGTAAGTATTGCGCATTTACTGTTCAAGAAAAACGCAGGTTATTTTGCGATATGTAGTGATACAGCCGCTGGATTAAGTTCTGTACTGGCATTTCCTCCTTCATCACGATGCTTAGATTTTTATTTTAAAGGTTCATTAAACATTTATTGGATTTTTTTAAACTTGCGACATCCTTTTGTGTTCAGGTATAAAATGGTAAAGAAGTTATGAAGTTGCTATTATTATTTTTATTTGACCTTGTTCATCCCAACGTTCGTTTAATGACCTTTGTGTATTGTGTTCACAGGGCTGTTTTAGAACATCAAGCGTGTGTTAATATATTTTTATTATACATGTATGTTTATACCACATGTTTGTTATCGTCTAACACTCGTCATATCTATAGAATATTGAAGTACCGGTCCCGGTGGCAGTGTGATTGTAGTGTCTGTCCCGGAACCAGAATGTCATGGGTTCGAACCCCGGTCGCGTCGTGCCAGAGTTGAAATATGGCACTGGTATAGCTCCCGTGCAAGACGTTTCAGCGCATAAAGGAAGTTCCAGGACTGGCCAATGGCCCGATGTCAGGATAATGTGACTGGGTGAGGTATCATGCCACATGCTAACGGTGTGATATTGCAGTGTGGAGAAGAGTCGTAACTAAGTTGGATAGAACTTGTGGCAGGATACTCTTTTTTTCTTCTTTTTTTTAACATAAGATACATAGGTTCATACCATCCGTTAAATCGATTGCATAAATACATGTATTCAACGAAAGATGGATGGTGATATCTTTCAGCGGGAGTTGTTGCAGATATCAATCTTTATTTGAACTATCATCAAGATATATACATGTAGGAGGTGCGTAGGTATAGTAGTTCACATACATACATGATGAATTGAGCCGTATCAAATCAAAACACACAAGTCGCCATTAGATATCCTAGTGATACTCTGACACAAATCATATAAAAAAAAAACAGAAGAGAGGTATCGTTTTACAGCAACGTGTGTGTGTGTGTGTGTGTGTGTGAGAGAGAGAGAGAGAGAGAGAGAGAGAGAGAAAGAGGAGAAGTCATTCTAGCACGCACGGATATGCAAATAAATTATTATTATTATTAATGCACAATATATATTCCACTCTTGCTTCTAGGTACGAGTATTGAAGATAGGTATAGGGTTTAATGAAAAACAATCGATTAACAAACAAATATATAGCAACTATACCGGAACGCCATCGTTTCTATTCAGTTATCTCATTTCTACTGACATGTATATGTACGTTTTAACTTCTAGTGTAAAATCACAAAGGTTTCTCTCTTGAAGTAGACAAAAATGTAAGGTTTTGCATCATCCTTTTCACACTTTCTCTCTGTGTGTGTGTGTGTTTTCTCCGATATGACAAGCACATTTCTAGTGTTTCTTTCTTTTCAATACAACGGTTTGTCATATGACAGTATGCTTAAATAGCTGTTTCCGGTTTCGTATAATCATAACGAATTTTCTTATAACGTTTCATATAGTTCACTGACCCAACGATGAGATGTATTTGATTTAACTAACTTTTGATTCTTGAAGTAAGGTTACAAATTGGCTGAACTGTTCACAGTCCCGTCCCCACACAGTCATTTTGTTTTGTTGTTATTATCACAGTTAACAGAGTTTAGGTCAAATGATAAAAAAAAAGTCTGACATGAACTGCCATTACTAAGCTTATTCATGAAAATACTATTCAGTTCACCAGAGGCTTGCTTTATAACATATTCATTAACTCGTTTAGTACATTTCTTGCTAGATCCTGTATGAACTGATCAGATCTAAAAAGAGAAGTACCATTACGTCATTGCCAGACGGCAGATTAATTTTAACATGGAAATATAATGTTGAAAATGCTAGATACGGTAGTCTGTAAATGAGAAAAAAGCAAACCGTTATGGCCCAAATATGATTCCGTAGTCAATTAAAGCATGATAGTTTTCCGCAGATGTTTACATGTAAATACATCCGTTTAAACATTAGTAGAATATGACATGCACGTGCTTCCTCAGTGTGCCTCATTAACCCTTCTTCTCCTTCAATTTCCATCGCATTGTTATGCAATAGATCAGACAATTTAATTGTCATTAACGTCTAGAAAAGAATACTTGACTTGACACTTGACCTAGATAACCAACTGCTCATTTAGAAATAAAGTGAAATTTCAGACTTTTTTTTTTGTTTGTGCCTAATGTTTACAAAAATAACATATGTATTTGCAAGTAATAAGAACAAATAAAATGTATGAACCACCCTAAATAAAAGATAAAATGTAATAAACAAGAAACATATTTCGCACAAAAACAAAATACACAAAAACAAGTAGTTAACTCGATCTTTATGCTTCGCACATTCCTTCTCGTTCTTTCTGATGTTGTGTGATCATATGAAAATGAAAACAACATTTATTTATACATGATTTCGTGTACATTTACATTTGTTATGCTTGTAAATACGTGATAAATGTTAATGATTCCGTTTTAATAACACATGAAAGTAACGTGCGACCGATTATTTTACAGTTAAAAACTTAATCGTTTAACGTCGATCTGGGAAACCCCTTCTTACACCTTATTCTAAACCTTCTTGACGGTTCCTGAGTTGGACCAGTACTTTGCGACTGAGATGGTTATGAAAAAATACTTCCCCACAATGGGATACCAATCCATAACCTTCGGATCCGCAGTTGGATACCAATGAACCACGACGCCGCATTACAAACCAAACTCCCTCTCCGGTGATTGAGAGATTGAGAGGAAAGAGCGCCCGCATCAGAAACAAATCATGGATTCGATCTCCGACAATGGCCACAATTTAAACTTCATTTTAACGAATCGCAATGAAAACATTCTTGTTGAATATAATGGCGTAGTAAGGGTGGTTACCGGTATACCTAAAGAAAACCAACTTGATGGAACATCTTATAAATACAAAGTAACACTGATATAGACGCGAACCTATGTTACATGATGATAAATGTAATGATTATGTTGATGACCGGGTCAGCTAGAATGTCCAGTTTTCAGAGGTGTCCGATTTATTGAGGTAAAAGTATTTACACGTTATTTAAATATTTCTGAATTTTCGTTATGGGCTTAACCATTAATGCAATAACTGCAAATTACTCTAAATATTCTTGGCATTAGGTAGATTAGCTTGAAGTACTCCTGTGATGAGGAATTACAGACAGAACTGTCTTCAAACAAACTAATGAAAACCTTACGAACAGATAATTAAGTACATAAAAATACTGAAATCGTAATAGTTTGCATTTCGTTGTAATGCACAAAGTAATCTTTTACAAAATTGGTCACGTGGTTTGACTATTCTCGACAGCAGGATATGCAAAGAGACAGGCATGTCACGCGCGGCACATTTTAATACAAACAATTATAGCTGTAAAGGAAAGGTAACTACTGCGTAGTGTTTGTCATCTATCTACAGCTGTAAGGGGACGTAACTACTGCGTAGTGTTTGTCATCTATCTACAGCTGTAAGGGGACGTAACTACTGCGTGGAGTTTGTAAGGGTAGGTAACTACTGCGTGGAGTTTGAATTGAATATTATTAGCCATTAATGAGAACGGCTTTAAAAAACAAAGAGCGCCATGATGGCACTGAAGTCGTTCACCTGAGAAACATGACTTGATTGTCTGTACAAGTTACTATAGCATAGTCATACTGAATACATTATCAATACAGGAAAACAGCAAGATAATTTCAATTCCAGTACTTTTAAGGCCAAAAGTGAAGGACGTAGCTTAAAAATACAAAAGTAGGCTACGTGGTTATAGTCATGGTCATCCAAGGTTAAAGTTGAATGCCACACACAAAACTGTACCAGTGGTCCAAATTTGAAGGCCGTAGCTCAAAGTAGCAAATATAGGTCACTTTTTCATTTTTTTAAGGTGATCATTTTAATGGGGAATTGGGGATGTAGCACATTCAATCTGAGCACAATGGAATTCAATTACGGAACTAGTTTTGGGCGTAATTAGTTCTGACATGTTGGCAAATAAATGTATGGAATAAATATATATATAATCTCACAGTGGAACTTTAACTTAAGGTAATCTATCTATATTAAATTGTGATCATGGCCCATGCCCATCAAGTGATCATGGACATTTAAGATTTTGAACAAAAATATCAACGGATCTTTACATCTGTACCGAAGTCGTTTAAGCATTTTAAGGACCATGATTGTATTTAATGATAGATAGATTACCTTAATTTTCATTCTCTACAAAGCATCATGATCGTAGTTGCATTCTGGAAGAAATATGATGTCAGATAACTTCTACCGAGGCATCAAAAGAACGAAGAAAGAAAACAAGGTAAATACACGTACTCAACACGAACACAATATCATGAAATACCACACTAATCAAATGCATGCATGATTATCAATTTTAAAACGCATAAATATTAATCTGCGTGGCGATACATTCTATCACTTATTAAGCTATATTTACACGTAACGACGCATTACTCCGTGCGCACTATTAGCTATAACAGTACGTACATTGGGAAAAGGAAACGAAACTTTTAAATGTATCAACGTAGTTTTCCTGTATCATTACTTACCCATATTCCAACTCCAAGAACGAAGATGAAATACAGAACAACAGTTAATATATCCGCCCAGTGATTCAGCCCTGCTGTAGCCATTATTGTACTCACTATATACTGCAGTGAATATCAACTTGAAATTTAAGCATGTGATTTTACAAACGGTATCTCCGTAACGTGACTAAAGGCTCGTTTACTTATTCTACAGTCTTGCTGTCGCGAATGGTGTTGGATCATGCATGGTCGGGATATGGTCCTATCATCTATATCGCTTTTCTGGACGCTTGAATCTCAGATATTATGGCACCGACATATGTCCGAGCCTCAAATGTTCGGTTAAACTCTTCTCTTGGAAATGTCAAAGCATTTTTTTGGGGGTGGGGGGGGGATGTTTAAAGCTATTTTAAAAGAAATATACGAAGTCTCCAAGCGGGATGGGGGTTAAAAAAGGAACAGCTAAAAGGAAGGGCATAAATATCGTTTCATTTCCCTAAGAATCCGGGAGTAACATTAACAAAACGCAGTTCACGATAACGCAGTGTATCCCTTTACAACATAGCAAAGCATGACACAGCGTGACATAGCATGACACAGCGTGACATAGCGTGGCACGAGGAAAGTGAGGGCAACAATGCCATAACGTAACATAGTGCTGCACAACGTGTCAACAAACGTAACAACGCCATACTCCGTTTCTCGCAACGTTGTTGCAACGTTTTAGTAATTTGTTGGGAAAACGTCATTGTATTTTGAACTTGTTTAAAATGAAAGTTTCCAGATACATTTTGTTGCGTTTGGTCACGTTTGAGCAACTTTGTTCTATGTTTGCTTACGTTGCAACCACGTTTCCAGCTAAACGTGGCGACAAAAATGTGACACTTTGACCAGGGCATAACGTTTTTTGGTTATGTAAAATGCAAAAGTGTATGAGTGTGAGTAGGGGGGCGGGGGGGTTGAAAGGTATTTGCCTCGAGCACTAGTGTATTCCTGGCATACAACAGAACAGTGGTGTACCAACACACCACACAATTCTCTTGTCGACGATATCAGTGATATGATATATAACGATTCGCCAAAGTTAAAGAGATGTTTAACCCTTTCACGATTTACCTTCTATTAGATGTTATGAATAATTTATTCAATCATCATTATTAGTATTATGAATTTCGGACACATTCATTTGAAGAAATTGCGTTGTACATTAGTAGATATTTAACCATCGGTGTATCGGGAATATTGGATCCGTCCCGAGAAAGAGATGATGACTTGAGCGTATAAAACCGAGGCCAACAGTTCAAACATATGTCTCAAACGACGCTCTGGGAAAGCTCGTTCATTGTCCCTGTGATGGTACCCTAATGAAACATCAGGAAAACTTGGTTATCTTCGTGAAAGGCCAAGAGGTCCGAAATGTAGCGGAACCATTGCAGGGACTTTAGCTTAAAGTACTAGTCCGGCACTTCTATTATCTAATGGAATTTAAATGAAAACAGAAAAAAATAATCATTTACTGCTTAGAAAGGATGTGTAAGTATCAACAAGACATTAAGCATGCTTTTGAATTGTTGAATTTTAACAGTGCCCTAAGTAAGAAATTCGACTACATGTAATTAATGCACTCTACCTTTGCACATATTTATTTTCAAAATAACTCACCCATTGAAAATAACTAAGTAATAACTAATAACTAGCTAATAACTAAGAAAATGATTGAGTGGAAAACGCAAATGACTTCAAAGGCAACCTCGAGCAACTGAAGAATAAAACAATTTTCATAGTTAAATGCTTCAATGACGCTTCGTCATGTTACACTCTTCATTTACAAATATGAAGATCCGAACTTTCATTAAAATGATAAATTCAGCGATGCATACAAAGTCAGGCGGTGAAAAACAGCTATAACTTCACAAAGAAAGAAACTGCCACGACAACGAAGGCAATTTATAGATGGGATATAATCTGAATTAATGGTGCGTTCAAAATGTTTATATCTTACACAGCGACCAGAGAGAAGATGGGCTATAATGAAGAATTAAGGTAATCCATCCATCATTAAGTTATAATCGAGAAATATCTTTTAAGGCCACTTTTAATAAATTGTTTGTTTTCCCTCGCCCGATCGACCATAAAAAACCCGCCGACCAAAATATATTTATTGGGTATTATTTTTTTTCTTACCTGGTGCGATAATGTCATTGTATGTAATTAGCAGGAAAAAGAAAAGAATTTTGCCTACCCAATTACCCACTTCTAAAAAGTAGAGTTGGGAGAGGGGAAACAGAGATTTTTTTTAAAGGTGGTCTCATGTAAGTGGTTATAGCGTAACAAATGATCAAAGGTCAATCATTTAAAAAATCTGTTCGCCCTCATTATTTAAAAAAAAAACATATAAAAGAACATAAGAGATTTCATCTTTAAATATGGCGGATATTTTTTTTCGGGTATCACCTTAAAGAAACAGAGTTTTGCAACCGTAATGGCCCGAATGCTAGGTAAAAAGTTTAGGGTCAGTACAAAAAAATAGAGTCGGTCTTATAAAGTCCAAAATGTATGTTCAAGCATGCGAAGTGTACTGATCTTCGTGAGCGAGGTTTTTAGGACGCTAATTGTCCCTTTAATCCTCGTATGTCTTTTTTAATTCGTGATGGCGTTGTCGCCACAGGTAGACGGCAAGTGGATTAAAAAAAAGAGTCGTATTGAATATGTACTGGTATTTATTACATTACTGTAAAATAATTAATTTTCGTTGACATTAAATTTCGTTGATTATGAACTTAAGGGAATTTCGTAGGTACATTTATTCTTGGATCTTTATTCTAGAAAACGTGAGGTCTGTATTAGAGACCGGTTTTCTTGGGGATTAATGTTTGTAGGGAAAAAAAGCACGAAATCGACGAAAATTAGTGACCCACGAAAATTAGTGATTACACGGTTTTTAAACCAACTCACCGTCTACCTGTGGTCGTCGCATGCTGGTGGGCGAGGGAATATATCTTTCAAACCTGTGTGTATGGTGGGCGAAATTCGTTTTGACGACCGTATTCTTTTACAGTTAAACCAAAATAGGATGGTATCTCTCCATCGATATAATGTTATCCGGATATAGCAGTGGCGGATTTGAAAATTGTATTTTCACGAGTGGGTAGCGTTTCACTTGATGAAATAAAACTGCATCTTCCACGAAAACGAACAATCACCCTCTTTATTATTTTAGGATGCTGACATAAAACAAGAAATAACTTGAGACTAGAGTTATTATATGACCCAAAAGTCTTCCATACATTGTGCAAAACAACAATATAAAATAGCAATTATACTAAAAAGGTGATGTGGATGGTATTGGACGCAAATGGGTTCTGGCAACCGGAGCGGGCGACACGAAACTACAAAGCTTCCAGTTATAAAACATATGCCATATCCAAATCATTTGACGCAACATATTATTAGAAATTTAAATCCTTCAACATGCTATAGCAATTGCAATTCCAAAATCCAGTTCATCCATTCCAATTAAAATCTCTCTCCCCCCCCCCCCCCCAGTCCAGATAACAACAAATCCGTAACATATCAAACTGCCTAAAACTGCCAAATCCATAACATATCAAACTGCCTAAAACTGCCAAATCCATAACAATCAAACGGCCTAAAATTGGGATCCGCTAATACAGGACTTCCCTAGTCTGTTCTGGGCGTCACTCTCCCCTGTGCATAATTTCATATTTTAGAATACAGGTGTGAGCTAAGCAAAGGTAAAGGTTTATCATGAATATCTAAGTAAACCGTGAGAACATCCTCGCCAAGATTCTTCAAGATTGACACTCCATAGCAAGTAGCTCCCCCGAGTTCTCTACTGCAGCACTCAATGCCCGGTAACCGGCACGGTGTCCAGACACCAAGTTCAATGCTGGAGATATACAATATCCCTGTGCCGCCCATCCCGGCCGCCAGAATACCGCCACAGCAAATTTTGCAAAATGTCCAACATTTGAAAAATTTATCCCCCATTCGGCGGCTCGAATGCTTGCATTATATACAAATTAGACCTACTGTTTGAAAAACGACTTAATGGCTTCTACAAAGTATTCAAGAAAATGTCATTTCCTACTGGTAAACTCCATCAGACAAAGATAACCCACTAGTTTCAGTCTCTATCTCGAGGATGATTGAACGACCCAAGTTCAAAGTTTCTGGCCACTTGTCAGCCAGCTCTATTAATTCATTTGCGGTTTTCAACTAATCAACAGAACGGGGTGGGAGGGGGGGGGGTTGTTGTTGTTGTATTGTAGTGAATCTACACCTCTCCATTAGGTTCGAGGCCAGATATCTGACCATACGATCATGGCGTTCAGGAAAAAATAGGGGAATGTACTTCAATGTGCAGTTCTTACTGGATAGCAAATATGCTACTTTCTGAGTTTCGCTAGTTTTACTGGAGGGATTCAAACAAACATATCCTCTGAGTCAATAAGGAGGCCTAAGAATATGGAATCAGTGGCAGGACCAAAGTTTTCCTACTGAACTCGGAACCCCAAAAGTGGCCATCTTTTTATAGAAAATGCCAAAACTGATGCACAGTGTTCTGTATAAACTTTAACCCTAAATAAAAAGGAATCCAGGTAGTGCAAGACAACCAACCTTGAATGGTGGGTCACCCAGTATTCCAGAAAAGAGGTGAACAACCCCCAACTTTGCAAGCAATGCTAGAGCCGAATGGTATGGCTTAACCGAAATAAAACTAACACTCAAACATAAAGTTTAGCTGGCAGATGTAGTGTCCAACTTGCCTAACAGGAAGCCTCTGCCAAAATCTTGAACCATGTTTACCGCTTCACAAATTGAGTATATTCCACTGAACACAATAATGAAAAGATTTGGAAGTCTTTCAGGCGGGTAGGATATTGATGAATCAGGCAGGATTCCCCAGACCCCTCTGTAGGAGCAAGACTAATAGATGACACCCCCGGGGTTGGTATTTTTTTTTTAATTTGGATTTTTATTGGATACGACGCTCCTTTATATAAATATATACCCTTATACAAAAACACTGGCCGTTATGGACTTTTTTCATTTGTCCGTAATTCATTCGTTATATTGTCCGTTAGGTTTAATTCTAAATTGAATGTTAATGTCTTAGGATTAAAAATATTTTACGATATATAATGTCAAGATAAAAATCAAAGCACTGATAGTGCTGGTGGGGCGATAGAATCGCAGAGCCAGACAAAATACATTGTATTCATTTCGAGTTGTTTCCCTTTTGAATAGGTAAGTGTGGAGTAGTCAACAGTACAAACACACGGAGCAGTTAGGGCATGTTCTTCCCTCTGGCAATCCATCTTTCATTCACACAGTCATTCCATTTCATAAACTATTCCCTCTTTCTAATTCTCTACCGGTACCTCACTACATTTCTTATATTCCCCAGTGTCTCCTTTCTAGACATTAACACACGTGCGGCCGGCTTACTGATAAATAAAAAATATACAGAATCAAATGAGGACTGAGGGACATTTTAATGTAAGCTGAGACTTTGAAGTAGTATATGTGTGTGAACAGATGGATGTATGACTTATTTTCAAGAAATAGACTTTGCAGGAGAGAGGGTAAAGAAAAACGTGAGAGAAAAATGCTGCTAGTTAATTACACAGGGGTTTGTAGCACCCTTTGTCTGTTAAATATGCGAAAAAAAGTCGACTTCCGCTGTTTTATTTCACTATCATGATTGAAGTCTTAAAATTATCTATTATTTTGATACTACATTCGTGAAATGGATAACAGACAACGGGTGCTTCAAACCCCTTTGGTTAATTAGAGGCGTTTACAGAGTGACTGTTGAATTATTGAAGAAAGAGAGATTTCCAGGGGGAAGAAGAAACAAATGAAGTGAAGATAGAGTATAAGTATTTTGAGAAAGATTTCTTTATTTTTTTTTACAAAAGAGACTATATATACTTAATAGAAAAAAAAGAAACTTTACATACTTTATGACCTTTATGACCTGTTTTAGAGGGTTAACGGTGACTTTATGTGAACGTAATCGATATGTACTTATTTGCCTGAGTATAGAGAGTACACCGAACAAGATTGTGTGAAATTGTACCGTGCACGGGCTAGCACGCTTTTCACTTCCGCTTTTGACCACTACCTCGTGTTGACCTATCCCGGGTTCATTTCAATTGCTTTTTGTTTCACAGCCACAAGTACTCTTTATCACTGACACAAAAACACAATTATTATTTTTTGAAAACGGGTATACCACGGCTATCTGAAAATGACAGAAATCAGGCTGTCGGTATGCTTAGAGCCGGCACGTCTGTAAATGACGTTGCTCTTCATTTTGTGTGATGTAGGCAAACAATTCACAACCTGACAACTCGGTATGCAACTGCTCTGTCAGTTACGGATAGGCCGAGATCAGGTAGGCCACGAGCGACGTCACGTAGAGATCTCGGGCTAGGGATCTCGGCTCAGACGATACGTAATCGTCTTAGACAAGATAGAGCGCCAATTCGTGCGCGTCGACCTTATACAGGACAAATTCTAACTGCGCGTCATCGAGCCGCCCGCTTAGCTTGGGCTCGACGTCACAGGCACTGGACCCGAGCCCAATGGCGAAACGTGAATTTTACCAACGAGTCACGCTTCAGGGTCAGCTTTGCTAACGGTAGGGACAGAGTTTTCAGGCGACGGAACGAGAAATTTGCCCAATGTTGCGTGAAGGAACGAGACAGTTTTGGCGGTGGCAGCGTCATGGCTTGGGCGGGCATAATGGACAATCAAAGACAGATTTGGTCATCGTTCCGGACAACCTTAATGCAGTAGGGTATGTGAACATCCTTAGGAACAATCTTCTCCCATTTATGCAAAATCGGGGTCCGGGAGTGATGCTGCAGCAGGACAATGCGAGGCCCTACACAGTCGTGTTACGGCACAGTTTTAGGCTCAGAACGACGTCAACGTCTTGCCGTGGCCGGCGGTTTCGCCCGACCAAAACCCCATAGAACACATGTGGGACGAGCTTGGGCGTCGGGTACGCAATAATCATCAAATCAACAATGTCAATGACCTGAGACATGCCCTCCTTGTTGAATGGCAGAACATACCCAATGACGTCATTCGCCGTCTCACAAATTCCATGAGGAGGACAATAGCAACCTGCATTAGGGCCAACGGTGGTCACACACGTTATCAACACAACTTAATGCACATTGTCAATCAGACTGATACCCCAAAAGTCACTCAAACATTTCTTCAATTTTTTTGTGGTTTTTGAAATCGACCCCTATGTCTTTTGACCTCAAATTTGACCTTCATTTTTAAGAGACCCGTTACCGACGCTGTTACAAACTCACAGATATTGCTTCCAAGTTTCATATAACATTTATATACGTGCACTATATTGTTCCAAGTTGACGTTATAACCATCAGTACCCCATATAAAGTTTCTTTTTTTTGTTAAGTATAGCAAGAAAGTTTAAAATAAATTAAGACCAGAAACATGAACACTTTCCATGAGAGCCCACGACCAGGATCATACTTGATTTGAGATCTAAACCGTAAAACGGTAAAGGCCAATTGAGTTCGCCTTTAGCGAACTTTAGGGAAAGTCTGCATTGTGCAGAAACTTACTTGGGCCTGACTTCTGTCTCTCATATTCCACACTTTATATACCTTTATATACGGCTATTAAATTGGTTCTACATTCAAGTGTTTTTGTTTTTCATGAAAATAAATATACTTTTGAGCATTTATTATTTCGTTTAATTATGATATATACAGTTATTTTACCTTCCAGAATACAACTAGCTAGCTCAGTAATAACAAAATAAAGCTTATTTTAGCATTTACTTTTTCCAACGATATGGAAAACTTTTATTAAACAGCCCAAAGATAATGTTATAGGTGTTCTAAGTCAATTTGCAATAAGGCTCCGAAGTGGCACAGTGGTAGTGACTCCGTCTACCACTCCTCTCAGTATCACTCCGCGTGGGTTCGAAGTATTTTTTTTTTTTGACAGACAGTATATTTTATTGGCGTAAACTTTATCTTTTCTTGTCATGTATATATGTATAAATATAAATAGATAATCAAATGATTAAGTGTAAATAAATCAAATATATCAAGCAAAGATTCACTTATTTTTGTCATAATTCAAACAAATCATGCAATGATTCACTTATTTTTGTCATTTTTTTTTAATTGGTTTAAAAAGAAAATTAATACATGAAAACAAATAAAAAATACTATTGTAATTACACATAATTATCGAAAATTATATAAGTGCATTTCTATGCTGCATAGCTTCAAAGACAAATTTACTGAGTTTAAATATATCATTTCTATTAGATGAAGACATAAATTGAACAAATTTAAACATACTTGGACGTTTTATGTAATAATTCTTAATGTATATTTTTCTTAGATTTACATATTCAGGACATACCATAATAAAGTGATATTGTAATGCCCTGGCATTACTTACCGTGATTCCTAGTATTTTATCAAGTCTTATTCAGCATGTGTTTATTCATTGCATTTTGCAGCAAACACTGGTTACCCACACAAAATCTGACAGTTGTACCGCTTGTTTTATCGGTACAACATGTCATAGTTATGCGTGTACCAGGGAATTCTTCCTACCTTACGGTTCCACACAAGCGCTCCATATTCCATTAAAATTAGACCTTTTACCATGCTTGAGCTGGTAATAGTAATTTATGACCGGTTGGGGATAGTTCTAAGCTTTAATTCCTATATTTCTATCAGCTGACATTGTTTAATTCCATGTAAAAAATCTCAATTTGTTGTTTAAGTGTTGCCCTTCCTGTTGTATTATTGGAGGCGGCCATATTGGATTATGCTATTTCCAGTGGTTGCTATGGACACCCAGTTATTTATAAATAACTGTCAACTTTAAAGTTGGTTTTAAGACACCTTTTCTTTAACATGGCAAATGTTATGAACTGCAGAAAACGCTCCTATCAGGTGTATATCATGAAATTTTATACATATGCTATTATATTTATGTAAATTTATAAGATACTACTGTTTAACAGTATTTGTTCATTTGCCCACAATTCTTGTGGTTAAACCACAATTGTGGAGCGTCTTGTGGTTCCGCATTTAGTGTGCTGTGGGCACGTGTGGGCTGAGTGTGTTTTTTGTGGTGTCCACATCTGTACCCGTGCACTCGTGGTGTCGGGGACTTCAGCATTTTCCTTTCACCGGTTAGGTTCATTTCACGTATTTTTCTCATTTTTTTTTAAAAGTTAACTTAAAAGTAAAGATTAATTCCTTAATGGTTAAGCGCCTGATATCTTTTTAAAGTAATAACGCTGGTAAAAATAAATATTTATTTATATTTAGAGTAACTTGAGTAAATTATTCACTAGCGGTCTAGATTTAAGTCTATAGGAACTGTATATTTTAAGTTAAAGGCTTGTATTTAAACCTTGGGGGATTTTAAATACTACACATATTGATTCATCTGCAGTTTACACTTGCATTCAAAGGTTGTGACAGGGTTACTTACTACTGTTGTTGTTGTTGTTGCTAAATGGAATAGTAACATTCCTCATGAATTAAATTTATTAACTTTAAAAGGCTTTATTGTTTTATTCTGTCTTACATCGTCGTCCTTAGTCAAATTTAATAGTCCTTAGTTAGTCTGAAGTCGGAAATTTAACCCCTACGCTGTTATCCTGAAGTGATACGGAGGCTGCATTAACCTGGAGGAGAACCTCTCTAAGCATTAGATCCACAGGGGACCAGCTGACTCGAGCTTATAGGAAGCTGGCGAGGAGAGTTACGTAGGCCTGACCAAAACCCTTAACATCGGATTGCAAAAATACTGTCACACAAATACACGCATACACGTCTACGCCCCTCACTCCCGGCGCGTAACAATATTTATCTTCAATATCCCTAGAATTACAAAGTGAACAATACCGATGCGCTCTTTCTGGTCTATTTTGGCCATATCGTCCTGTTTCAATTCTTAATTTATGTGAAGATAATCTCAATTGTGCTAAAACTGTTCTAAATTTACCTGATAATAATCAGAATTATCTGACTATTCATTTTATTGGCTATTAAACTTAATTTGTTACTTAATTTCTATTGTCCGATTTTTTTAACATGTACATACATTTCAAAGTCACTGCACAGAATATATTTATCTCCGTTCGATTCTCGACATATTCCGTACGGTTTGCATGTAGAAAGGTAGAGTATTTAAAGTTTTTTTCAGAAGCAGTGCATCACTGTATCATTGTCCGCTGTGGCATAGTGGTAGATGTCATGCGCTGCAATGCTGGAGGTTACAGGTTCAAATCCGTTTTCTTTTTGTCTTCACTATTTATGCTTTTAATAGTTGACTAATATTTTATCCTTTCGTGAATATATCATACCACGGAAATCACGTGAAAACCTCATTCCTTATTTTTAAAACAAAAACAAAAACATGAATATGTTATGTGTAGTCCACTTATACAGGAAAGAGTTTATAGGCATTCTTGCATCTGAAGTTAAACAGATAGTTTGAATGCGTGCGACTACTTTTTAAAAGAATATCAGAATCAGGAAATAAATTTACGAGACTGTTCAAGTCACTGGAGTTGGTAAGAGAACTGTTTACAGGATGCGGAAGGAAAGAACGAATCTGGATCATTAGCTTAACCAAAGCGTTCTCGAAAATCACTTATAAGCCAGTTGACGAAAGGAAAACAAAGAAAAAGAATCAAAGGACCCAAAGGTCCTGAGAGCTGCCAATTGAAAAATACTGCTACATTATCCTAGCTTATATGTTTGTGCAAGGCAGATCATTGGATTTTGAAAGTAATAACTGAATATAATAAAATCTTCCAGGGTAGATACCATAACGCTCTGCTAAGATACTGTAAAGATTAAGATTTTTTTCGGTATTAAAGATCTTGATATGTAAATCAACATTTACGAACTACTTTCCGAATGTTTATTCATAAAAAAAACCCAATAACAATGTCGATCTATCTGGAAACACAAAGTCATGTAAAATATCATTAACATGTAAAAGATATCCTGACTGCATTCCAACCAGAG
>CM037781.1:31739366-31789366 GCA_021229015.1 Solen grandis | reverse complement strand
TATAGCTCCCTTGCTTGTTGCTCAGAATATAAAGGTGTAGTTCCAGGACTGTTTGGCCCGGTGTCAGGATAATATGACAGGGCATGTTATTACGCCACATTTCTACGGCGTGATACTACAGTGTGACAGCATATTATATGTCTCAAGTAAACATCGTCTCCAAATGACTGAAATACTGTCGGTGGGACGTTAAACCCAACAAACAAAGAACTAATAAGACCATCTTACTAATAATTTTAGACCCATTTCCGATATTTTCCCTTATTTCAACTTGATAAGTAGACCACCTGTCAGTAATTCCAGCTTGCCAGGGTCCATATGGTGATCTTGTATATAAAGTTTCGCTGTTTTGATAACTTATGATATTTGATCATTATACATCTATGTACACGGTCCCGATACTTTTACAAAATTTCCCACTATTTTGATATACATTAAATTTAGATTTATAATTTTGATGTACAAATATTTCAACCCTTAGCCTAACTACATACTGGTATGGTCTGGAGTGACAGCCGATCTTAGGAAGATGTGCGACCCGTTGTTCATGTGTCCGACATTTTGTATGAAGGCCAGGAACGGTTGCTATGTTTGTGACTGCGGTATGTACATGTTTGCAAAAATCATAATGGAGGAATATTTAAATCGAATGTTTTCACACCGAACATGCAGCAGTGAGTTCAGTATATATCTGTCGGATGTAGAACTTCATTAAAATCGATTAAAATAAATAAATAAATAAATAAATAAATAAATAAATAAATAAATAAAGCTGACTGTCTGTTTGTTTCAAAACGTTTGTGTAAAAATTAATATCAAAGTTTCAATGATAATGCTTCAGCGCTTATTTTAACTGTTATGCATGTATGTTTTATACAGAGTTATGATCTCTTGTCAGAAGATCCTTTACGGTAGTTTGTGGTAACGAACGTAGTTATAAAGAGCAAAACTATTATTTTTAAAGTACATCTAATTTTGAGTTCTTTTTGTCCATTATGCCGTACAATACGTTTTCCCATTTTAAATGGTATTGAAATAGACATTTTTACATGTCATATACCTTTTAAAATGATACAACAAGCAATAAATCAATCAATGAAAGGTCGGTATATTCAGGCTCCTTCTCTGATTACCTCGTGAAGGCCTCCGATGATCTTGGCAAAATTTCTAATCCTCCATCCCAAAGAAGCGACTCACAACTTGATACCGGAAACATTCCAGAACAAACCGGAATCGGAACTGGATTCATAGACTATCATGGCGTCATCTCATCGCAGGTATGTTTCGTCTGTTTTCTCTCTCTTTCTCTTTGAGAGAGAAAGAGAGACAGGCAGACAGAGAGAGAGAGAGAAAGAGGGCGGGGGGCAAAAAGTGGCGTCCGAGCTTTTAGAAGGGTTCTAGGCACCCCCTTTTTCTAGACAGCACGAGATATGACATGACATTTTGGGCCAATCAAAAGTACTAACAGTAAACTGTATTACGTTTCTATGATCAACTAATTCAAAGTATTCTATCAAATTCGAGATGAAATGTTTGAAAGCTCTACAAGAAAAAATATTAATCAAGTGTTTGCAGTGGGAGGAAAAGAACTTCCTTGCCTCGGGCACCATAATACCCCCGTCTATGATTGTTGAAAAAAATGTCATTAAATCTAGGAACACGTGATCTGTTTCAGCAAAAGTCACCATATTTATACGGCTCCAGGTTGAGCTCAGCAGGATCGTACAATGTACTGCAGGCTGGCCATGACTTCTCCTCGTTCTATAGTACGTATACATGTACCAAATCAACATGGCGCCCTTTTTGTCGCTGCATAGATCATACTAATATACACGTATTTCAAGTGTTCGAACTTTCTTAATTGGATCTCTCTAGTCAGATTTTGTGTATAGTGTGAACAAATTTCACACATGCCATCTTGAAACATATTATGTAGTGCCAGTGCTTTGACATCATGTAGGTTGGGCTAAAATCTTGCCAAAAGCATGAACTGACTCTCACATCTGGAGTCCTACTTATATCCTACAACAGTGTTGTGGCGCAATTCTTACATTTTCTGTTCTAACCTAATTCTAAGCCGATGATACTTTATAGATTACATATTAATCAAATTCCAATGTGTAATCCCTATATGAAACAGTTGGTCAATCTCTTCAGGCCTTGGCCAGTCCTCCATGCCTGGAATGAGTTGCAGCCCAATAGACAGGCGGTGCCCATCCTCCTGCTGGTCCACTGACCTCTTTACCGGATGTATACACTGTAAATGTAGTAAGTCACGACGACGAGTCAAAGTCCTCATTATCTAAGATAGATTAGAAGCAATGCCAGTACCATGTGGTAGTTGACATTATTTTAAGCTGTCGCAAGCAAAAAAAAAAAAAAAGATATGACGCACTGGGAGGACAATTGTACCCTAAAAATGGGCCTTGATGTTTCTTTGTCAGATATACAGTATACATTATTTACTCGTACATTCGGGAAAAAGTTTTCTCCTCCGATGCTGCTTGCGAAGCTGAAAGTGACGTCATATACCACGTTGTATGGCTACACAGCTTATGGAGTATATATTCATGAATTAAAGCTATGTTTGAGTTCCGGATACTATATTGATTCATTCATTCATGTCGCATATAGCGACGTCCAGCTACTTACAGGTGGAGGAAGACCCCGAATGCACTGAGGCATCCGGGTAGAACTACCGACCTACCGCAAGCCGGCTGGAAGGCTTCCTCACATGAAAATCTAAATGACCCTGCCGGGATTCGAACCCACGCGGTGAGGGGCTGAGTGAGTTTTAAAGTCAGCGACTTTACCCCCTTCGGCCACGAAGACCCCTGGAACTATATATTGTGTAATACTGAAAAGCCGTACAGCGTTATGATAACAAATGGACACGCTAAAGAGTCAGGGTCCATGGTTTGAGCCGTTTTGTAGTCGCGTTATAATGGAACATGCAGTAATGGATCTGCACTGTATTTTTTTCATTTCACCAAATATAATTCTATAAGCCATTAATCTAATATCAATATTTCAGAATTATCAGTGACGAGCAGACCATCACCAACAACGGTGCATCCAACTACCCCACACCAGTCACACTTGACAACGTCCATCCCACGAGAGGTCCCTATCCAATCAAACACAGAGGGATATAAAATTCCGACTTTGAAAATGCTTGTTCCGACGCCACCACCACCAAAACGCCCGACTGCGCCGCCTCAGCCGCCAACTCTCTTAAGTTTTAAAACTGCCAAAAATGATACAGCAGAAGGCAATGCTATTCCATTGCCTCAACCTTCTGATGACTTAAAGGGGACCGATGGACATAGTGATAAAATGTCACCATTGCTTCCTGTGACATATGGAATCGTACCAACTCTGCCACCATCTCTATCTGTAGATACCAAGCAATTGCCTAATTCAACACAGCAGCTATTCCTAGTACCAACATTGCCTACTCCAACTCTATCCATGAATAGAATGGTACAACCTGAGTTTTCTTCAGGAACATCCTCATATGCCTCAATATCAAATCCGTCAGATAACCTACCTGTAATTCCACGTTTGAAGCCACCATCATTTGACGGAGGGTTTAAAAATGCGGTCAGCGGCAAGGAGACGAACAGCGAAGAAAACATTTATGACTTCCAAAAGTTTTCATATGCTTCTGCTGGGTTTTTGGCATCAGGTGAGGACCACAACGCCATTGGATACAGTCTGCCTTTGGAAGACGCATTTGGCAGTGACGATACTGATATACCTGCACATGAGGAAGACGTGACCAGTCAGAATGATTCTGGTATCCATAGTTACAGCCTGCCTGGTATTAAGTCTTCTGACACATATTCTGAAGCGGACCAATCCGGCAGCTTGTTTTGGGACCACCTTCTTTCGCCTGCAGCTGAGACAGGCGATAAAAAACTAAGGCGCAAGAAACTGAAGCAATATAAAAGAAACATTTGGGATCAAAACTCGTGATAGGATAAAACCAAGATAAAAGCCTAAACTTGACCAACGACATAAACAAATGTCATGTGGACAAAATGTCAAGGAAAATCCATCCTTTACGAACAAGAATTGTTTTAAGGCACTGTCTTCTACAAAGATGTTTCTAGCACATTACGTTGAATGGATGTTGGTAAAATAGAATTTGAGATAACTAAAATAGATTCGCCTTTGTTTGATCCCTTGTCATTTTCATGTTGATGAGATGGATGAGTTATTACTTGTGTTATTGCTTGTTATTACCCAAATCTGTATAGCATCAAATCATTCCATTACACCCATCGTGTATACAACATGAAATGGAAATACATCCAAGGACTTTCAAAAATAACTCACCTTGGAAAATATTGAATATTTAATTTTGTCTTTCAAACGATTTTTAATTATTTCAAAATATAAGAAGGCCAATTTCTGCAATATCTTATGCCCTACTTATTTAGTAAAATAACTGATTTTCCCCATGAAAAAATGAAGTTTTATGTTTATCGAGTTTACTACGCAATACTAAGTGAATTAATCGAGAAGGATATTTTTCAATTATTTTAAGATTATTTTCTTAAACTTACATTACACGTATATTTGGTATAGAGTGACGTGTTTAGTGTTTAGCGTATCATGGTTTATTTCTCTGGTTACTTATTTCTGCAACTCTTCCTGGATACAAGGGGGTCGCTATGCGATACCCTCGCCAGGGTTCAAACAGTCACTGCAAGTAAAATTCCAGACTGTTTCATAATTTAGGTCTTACAGCTAAAGAAATCCATACTTTTTTCCCCAGCCCTTTTTAAGGTTTTTGCAGTAAAATATTGTCAACCTTTTCATACGTACATGAATTGGTGGAATGTGTCAACCAATATATAAAAAAAATAATTGTACATTTTACTGGATGAGTATATAGGTAAAAGAATTAAAGAAAAACAAGTAGATTTTAATTAATAAAATAAAAATTTATTATTTATTTCTTCAATTTAATAAATGTAAATATAACACAATTTGCAAGCATTTTCATTAACATAAGCATACTCATTTCAAACCTCAGCGTACATCATAATCAAAATCAATTTAAGGATAAGCCATATCTTTGGCTTGTAAATTAAAAAAATAGATTATTCAACCAAGATGATTTTAATAATATTTAACTAAATTTATACTGAACATACTGTAAAGTCATTAACTTTCACTGACATTAAATTCTGTTGATTATATAATTATGGGAATTTTGTGGGTACATTTATTTAATGGGCTACTTTCATGCGAGTTAATTTTTGTGGATAAAACCCTCCCCTGAAATCAACAAAATTTGGTGTCTCATGAAAATCTATGATTTTACAGTATACCGTATGAAAGGCTTGCTCATATACACGTCCATGTGAAAAGATCAAACTTAAACCAACAGCAATGACATCATAATGTGTGACTTTCCTTACTGTTAATTGTTATTCAATGTCTGTAATAACATCTAACATTAGAAAAGTCACTACAAAGTTTGCTAAGAATTTCAATAAGCGTTTAGGCATCACAGATCATGCATAAATACTTGCATTTTAAGAAATCTTAACTTGAAATAGTTACAGGCCTCAAACACTCTCCATATAAAATTGAACACCATTTAATAAAACATATAACAAAAACATCATTTTGTAAAACATACAACAATTACATAATATTTTTTTTAAAAACCGGAACATACAGAAAACCTAACATACATTTGATATAGTGTTATATCTCACTCGATTTTTAATTATATTGTTCATTGTAATGTCAACAAATATCATCCCCCTGACATTCCATTTTGTCCATCTTGCCATAATGAACACGTCCGCTCGCATAAGCGTATACCTGCTATTGGCGTCATCCCGCAGTTACACTATTCAGTTATATTCTATTCTGTATAATAAAATTAATAGTCCATCCCTCAGGGGGCAATAAAACCCAATGTTCACCCTTTACAAGTTAAGAAATTACTTGTATCAGGCAATCTTTATGATGTATCACCCTCTGCGGGATACGATTTTTATACAAGTACATGTATATAGACAGAATCCCATTAAAGCTTGATATATATGTTCATTCTTATATATTCTTCCAATATTTTTTTGACTATCCTTATTTCTTTGCTTGAAATAACTTAAACACACACACACACACACAAACATACATAAAATCAATGTACAAAAGGCACTGACATACATAGATCAAAGCGCTCAAGGCACTGAGAGACTGCCAGTGGGGCAGTGATTTTAGCACTGAAAAATCAAGATTTATATTGACCTTTCCAATGTTAATTTGTATGAATAATAATAAATAAATTAATTAATAAATTAATAAATAAATCTACTCTGATCCCTGTATGCATATGGGAAGTTTCCAAATAAATTTCACTGTGTCACATATTATCTTTGAACTACACTGAAAGACATTTAAAACCCCACTTACAGTATTTCTTATTTTCTTCACATATTTTACATGCAAATCATAATAGAAAAAACTATTACACTTTTAACTTTAGTGTCACATGACTAGTATATTCATTAGAACACTTATATTTAGTCTATTTAGTATCTATCAATCTTAACTAATCCTTAACAAATCAATCAATATTACCATACTTACTGTTAAATCATTTTTTTCCCTTGACTTTAATTTTTTTATTTTGTACTTAAAGGAGTTTTGTGGGTGCCTTTATTTGAGAAATTCATTATCTAGAAAGGGTGAGGTCTATATAAAGAACAAGTTTTTGTGGGGATTAATATTCATGGATAAAAACCCTACATGAAATCAACAAAAATTAGTATCCCATGAAAATTTATGATTTCACAGTAACCCTATGATGAAAAGCAGCATTAAGCTATATAAAGATAAAGTGTCTTCTCAGTATCTCTGAGATGTCACATTATTCTAACAAGGAGTCCTTTGGAAAAAAAAATGCTGAAAATTTGGAGTCCTCCTTGGTATTCATATAGGAGCTGCACAGGAAAACAAGTCCTTTACCAAGAGATTGGAGCCCAGGACTTCAAATTACATGTAAGTGACAACCCTGGATGAGGCAAGAACATTGTGAAACTCTTCAGACTGAAAACCACTCTCAGTCTGATATGGCCTTTCTATGGTACCATGGTGTTAAACGACAAAAATGACCCTTTACCTCATATAGACTCATTTTGATGCACTGCCTGGCAAATAGAGAAGGCCCAGACCAGACAGCTCCTATAAGAGCCATCTCATCAGCGTCTCATCTGTTATCTTATACAATATAGTAGCAAAGGTTCTACATATTCTGCACAGAAAAGGAAAATCCATGGTTTCATGTTTGTAAATTAATATTCATCAAATCATAGATATGCACATGAATATTCATGAGGCAAATGGTTAAGGGAAACCACTTTCAGTTACAGGCAAAATATTTATGCTCTACTGATGTCTTGCTTTACATAGCTATTAAATATTGAGCATTTCATGCTTGTGGACAAAGTTAAAAAGTAATTAACAGGCTTACATTTTAAATTTACAGATTCATACCGTCTTCAAAAACTTTTACTGGTAACTTTAAATCATCTGGAATTTAACAGAAAATGGTAAAGGCTTAAGAAATGATGTAATAGTGAAAAGACTAACTAGAGCATCATAGACACTTTTTCAGCTCTTTAATAATGCTAAAGAGCCAAAGCAGATCCTATATACTAGAGACAGAAAACCCACTATGAAAATTTCACTAAGTGAATGAATGACTAGAATTGCCCTCCTGTACAGAAAATAATACATTTTCTGTATTATAGTTCAAATCTTGACTAATGTGCACAAATCAGGCCATATGTTCTTGAAAATAAAAATGGTACTTTAGTAAGATTTTCATACTTATATTATAGCCATCAGTTTCAATATGGATTTGAGTATAATTCTTAAATTTGAGTGTGAGTAATTAAGTATTTTCGAGAACATGGAATCTGATCATAAACAAACATATGAATGCCCCCCCCCCCTTCTTACTAAATATCATGTCCACATAACTATTCCGACATAGGGTAACATTTGAAAAATCTTATTTCTTTTTCCTCTAATGCACAGTATTTTATATACCGGTAATCTGAACGAAAAAAAATGCCTTTTTTGAAGGTTTAGAAATCATCTGTCATTATTGCCCATAGTCTGTATATATGTGAAAACTGGAGGGCTGAATTGTTTAAGTTGGAAATCAAATTTTCTGCATTTACATTAATAAATACAAGCATAAATAGGCTGTACTGAGAGATGATGATGTTTGCTTGTCTGTTGGATGGTTCAAGGATGATGAGTTAAAAATAATATTCGGATAAAAAATACTCAATTGGGGGTATGATCAATAATGGACAGAAAAACAAAGTTCATATGGATTCAATATTGTTTTCTATGAGCCTTCCACTCTGTATCTGAATAAAAAAAAAAAATAATGCTTTGAATATATTAATACTGAAACTAAAATTTATACAATTTAAACTTTGCAAAGCTTAACAAAAAACAAATATAACAATAAAAGTAATTGTAAGACACTGAACAATAAAACTCTTTAAGTAGGACTCTCCTTTGTAATGTTTGTAACATTTGAAGAGGGACTAACACTATCTGTAGATTTATGGTCCTTCACTGCTGGATCCTCATCATCTGCTTCCTCCTCCTCTTCCTCATCCTCGCTATCAGAGTTTTCCTCACTGTCCTCTGCTCCGATGATCTGCAGTTCCTCATCAAAGAAACCATTCTCCTCATCTTTCAATTCACTCATACCAGTTGACCCGACCAGAATAAAATCTAGTCCCTGAAAGAAAATAAACAATCATTACAATGTATTTCTTTATGTCATGATTGAAGTAAGATGCATCTCTTGGTTAAAGTAAGTGTGCAATTATTATTTCTTTTCAAATCAATGAAAACAACAAAAAGCCATTTAGTCATTGAATCAGTTCACTGAACTCTCATTCTCTGAATGTGAACTTGACCTTGAAATAAATAAGAACATTTCTGCATGTTCTCTTAATAAAATGGCATTGATCTTAGTTTAAGTTCGCTGTTTTCAGTACAGAATTATTCTGAAGATTAGACAGTAATAACAGAGATATTCATGTTGTTTAAACAGTTTGTCAGATTTATTGTCCCACCCAAAGCATTTTAATCATTTGGGAACTATATGTCTCCTACAACAGATATAGTGTTGCCACACTGCAGTATCACGCCATAGATATGTGGCATAATACTACTACACCCAGTCACATTATCCTGACACCAGGCAAACCAGTTCTGGAACTATCCTTAAATATGTTGAGCACCAATCTTGGAGCTCAAAGTACCATTTTTAACAAATATGGTATGTCATGGTCGGAAATGGTATTGAAACAGAGAGAAAAACACAGACACATGTATGATAAAATGAAGTAGTACACATTTTGTCCATAATATATCAACATATCTAGGTTTATCTGAAGTAAATTAATTTACAAAGAAAAAAAGAAATGTTTCTTGAAACACGTCACCTGCTAAGAGAAGCAAGAAAGAACAGAAAAAGTGTGACAGACAGACAATGGAGAATTGATCTCAATGTATTACCTCTGCAGTCTGCTTAGAGCAGGTGGCACAAAATATATCTTGTAAATATCTTTTCCTTGCACATTTGTTTTCCTTATTTATATCTTTAATAATGAATAATATATATATAATGACTACAATGTATACCTTCCAATGGTCAGGTTTATCCACAATGCTGTTATCTCTGAGATCAAATTTTGTCAGCCTAGACAAGGATAGCAGTGTATCATCAGACACTTCACATACAGAGTTAGACCTCATATGCAGGGAGATCAGTTCAGGTAACTCACACACACATTCCGGGACAGATGAAAAACAGTTCCGATTTAAATCCAAGTACACCAATGACTTTAACTTGACTAGTTCCTTTGGTAAATCATCAAGAGCATTTTCAGCCAAGCAGCACCATCGAAGGGCTGTAAGGTGACCAAACTCTTTGGGAATCGAACTAAGATGGTTCCCTCTGAGGCTGACAGTCTCGAGATGGCAGAGCTGGCCTATCTCAGATGGGACATTGACAAAGCTACACTCGACAAGCCACAGTTGTGTTAGAGAAGTCAACTGGCCGATCTCTGGTGACAGAACACTGAGTGGGTTATGACAAACACTTAGGAACCTCAGATTGCACAGGTTGCCCAATCCTGTGGGCAGCATGGTGAAGTTATTGTTATCCAGTGTCAGTTCTTCCAGACTGACAAGGTTTGTGAGTTCAGATGGCGGCATGACAAGTTTGTTGTCGTTCAACATCAACTGCTTCAAACAGTGAAGTTTGTGGATATTGCTAGGTAAGATGGTCATGTTCCTGTTGCTGAGATTAAGAACTTTGCTGCAACTGGAGACAGCTTTATTGACAAACTCCTCGACCCTCAGTAAATCCATCCTATTTAGTTTCTACTGCTGCATTCTTATGTTGCCATTTCTGGAAATAAAATGAATAGTATTTATATTGAAGAAAACAAAAAACAGAAACAAGAGTGTCAAAATGAAGCAGGGCTCTCCTTAGTCTTTGGAACCCAAGAGTCATTCACTCTTGGGCAAAATTTTCAAGAGTCAAAAACAAATTCTTAAGAGTCAAATAAAATTTGCAGTATTTCACTTGGATCGTAATATGTCATAAATTTTACATGTAGCAATATACATGTTTAGATTAACAAAGTTTGTATATAATGTATACTTGTTTATTGTATGTACATATTATTTGCGATAAGTGTTCTGATTAAAAGTAATCCTGTTTTAAACCAAAACAAAACAAAATGAATGTTATATTTATTTCTATAATATTGCATACAAAACACAAGAATATAATAAATATCTGGACAACGGCGTATGCTGATGATTTTTCCTCTAGGAAGGTAGTCCCCTTTCTCCTGCTGAATGGTGATGAGTTCATTCTGGGCCATCAATGACAGATATTTGTCACAATGAAACACAAGCATGTAACTGGAACTCCTGAAAATAGTCAACCAAAAAATAAATGAAAATAAGAATTATGATCTGTTCCATTACTTAGAAGTGCAGTCACATTGGGAAGCTGCATTTTTATCACGGAATAGTCCAAGTCATCATAATAAACTGTTGTCAATTTCAAATGTAAACAGGATGATTTAATTTATAAATTCTAGAATATCTAGGTTTTATTTTTAAAAAAAAATGGTGAAAAATTATTCCCATAATGTGGAAAGAAAATGACAGCTGCAATATTCTTATGGAGACTAGAGCTACCTTTTTTTATTTAAAGTAGAAAACCAAAGATGATATTTGGTAATGGAAAAAAAAATTGACTCTTGGGCCAAATTTTCAAAGTCAAAAACAAATTCTTTAGAGTCCAAAAAGAAATCTGACCAATATCATTCAAAATTACATAGATCAATATCCAGGCATATTAAAACATAATTGCTCAAATTATTAACAGTTATTCAATACAGAAAGATAGCTAAGGAAAAATAAAAGTTTTACTTACCTTCATCATTACGTTTTTTGGTGTGTTTATTTTAAACCTTGTTTGATTCTGTAAGAGTTGATCTACTTTCGGTTTTGGTCCCATATTTTCAGTTGACAAACTAATCTAATCATACCGATTTGTTACAATCATCACACCTTTTATTTAAACCAGCATGGTTAAATTACTGCCATTAAACTATTTGTTATTATCAAACAATAAAAATTTCAGCCGATTTTGATCGGCAATTAAACCAAGAAACAGCCATAGGAAATAAACACATTTTGTCAAGGTTCCTCGCCTGTAATCTTTTCACACGTCGTAAAAACGGGATCCAGCAACCTCGTGTACAGAAGTAACAGTTAACCAAGGGAATTTTAACTGACAGTGATAGCGAGTCAATGGGGGGTCAGTTGCACTCATTGATCCAATAATCTGTTAGAGGCGGTACATTTTTGACCGGCTGACATGGTGGTATTGACGCACCAGCTGTTATTGCCCCGGGTCAAAATGACACTTGGTACAATTTTACCCCGGGTCAAATAAGTGTCATTGAGAAATCTCCCGGGTCAAAACCCCGGAGCTCGGATCAAAGGAGAGTCCTGTGAAAGGTAAACAAGAAGGACATGTAGGTCCTACACTGTGTGAATGCCTTATATAAAAATATCACAGATTAAGCCATCATCTAAAATATGTTAAATTGCTGAGCTTGACGACCCAAAACTTTAAAATTTGTTTAGCAGAGTTTTTTTATTTTTGGCTTTTTTTTTTTTTAACTCTGACAATGGAAAAGCTGGATGGCCTTTCAGATGGTTTCTGAAGATACTATTCAGCTTATTTGCTTCATCAAAGTTTTACATTGAATGAGAATCGTAGAGAATATCCGATTGAAAGTGATACCAAAACAGCAGATAGAACAGAAGTAATGATATTGACCAAAAGAACAACATTGGAGCACTGAAAAGAAAAGTCGGTCTGGAGCTAAATATATAAAAAATTTGAGTTGGTACCAATTCTGATGAGCCGGTCAGAGCACAGCAAATAAACACTTTTAATGATGGCCTTACCTTTCTAAATGTTACACTGATTTGGATGTTCTTTTTTTTTTTCAATCTCAACTGATCTTGGGTTAAGACTGCACAATTTGTAGTCTATTCTTCGTTTCCAGACAAATAAACATGGCAAGTGTTTGTCACATTACGCAGGAAACTGCTATTTTCGTAAATGCCACTTTAGGGGGATTAATTAAATAGCAAATACGGTATCCCCAAAGCAGGTGCCTGCATAACCACAGGACAGTTCAGCAACATGACGTCTCCACCTATACTGGAATGTGAATTTGTAAGAGAAGTATTTATGACTCTTTTTGCAACAATTAATAAGAACTGTTTTATACATAATTCAACCCTTCAGTGACTGACAGACATTTAAAAATGTATAACAGTTGCAAATTATGGTATACAAACATGTTGCCTTATAAACTATTTGCGAAATTAAGAGTTATCTATTTCAATGAGCGTCTGAAAGACATAGATGATTTATTTCAAGTTTCTGGATCATTTGTCCATTTTCTCGAGGGAAAATATCAGTTTTTCAATTTTCATGAGAAGAAAATTCAGTACAATAAATATGTTTCTCATAACTTACTGAATAGATATCCTAATAATGAAATCGAGGAGAAAATTTATTAGCAATTGAGTGCTGCAAATTTTCAGCGTCGGAAGTATCTATGGTGCACTTGAATGCTCAATATTAACTACAGTGGAATTGGAAGAACATCTCTTTGCTATGGTTTCGTTTTCATGTGTTTCACTTGAATCAAATTATTTAAATAATTATGCAAATTATATGATATTCTAATTCGATTTCCAAATGACTTAAAAACGAAATATAACAAAAATATAAATGATAAGCAGAATGAGTAGAACAATGTTCATCATTCTATCAAATATTGGTTTAAATCAAACCAACCTTGACAAGCGTTTTTGATGGCACCTTACACTGAATCTTACATTTGCATAATATTTTCTGTGTTTACTTATGTTTGATACGATATAGGCAGTGTAAATAAATTGCATAATTCAAGTCGAATGTTAATATGAACTATCTTCCAGGAACAGCAAGTCTTATTGAAGAAATAGACAGTAAGATTTACTGATACTTTTATAAAAGTAATCAAAGGACAGATGGTCCTAATGTTGCGTGAATCATTACCTGAAATTTTTGGAAATGTTTTATTGATTTTCCACATCTTTAGCATAATTTTGTAGATGTTTACCAGCTGTGTTAAAAATTCATCAACTCATTTGAAAATTTTGCATCATATAATGTTGATTCTTAAAAGTTCCACAACCAGCTTTAAGGGTAGAAAGCTTAAAATCATTTCAAAACATTATTGATATGCAACTTTATAGAGTCACTGTACCAATAACTTACAGAATCATGTGTAAGGGGCCAAGTAGTTCAGTTGATAGTGCATTTGCCTTGTAAGCGAAAGACCCATGGTTTGAGTCCTGGTCAGGCTGCTCATTTTTTTCTTATCTTGTGACATTTGGCACCCATTGAGGGTCCATGGCTATCATGCTTACCTTGGTCTCTCAACCCGTTTGGAAATTAGAGGACAAATTCCAATTTGGTGGGGGTTTATGTTATGGTACACTGAGAAGAATCATGTGCAAGTGACCAGGTAGCTCATAATGATATTAGGATAGTAGAGCAATCGCCCTAGAAGTGAAGGACTCTGGGTTTGAGTCCCAGTCAAGCTGCACATTTTCTCACCCTGTGACATAGATTTTGATATAAATTTGTTTTTTATTTTTAGAAAAACTGCTGGTTGTGTTAAGAGATGGAAGGACGCTAATTGGAATATTACGAAGCATTGATCAATTTGGTAAGTTTATTAAACTTAGTATGATTTTCCACTTTAAAAAGAGAGACTGGAGAGTATTGAAGTTAAATTTAACCCTTTACCTAATGAATATTCATGTACAAAGTAATGACTTGATGAATTATTGAATATTAATTGCTTACACTTGATTCTTATGAATGGTGTATGAAATAATTAATGGGATATCATTTGCTGTGCAACTTTGTAGAATCTGAGCTACAATAGTGTATGAGCAAATAGGAGCAGACAGCGAAAAACATTAACCTTGGCCATAACTTCAAACTATTATTTGTCTGTCATCAAACTTCACATACTTGTTCACTATCACAAGGGAAGGGCTATATTCCTATCAAGAGCATAACTCTTAGGTTCATTTTGACCAAATTTATCTCCCTTTAAAATAAAAAAGTGAAAAACTCTAACCTTGGTCTTAACATTTATCTTTCTGCCAGCTAACTTCACATACTTATTCATTATCACAAGGTCTGTATTTTCATCAGGGGCCATAACACTTAAGTCTGTTTTGACCATATTTATCTCTCTCTTTGAAAAAACAACAACACCCAAAACAGACGAGTGTTGTCATCCCCATGGTGGTGCTCTTGTTCTAATTTCCCTTTACTGGTCCTTTGATGAAAGTTTCAAAGATTTAAAAAATTCTTTCCATCCCCAAGGAAAGGGATTTAACTTTGCTTCATTCATTTGGTAATGATGCAGAATATTTATAACATATTTATTAGTGGGAATTAATTTATGCAATGCATTTTGTTTTCGTCTTTTCAGCAAACCTAGTTCTTCATAGAACAATTGAGCGAATCCATGTCGGCAAGAAGTATGGAGATATACCGAGAGGGATATTCATCGTGAGGGGCGAGAATGTCGTATTACTTGGAGAAGTGGTAAGTCCGAGGGGCTTGGGCAGGTTTATGTCAAATTTAGTTAAAAATTCAAGGCCACCTGAACATTTGTGTTCAAAATCATCAGATGATCCACAGCTGCTGATTACCCTAATATCAACACATTACAAATGTTTTTTTCACAAGTGTTTCTTTGGTTTGATTGAAAGTCTATAAGTAATCCCATTTGATACAGGATAACCTTGTCCTGCCTGGCATTAATGGTAATGTATCATCCTATATGATATAGTTTGAGCTTTTGTAGATTATGCATTTTTGAAACCAGGGACCAGGTGTTTTGAGTTGGTATCATGTTTTATAAATACATTGATAGAATTTGGACTGACAGAATTTGTATATATTTCTGCTAGTAAGAAAGAGCTTCACTAGCAAACAGAGGAGACCAAGATCCAGAAAGGAGCTGTCTTATCAGGGTCTCCTCAGTTGGTTTTTTCAATATTATAGCTCAGATTCTAAAAAGTGTGCACAGTAAATAAAAAGATCCTATGTTTCAGATAAAATTTAACCCTTTCCCTCATAGAGAAACCATGAAAAGACCTATGCGAACAGCATAAAACCAGATCAGCCTGCGAGTAACTCACAGGCTGATCAGGTTTTATGCTGTTCGCTGCTCCTCAGTGGTCTGGAAATGAGGATTTTGTAATTAAATTTGGTAAGGTTTAACTGTGGTTTTCTGCAGATCAGGCTTTATGTGGTACCTATTGAGTGCGTCAAAATGAGTCTATATGAGGGAAAGGGTTAAAATTCAGTTAACTAGTATTCATCAAGTCATAAACTTGTATTTAAATATTCATTAGATAAAGGGTTACACTGTCTGCATGTTTTAGGACTTGGAGAATGAAAATAATCAGAACCTCACAGAAGTCCCAATTGATGAAATTCTAGAAATGCAGAGAGATGAACAAATACAGAAGCAAGCAGAAGAGGATAGAAAGAAGAAAGCATTGATAGAAAGAGGAATGCAGCCGATCACAGAATATACTGAGGACATGTACTGATAAGCGTTTCTGGCTAGGGATGAATTGAAATTATGTCAAATTACTGGACATTTGCTTTGGTGTATTCAGGTCCATTACCAGAACTGTTCTTCTTAAAAGACCATATTTTATCTAAAAAAAAGAAAAAGTTTTTTTTGCTTGTTCTGAAAGAAGGAATCCTTGATCCTCACAGGAAACTTTGAAATTTATCATGTGTCGGTTTCAGGATCCGAGAGCATTTCAAATTGTTCAGGTGTTATGGCAACTGAATTTGTGATCTACAGTTACGGTAAATAAAGGCTGAACTAGTTTAAAGATATTATACTCATTATCTGTTGAAAAAGAGGGGTCATATCATTTCAAACCTAACATAATGAGGTTCTTAGGTGTTTAATATCATGTTAAAGATTGACATGGAACACTTTACAAGTGACATGATTATATGCTTTTTCACACAAGGTACTCCTTTATGTGTGATACATGTGTATTATTTAGCAGGAAAGTGCTATTTGTTTTGTGTGCTACAATGTTAAAAGGTAGCATTTCAATTTTGTATTACTTTGTTTTGGTTATCAAAACATGTTATGATGCAGGATACAAGCAGAGCTTCTAATTGCATTTTATAATGTTCAAAATTAACACATTTCTTAAAAAAAAAAGTAAAAAAAAAAAAATATTACATTGAGTTCCATTTTCTATTTTGTTTTCCTTTTGCTCCATGGTCAAGGTCACCATTCCCAGCATTTGAGAGGTTAGAGCGTCAACATCAGGTTCAGATGGTTGTGGATTTGATCCCCAATTGTGACATACCTATGTTGTCAATTATGGCACTGGTAGCTCCCTGCTTAGTGCCTGGGGCATACATATGTATATAGTGTAATTCCAGGACTGGTTTGCCTGGTGTCAGGATGTAGTACATTGTATGATGACACAATACTGCAGTGTTGCAGCACTACTCGTATATCTGTCTTTAATTGACCGAAGTACTGTTGATGGGACATTAAACCCAGCAAAAAAGAGACTGTTTTCCTGAGCAGCATCTATACACATGTCCTGCATCCGCATGTCGGTCGTCCACAATTAGTTTGTTTAAACTCCAGATTTGAGTATGTACACTCTAGCATCTTCATTTATTAAAGAATCATCTTCAAACTTCATGAATATGTTTATTAGTCCTCTACCGGTGTTTACACTGGAGAGGACTATAGGTTTGCCCTCAGAACATTTCACAGATTTGCTGATTTTACATGCTAACATCTTCATTATGCTCCCAGAAGGGAGAGCATATAGTTGTCGATTTGTCCGCCTGGTTCGTCCGTCCCTCCATCATTATTATGTCCGGAGCATAACACAGAAACTATAAGAGGTATCAACATGAAACTTCATAGGTAGATAGATGTCAATAAGGAGAAGTGCAGTGTACAAGAACCATACCTCAAGTGACAAAACGCGGTTCATGGAGCATCCACTGGTTCTACCGGTACTTGTTTTTCAAGCAGTGCAGGCGATGTTTACCAGGTGAGCGACCTCAGGGCCATCTTGGCCCTCCAGATTTTGTATAGGAGAACAAACAAGAGGGCTAAGATGGCCCTGAAGATGCTCACCTGAGAAATGTTGCCTTTATTGCCTGTACAAGTCACTATACTATAGTTGTACTGATTGCAGAATCCATGCAGAAATACAGCAAGAGCATTTCAACGCCACAAACCAAACAGTCATGTGGCCAAAATTTGAAGGTTGAAGCATAAAACATCCTTAGTAATATTAAAACTGCTAATAACTCCTGACCTAATTTGCTGAAATCAGCCATAATTGAAATGGCCAAGGGAGTAAGTCCATACACATAAATTGTCATAAATTTTGAATACCGGATTGCTGAAGAAATGAAGATGCTAGAGTAAATCTGGCATTTTTTTATATTAAATAGGCAATAACTCCTGACCTTATTGAGGGATATCAGCCATAATTCATTTTGGCAGAGAGATTATGGAAATAAACATTGTCAGAAAGTTTGAAGATAATTGCCTAAAGGAATAAAATGCTAGAGTGCAAACAGTGAATTCTGGCATTTTTAGCTTGACTATTCGAAGAATATGAGAGCTATTGTAGTCGCCCTGGCGTCGGCATTGCAGCTTTTGGTTAAAGTTTTGCGTGCAAGTTACGATCAACCTTATATCTCAATAACCATTTATGGTATTAACTTGAAAGTTTATAAACAAACTAAATGTGCACCACGGACAGACACTCATCGATCCTAATAGCTCATCCTCAGTACATGCACTCAGGTGAGCTAAAAAAAAAAACCTCCCCACCCCTCCCCATGAATGCATCTTTCATAATGAAATTGGCAACACACAGCAAATGTTCTAGTGCCAGTTCAACTGTTCTAATGCCAGTTCTTCTATATGCAAATATGTACGGTAGGGTCTGGAAGACTACCCAACTTTTCAGCAAATCTTGACCAAGAACTCAAGGTTTTTGGTACCTTAGTGAGAATGCAGAATCAAAGCGCTGAAGGCACTGAAGTTGTGTGTGTCTCAAGTGAAGAGGGTTTGACAAGCTGCAGATATGCAGGGTAACTTAAGTTTTTGCCAGATACCAAACTTATATTAATAATATGAACAGTTGTTCTTTTATACAGGTATCGGCCACTCTATAGTGCATCAAATAACCCCAGGAGGTATCTGAGGTTGTTAGCTTGATGTGATTATTAGTAAGTTACACGGATTTGTATTGGAATTTAAGCTTTCTATATGGATCATTGTAATATCACTAAATGACCAAAACCTGCACATCCACAATCCAAATTCACCTATGAGGCACCTTTGCAGCAAAAGAAATTATATTCCCCCGCGTGGTAAAGTGACAGTTATGCAACATCATAGAGAAACTAGTTCTTCTCTGCTTTTATGCCACACACAATTATTGTCCCTTAGATATTTATTTTTTTACTCAAAATTGACTTCTCAATACTTTAGCTGAAACTCGCATATCTCTGTTGTAGAATTTTGTTCAATCATTGATCATTCATACAAAATTGACAGGTACAATAAAAAAATAAAAATTAAATGAAGGTATTGTAATGGCTGAATGGTACAGGAAATATATAACAGCAACAGTTTCTAGTGAAAGGTTTTGTTTTAATCAATGTTAAACATATTGCACATATGACGTTGTACATCAAAATGACTCTTTGTCACATCCACAGAATTTATATATATATATATATACATGTATACATACTGCGTCAAAAATATGAGTTACTATAAAATCAACTTTTTTTTCTTTTAAGCCATCACATAAAATAACACACACACACACACACCTTCTTACAGACGCAATGCACTGTGCACTTAAAAGAAGTCTGACTGAATAAAACATGACAAAAATGTGAAATACATTTTTTTTGAGTACGCCAACACATCCTGTAAAATCAAAAGTATAACATTCATCATAAGACTGGCAACATGTGACTCAATTTAGAACACTTGGTCAAACTGTTCTAGCCTGTAATAAGGGTCCATCCAAATTGTACCAAAAAAAGTAGCACTAACAGAAACTATCAATTTAACACCTTACTTCATATAGACTCATTTTGATGCATTGGCAAACAGTGGAGACCCAGATCAGATAGCTGATCAGGGTCTCCTCTGTTTGCTCATACAATATTGTAGCACATATTCTACAGTCTGATCAGGGTCTCTCTGTTTGCTCATACAATATTGTAGCACATATTCTAGTCTGATCAGGGTCTCTCCTCTGTTTGCTCATACAATATTGTAGCTCATATTCAACAGTCTGCACAGGAAAGAAAAATCCATTATATAAATAATTTTCAAAGTCCCTTATATTGATATTCATCAAGTAATTAATTTGTACATGAATATTCATGAGGTAAAGGGTTAATTATGTAATATATCAATGACCTGCACATTTCTTGAACGTCAAAGGCTTTAAATGAACCATTTCATTCTGTTTCAAATGACTTTATAAGAACATCTTGATCCCTATATGGATGCTTAACAAAGACTTTAAGCCTGAATTAAAACCATGTGATGCCCCAGGCCAATATCACCATTGCTTCTGACTGACTACCAACGTTTAAAGTCTTGAACACTTGTATTAAGGAGAAACTAGTTGACAGGGAAGGCAATTATTGTTTGGATAAGTTTACAAGGTAAAATAGGGGCATGTTGCTCACAAAAAGAGCTTCAATAAGTGTCAATGCACTTTTCACTGGATCTGTATGCAAATGGATGTTGCAATAATAAGATTTGAGGCAGAGGAAGGTACTTTTCAAAGATGCCTTCCACAATAACATGGTAAACAAATATGGCCAACAAGGCTTTTGATTTTCAGATAATTCAAGGGGTGAGAGCGAAACTATGCTAAGTGCTTATATATTTATTTGCACTTAGCATAGTTTCGCTTTCACCCCTCGGTATGGAATGGATTGAATTTTTTAAGTGCTCATTAAATTGGGAAATACAAAATGTTTTGTCAGTGTTGTGAAGATTATGTGCCAGTTAAATGCATGAATCATCTGCTAAATCTTGCAAAATGATATATGCTTTAACCCTTTCCCTCATAGAGGAAACCATGAAAAGACCTATGCGAACAGCATAAAACCAGATCAGCCTGCGAGTAACTCGCAGGCTGATCAGGTTTTATGCTGTTCGCTGCTCCTCAGTGGTCTGGAAATGAGGATTTTGTAATTAAATTTTGTAAGGTTTAACTGTGGTTTTCTGCAGATCAGGCTTTATGTGGTACCTACTGAGTGATGGAAAGGGTTAAAGGTAGACATTGTTGTCTACATCAGATGCCATCTTGAAAAGATTTTTCAATTAAAAACAAATCGTTATAGAGCAGGAAGAAAATGGGAATATAAGACTTTGCAACACATTATCTGAGCAACTCACACAGGCACTCATATATAAGTTATCTCTATCCATGGAGACCACATTCACTCAATAACTGGTGCTTCTTACTTCTCTGAAGTTATAAATAATTTACATAAATTCTCCTAATTAATTTATAAGTTGTTTGTTTGGTCTGCAGATGGCTTGATATAGGGCATTTAGAAAACCTCTCCTTCAGCCAGAATTATAATTCATCAAAGGCAACTTTTCATAAACAAGCAACATACCTTTACAAACAAAAAGTAACATTACATACCAAAACACAATATCTTGCATATGGATAATTTATTCTGAACACAGTTATAAAAGGCAGAAAATAAACAACAAATTAAAAAAAAACAAACTAATATCTGTTTAATGTAATCACATCAAAAATATTGTAAGAAAAATAATAATGAAGCATTCTTTCTATCAATCCTTTACCTTGAGGAGACTTGTTTTGACGCATTTGCAAACAGAGCTGGCCCAAATCAGACAGCTCCTTCAGATGAAAAAATAATACATTTAGAATTGAAAAGCTTCTGAGAAGATGTGATATAATAAAAGAAACTGACCAATACACAGATGTTTAAGCTTCTAGTTTAAGCTCATCTCTTCATTTGATGACGACAGATCTAAGTCCAAAAACATGAGAATTTTACCATATTTAGTCAGCACATATGCAAAATATAAATATACAATCACACCCTCAAAGCCATCAAACTGGAAATATGACACATTTTTATTTTCAGATTTCTTTTAATTTGCATTATTATATTCAGAATGGCATAACATAACATTACATATCATATCACAAATTATGCATGAAGGTTACATGACTAAGTCCCATTAAAACAAGCTACACATGTTTTTTCAATTGTAAGTAAATTAAGGGAGAACATTTGACATAAACTGGCTTGATGTGAAAGCACAATATAATAATATTAAGCAATTTCACAACATTTCTGTATATTTGAGTAGCTGCTGTGATGTGGTATTGTAATGTTAATTGACTTATGAATCTGAGAATGCTGAGTTAAGAGTTTGATCTGGACTTGTGGCCATTTTTTCAAGACATTCCCTGGTACGAAGTACTGCATTGTCGAAACCCAAGTTTGCTCAATACCATTTGCTTCATAATCAATCGTGGGTTTATTTGATTAGGAAAACTTTGTATTCATGAATTATTAATTAGGCATTTCATTGGATCCGTGGCAGAGGCAGCATGGAAACAGCAGGGATCATCTGACCTATGAAATGGCACTGGATTTTGAAGTCAACTTCATTCTAACATAAAGAGATAACGTCAATCTCCTTGGGTAAAGATAGCAAGTTATCTTGCTGGTACAATGAGACAGCTGTTGCTTTCATAACTTCAAAATACTCTGTGTTGTTTCAATGGTCAGCAAAGAAGCTGATTAATATTCATGAAAATGAAATTTTGCCAGTTGAAAATCCCACAGTATATACAGTAGTGATAACGGATAAGTATGAATTGCAAAAAATTGTTTCACAATGAATGTAGAAGAAATAAATTAACATTCATTTACGCCGTCTGTATGATATGAAGCACATATGGCATGTACAGCTTTAGGCCCACTCCTCTCATGAGACACACAAATATATCAGAAAAAAAAATCAAACAAAACCATTGTCAAAATGTGCTTTTTGAACATATCACATGATCTGTAAATATAGTGGTATAAAAAATAAAATAAACAAAAAGACACCAGCAGAGTCTCAACTGAAACATCACTTTGGATGTAGGGATTTCATTTTAACCCTTTACCTCATATAGATTTGACAAACACAGCAGACCCAGATCAGATTTCTCTTTCCTGGTGCAGTCTGATCAGGATCTCCTCAGTTTGTTCACACAATACTGTAGCTCAGACAAGACAGACACGTCTGGGTGGCAATGAAAAATAAAGATTCATATACAATTTTAAGTTCAGTAAAACAGTATCTATCAAGTCATTAATTTCTTCATGAATATGCATGAGGTGAAGGGTCAAAATTGAAACCTGAATAATACATTCAGCACATATCAAATCAACAAAGCACACAGTATAGACACAACAGTGATTGGAATAGAGCTGTTTAAATGTTCTTAATTATCTCTACCTAAATATTGCTATGTTACAATGTATTTGTATTTTAATAAATGTATAAAATTAATATTTTTTAAAATATTTGCTCGCTTATTTTCAATTCTAAAATACAATTTCACAAGCTTTGCCCCTTAAAAAAGAAAACACAAAATATGTGAATATGTTCGACTATTTTTACTTTTGTCATTTTTTAAAAACTTCTTAAGTTGATATATTATCAAATAATTAAAATTTTATTATTATTTATCTTCATAAACAGTATCATCATGATTCGTCAACTCCCTGATTGACAAATCACTATGACGTGCTGATGTAAACACCATGGATATACCATTACTATAGTAACTATTTTGACTTGTTTTGAAGCCTAATGATGTCAACTTCACTAGCCAATAGTGGAGAGGTGTGATTTTTGGTTTGATTAAAAGTATGAACAAAATGGGAGCAAGTCTTATTTTTAACTACAGCTAAGGGTTATATGCCCTCTTTTTTCGAGTTGTCATTCTTGCAAGACAGTATATTGCATTTCACGCCTACCCACAATAATTTCTTATCATCACATTTCACACCTACCTAGAGTAGTCAGTTACTTTCACCATTGTTAAGCCGAAAGCATCTCCCCATTGTTTGACAGATATGCCATCCCCCAAGAACGACAACTCCAACATTACAAAAAGGGGGTATTGTGGGGATAAGAGCAAACTTTTCTGTCATAAAAAAACTTTTCAGTATTTACAGTGAAAATTATGCACAATTTTTACCTACTGTTAGTCTTTTTTTCTAGTCATGACATGGTCAAATGCTCACTTAACAATTACAAATATTCTGAGTAAAGTAGGTCAATCTAAATCACATGGTATATAAGTATTGCTTTATCTGGTTATCTAATCTGAATAAATCTGTAACTGTTAATATTGTATATTAAAAAAAGAAATCAGTTTTAGCCTTAAACAAAGTGTTATTATTGCAAGCTAAAGCTTGATACTCAAAATCTCATGTCAGATTTGATATCCCACCTAAAATCGTATGACTTGTACAATATTGTAGGCCAGATTCTACACAGTCTGCACGGCAAAGAAAATCCATTTTTTTTATACATCTTTTAAAGTTCACTCAGCAATTTTTATTCATCAAATCATAAATGAGTTAATGAACAGGCTTCATGTACCCAACAAACTATGGCACCAGAATTATTATGGAGAGATTGCTGTGAACTACAAATGAGATCCAGCCAAGGACTTTATAGTTTCTATGAAATTAAAAACGTAAGGATTGCATTGAGCTGGGAAGGGATTTATAACCTGTGTGGCCTGAGTAATAAACTCATGAAGTTTTCATTTGACTCACATTTTTGCTCTAACATATGCAAACTAGTAGAAAATGAATCTTGATTTTAGTTCACTGGCTGCGAAATGGAAAAAAAAAAATGTCTCAACTTTTTTCTCTTTTTTTCAGCAGGAAATATAGTAAATCAGCGACAAATTTTCTGAGGTAAATGTTGCCTTTGAATCTTGGCTCAAGCAATGGGAACAAAACTGTACAGAGGTAAAATTGATTATTTGAAACTACTTAACTACATATAAATCTTTAATTAATGAGACTCAATGGCATAGGTTATATGTCACATGAAGCAAAAGGAAGTTTTTTACAGTTATATATACAGATGGAATGACATGCCTTACTAGTACATGCATCACTGGTATGTCTACAAGCAAGGGTAGGGCTGCATGTATAAGACCCTAAGGACTTTGAAAGACCCAAAGAAACCCCTACACTGGAAACAGACATGACTGAATATTTCATGCCAACTTTTTTAACCACAAGCTACATGGAATTTTACAAAACTTCTTGTTCCATGTGGGGGATGTAGATGACAAATTTTCAGTTAGCCTAAAGACTAAACCCTTAACTCACGAGAGAGAAAGGGTAAGTGGAGTTTTACACACCTGATTTTGATACTATACCATACTCTAGTTCTATAATTATGCACTTAGAACAATAAGCTTGTAATAGTAAGATAGTATCCGAAGCAAAGCTCGACATTTCAAGAGTTGCAAAGAAAACAAGTAACTGGTGTTGCACGCAACACGAGTTCCCTACCGGTGAGATGCATAATTTTTTCCATTACCATAGCAACTAGAAATTTGGTCTGAGATAAAAAAAAAAGTGATGTGCAGAACCTCCATACTGCCATCTATTCATATACTATGTTTCATATTATTATTCTAAACGGTTTTTAAGCTATTGAGGGATCTAGATTTCTGGACATCCAGATAGACAGACAGATGGATGGCAAACCTATAGTCCCCTACCGGTGTTTACACTGGAGGGGATGAAAAAAGGATTTTGTTCAAGGACATCCAAATCTTGCATGTGTCATAAGTTATTTTCACAATATGCAAATATAATTAAAGTCATATTTAAAACAATGAAATTCTAAGCAAGAAGTTAGGCCAGCCTTTTGTTAACAGATAAAAAAATCTTTTTTAATAAAAATTAAGACCAAACTTTCATTAATTAAGAAAAACTTTTTTGTAATATCATATCTGACAAGATGATTACGACCACATGCGGCTTAAAACATACGTATGTATACCTGTCAAGTGTTTCAATAATTATGATGATGCAAAAACTACAATAATTCTTTTAAGGTAATCCATCTATCATTAAATTATGATCATGGTCCATCAAGTGATTGTGGGAATTTCATAGTAAATGCAAGCTTTTACAGACTTTAAGCAAAACAGCCGATAACTCAGTCTTGCTTGCAACTGCATGGAAGTCTTTTTAAGCATTTAAAGAACCATGATCATAATTTAATAATGGATGGATTACCTTAACACACACAAAAAAAACCAATAAAAATAAAAAAAAAACTTTGGCTAAAGCTACAGCAGGTGCGGTAATAGGTTATGCCTTGCATTTTCTGTTTAGTTAGATATAGAAATCATACCTTCATAATTTCCGTCTAGTCTTTCAACATCATTCACACATAGTACTAAAACAAACAGCTGATAGTTTGTTCTGTGCAATGCAAGTGCATGGGTAAAAACCTTTACGCAACCAAAACTTTCTTCAGAACTTTACCTAGCATCCATTATTGCTTACATTTCTTTCAAAAATTAAAAACAACAACAACAGCAGCCACACAGTCTCCCAAACCCATGCACAAAGCAATGTGCGAAATCACATTTATTACATTCAACTTGCATCTTCATTTTCTTTCGGGGTAACTATCACTTGGACCACATTGCCTTTTGGAATTTTTATATCTTCGATTTTCAGTTTGTCATTCAACATCTTCCCAGCATAGAAAAAACGTTGACGAGAGGGCTCTAATTTCTCCATCTCGTACAGCTTTTTCTTGACTTTAAGCACAGAGTCTGTAGTCCGAACCTTCAGTTTCACATCCTTGTTGGTGGTAGACAGTCTAAACTTTATCACAATCTCTATGCCCGGCAGAGAGTTTTCAGCCTCTTGACCGGCATCACTTTCACTAGTGTCCTCTATTATATTGGTAGGGGTGCCAAGCACATACACTGGGAGCTGGTACCGGTTGCCTAGTTCATCATAGCAATCCATTAGGGTTCCTGACAAAAAGAAAAAAATGTTACATGCCGTCTGTCAAGATACAGTAACTTACATGCAAGCTGTCAAGGTACATGAATTTAGAAGCTTTTTTTTGCTCTAAGTCTATAAAGACTTGCATTTACTTTAAGTATATCATTCCTATGATCACAATTTAATGATGGATGTATTACCTGAAATACAAAATTTGATATTTCAGTTTTTATGGTGATATTTTAAAGTGCATACATTTATCTGTGTAATAACAAGAACTAGTGTAGGCATACATATAAACAATTTTTCCATTAAAGTTACAGGGAAGATCTGCTGTTGACTCATACCTTTTTTGTTTAACATAATAATAAATGCAAAATCATGTTAATACAGTTTTTCAGAGTACAATTCAGACAGTAATAGACAAAACAACAGCACTGCAAAATTCCTTTTAATGTTATCTTTACTTTAAAAGTTACATGTTCTGTAAACTTCCAAGGAAGTGCACAAGTGATTTAAAGAAAGAAATTCAATCAGAAATTATGATACAACAGTTTAGAATGAAAGCATTGATCTTTGTTCATATGTTAACTTTTAATCTTTCAAATATCTACCTCTAGCACGGTTCAAAGGTAATTGTTGGGCTTAAATGCATTTGTTACAACAAAGTCCTATATAACGTGGTATTTAGGGATGAGCCTAAATACAGCACTGAAATTGATATACCCTGTTTTCAGAATTTAGCAGCCAGATATTAGGCTAGCCCATTAACCAGGGGTGAAACAGTACAGGACCCTCATCATCAGAGTCATGGTATGGTATGGTACATGATCTTTGATACAGTACTTCAGTATGGTACAGTACTGAATACTGTTGAAGTGATCTAGGAGTCTTGTTTGAAGATTTGCACATCAACCTATCAAAGCTTGGAAACTGTGACATTTTTTGGTGCCCTGTAATACTTCCAAATCAACCAACAAAATGGATGATCATCTATAATTCTAACAACATTGGGGCTTACATTTGTATCTAGAAACAAAGAAAGTCAAGACAGACATTCGTATTTCATTGGAAACTCAGCAGCCATAGACAGAGAAGACACTGGTCACTTCTTCGGCTTACACTGATTTGTACTTGGTTGTTACAAAAACTACAAAGTAATGTACAGTGTACCAAACTGCAAGATTAAATATCGCAGTACTGCTGTACCATCCAATACCGTTTTAGCCATACCCATTACTAAAATTTACATATCTTTATCTCGATTCCAGTGCAGTTTCCCCAGACTGGAAGATAGCCAAACATCCACCTGGTAAGACTTTTCATATAAAAGTTGCAAAGAAAAAAAATGTTGTAAGCATTACCATGTGGAAGTGTTATGCTTGCACCATCTATAATTGCTTGGGCCAGAGCATGGTCACCAGTTTCTAAAGCATATGCTGCAGCCTTGAGAGCATCCCAAATCTCTTTCCTGCCTTCAAATGCAGGGGCAGTGTCCCAAAACTCATCTCGCTTACTTCTGAGCTGTCCCTCTGTTAATGGTACATCACTTTTCCATTTTGGCTTTTCTGGTCTCAATGGTTGGTTTCTACCTATAGAAACTGGAATTAAATTAAATTGCAAAATATGATGACAGTTTATTTAGTAAAAAATTTGGAAACCCAATGTGATATTTAATAGCCATGTTGCCCGATTCAAACTTACACCTTTTAGCCTGTTCAGATGACACTCTACCACTATCAATCTGTCGATATTAATGAAAATTCAAGTGGACTAGTAACATATAGCAGAAAATGGGGGGAGGGGGGGGGCATACCTTTATTTTGTATCCTTCATTTTATTACTGAAGTTCAAATGTATAGTATGCTTCATGCTAAGACGACTTTGAGTTTTACATTTGGTTGTAAAATATATGAGAAAGGTTCAAAACCAAAAAGGTCCTGTACCAAAAATGTCCTATACCAAAAAGGACCGAAAATGGAATGACCTGGCCCAGAAGGACCGGACGAAAAGGCATATTTATTTTGAAGATGATTATTCAATAGTTGAATATTTAATGTTTATATCACAGTCGAAAACCCACGGTATATGTTCCGTGGGATTTTCTGCTGGCAAAACTTCACTTTCATGAATATTAATTAGCTACTTGCTAAGTGCTAACCAATGAAATCAAGCATAGAATTTTGAATATCTCTTTGTTTACATTTAAAAAAAGGAAATGCTGACTCATTATTCCTGCAAGATAAACTGCAAAGCTCTGGCTAGGCTTGACGTCACCTCTACATGGTAGAATGACGCTAACTTTCAAAATCCCGCGCTCTTTCATTGGTCAAATGATCCCTCGCTGTCCTGTCTCTGCCACGGATCTAATGAAATGTCTAATTAATAATTCATGAGTACACAATTTTGCTATCAAAACATCCCACGAAAGATTAAAAAGCAAAGCGTATTGAGCAAACGTAGGTTTTCTGATGATGTGTTTATATCAATTATTACTTGATCAAATTAATGTTGAATGTTATTTTAATCAAAACACTTCTCCTGCATTCTCACTACAGGCTTGAAGCTTTTGGACCCACAACAGCGCTGTTATATACCGTTATAAATTTGGAAAAGTGACAAGAATTAATAACATAAATTTATGAATTAACTTATACTTATATGGTAAATTTCAAAGCCAAAAGCAGACAAAAAGAAATAATTTGGATTTTGTCAAAACAATTCAATATCTAAAATGTATCATACAAGTACCATTTAAACCTATTTGTTTAAATAACTGGACTTTTTTAACCTGATATTTGACGTCTTTCTGGTACAGCTTTAAAAAGTAAACAGATACAGACAAAAACTGAAGTTTGGGCTTGCAATTTGACCTGTATGTTGTTTATATATCAACATTTGGGGTATTATGTGTATTGCAGAATTATGTGAGTACACCATCAGGCCTTTTTTTCAGATGTGGGATGGCAGGGAAGGGGCCTTAAAATCATATTTTGGGGAAAATATGACTTTTTCTTTTGTTTGGGAAAGAAAAATCCTAGAGTAAGATGCAAATTTGGGGAAAACTTCATGAATTTAAAGATTTTCTGAGAGGAAGCACCTATGAACAGCCCCTGATAATAAAGAAAAAAGTGTGACCATAAGTAACCAATATAATATTCTTCAACAGTAAGCATCCTGCAAAATTCAAATGAAAGACATAGGTTGTACAAGTAAAATATATGAACTGTTAAACAGTCTCTTTATGTTAAAAGAGGCGTTGTAAGGGGGGAGTGGACATATCATGTAAGAAACATGTTTCTCATTCCCGTTCAGAAATCAATAGCATTCTAGATGATTCTTTAGTATGGGTATAAAATATAAAACAAATGTAAATTTAGCTGCTAACTCTGCTAAAGCATTTGGTCTTGTATTCAGGCAAACCAATTTCAACTATGCAGAAAGCAAAGTGCAAAACATATCATTCCTTTTCTCCATGAAGAAGCTAGGAATGCATGGTTTCTACTTGTAAACACAACCCTCTTCTGACAACAAAGACCTGCGCAAAAAGAAACACATTTAAGAGCAAAACATATATATTTAATTTCTGCGTACTTCCAGCTACATCTGAAGATTCTCTAGATGACGGATCGTGGTGTCTGTGATTTCCCAAACACCCTCCCATCTTTATCTTTGAGGGGTTTGGGTCGAGATATTTGTCAGAAAATGACAGTTCTCTCGGCTTTCCCAATCTTACGTCATGCATTCCGCAGTGTACACTGAAGGCTGTAACCATTAGATTAAATTGTATAGTTTTCTTTTATGAATATTATTTTCAGTTTTAGGACGGCATTATACAAAGTTTTTACAAATAATGATTTTAAATGATGTCAATTTTATCGTGACTATATTTCTTAAATTTAAGAATAAAAATATTTACTGCCGAATGAAAACATGGCAGCCCCCAGCGTGAAAAGCGGCATTGAAGACTATATTTCAGGATTTAACGATTCTTCAGCGAAAGATATTGCCAAATGTAAGTATTTAGGAGACTTTTGAAATGTTCAAACTTTTTCATAGTGCAACATTCTTATTTGAGTTTACCTGACACATTTAATCATATTTCGTGATTAACCAAATGGCTGATCTGTAATGGCTAATGTAAATTAATTTGGTTGGTTGGTTGATAGTTTGACATGATCCACTATTTAAGTTCATATTTTTACAACATAAATTATGGCAAATTCCTTCTTTTCAGACTGATTATAATAGTTGCTACTTATGGCCAAGTGCAAATAAAGTGTGACATTAAGGTCCAAAACTGAACTACTGTTGAGACTGCTTTTGCTAGTTCTTTTTCATAGTACATATAGTGAAAAACGCAGAAAGTATGCTTTTTTTTTAAACAGATGCAGCTTTCTTAAAAATATATTGATTTTAGATAGAACTAAGATGGGTTTTTTTACACTTCATAAAGCATTTTTAAATTTGAAAACTGTTATGTAAACCATTGGGTTTGACAATATTTTTTCATTATACATTAGGCAAGGGCATGTGACAAACTTTCAAGCTATATTTCATTTAGATTAACTACATTTTTGAAAAAATATGGCAATTTGATGCCAGGAAATGTAACAATACAAAGAAACACACCTTTAATAATTTTTATTCTTAGATTGTAATTGAACATTTACATAAAATAATTATTTGAAATAAAAACTTTATCAAATTCCTTCAAAATAAAACCAACCTGGCTTTGATACTCAAAGGCATTACTTAGCATCATCCAAACCAAAAATGTAGCGAAATTTCTTTTTAACTGTTATGGTTGGGACATATTACACTTCTTGTTTTTAAGGCTGAATTGTAAATCTTAACAAGCCTTAAGTTGTTTCATTTCACCATTAATTTAATATATGATGTTCAAAGTCTTCAAATACATTGAAATTGTCACTGATATTTATGGCACAAGTCTTCTTGTAGATCTATGTTAATTGCAGCAATAAGTAAGACACTTTTCACATTAAATGTTTGATTCACACATAATAATTCCAGCTCAGATCATTACAGTATTAAGCAAAATCATTTCTAGATCAGAACAACTACTTTGAAATAAGATTTTTTTTGTACACTTTGTATTTTAAAGTACATTAATTACCGTTATGGTTGGGACAACTTATATGCCTAAATATTTAGGCTAAATATCTCCTGATGAAATAAGTCATTCTGATGTATTTCATCATCAAACTAGCATAACATTAAAAAATACTTCAACACTTAGAACTATATAAACTAACTTTAAGACTTTTTCAACATGTTCTTGCAAGATGAAGACAGTCTGTCCTTCTAACATTTTGTTAACTAACAAGCACATTCACAGGTTGCACACGGGTCTGTAGTGGATTTTTTTTACCAGCATTTGGTGCATGTTTGTGGCTTTCAGTACCTGAAACAGCCTGTTTTAGTTCCTTTAGTTTTTAGCTATTGGTGAGCTATTAGGATCACCCTGGGCATGTGTCTGCATGTATTTGTCGGTTGTCAACAATTTGCTTTAAATGATATCTCCTCTGAAACCACTGGACAGAATTTGATTAAACTTGCTAAAATAAACTTGATCCATGTAGAACGCTGGTTGCCATGGAAGCAAAAAATATGAAAAATTTAAAAATCATCTCCTTCAAAACTACTGGCCAGATTTCAAAATGTTTTTAGTACAGATGTTCTTTGGGAAACCCTCTATCAAGATTGCTAAAATTATTCTGATCCGTAAAAAAATCATGGCCACCAGGGGCAGGGCTAATATGCCTTATATGTATACAGTGAAATCTTTAAATGACATTTCCTCTGAAACTGTTGGACAGAATTTAATTAAACTTGGCAGGGATGATCCTTGGGGGGAACCTTCACAAAAGTTGCTAAAATAAACTTGATCTATGAAGATCTGGTTGACATGGCAATGGAAAGAAAAAAAATATGAAAAGTTTAAAAATCATGTAGCTCCTTTAAAACTATTAGCAAGATTTCAATATGTTTTAGTACAGATGTTCTTTGGCACGGTAACCTTCTACCAAGATTGCTAAAATTATTCTGATCCATAAGAAAACATGGCTGCCATAGGTGGGGTTAATTTGCCTTATATGTATATAGTGAAAACTTTAAACGACATTTCCTCTGAAACTGTTGGGCAGAATTTGATTAAACTTGGCAGGGATGCTTCACAAAAGTTGCTGAAATAAACTTGATCCAAGTAGAACTCTGGTTGCAATGGAAAGAAATAAATTATGAAAACTTTAAGAATTATCTCCATAAAGCTACTGGCCAGATTTCAAAATGTTTTAGTACAGATGTTCCTTGGGTAACCCTATACTCAAGTGAGCGTCCCAGAGCCTTTTATGGCCCTCTTGTTTAAAATACTTAGCTTTTCTCTTCCGTTCTTGTTTTCTTAACTGTACATCTAGTTTAGCATTTTTTTCTTTGTTCTTTCATTTTTTGTCTGTAACTTGCACAATGGGCAATACTTTTTCTTATTCATTAGCTCATTGTTTTTCTATTTTTCACAATATGTTTTTTTGTCTCTTAGCTTAACATTCTTTACAACAGTTGTTTTCTTTTGTAAGTTACTGGACCTTATGTCCCTTCTAAAGTTCAATTTAACGACTAATTTCTCCATCGTAGTCTGAAACAGCAACCAAACACCATATGTTAACTAACAAGAATCGATTTTAAAATTGTCCCAACCATAACGGTAGCTGTCTGCATTGCGTAAGTCTTAAAAAACAGAGTTTTAATAAAGAGAGTAAAAATAAAATATCTTTTTCTGTTGCAGAATTAATGAATGTTACATAATCTAAGCTTTAAACAAGCATGTGGCTTGTAGTTTTGAGTTTGCAAATTGTCTTTCTGAATAAACATTAATTTTAAGAATTACAATAAAAAGGAACAATATTCAACATACCATTATTCTGACTGACCTGTGTCACTTAAACAACTATAAAACAACTAAATAAACGACTGATTTAATTTTAAAAAATGTTAAATGAATGTCAGAGGGGAGGAATTTAACCGTTATGGTTGGGACAGAACCGTTATGGTTGGGACATTACGTTTTCTTCCTCTTAGGGCTTTCCCATAGATTGGCTGAAAGATCTCTTGAAATGCAAAAGTTCTGATAGGCATCTAGGAAAATAAAACAGGGCTTATGAGAAGTGCAAAGCATAAGTGTAAGGTAAAGGTTACCAATAAACATACGGAGGGTGTTAACCGTTATGGTTGGGACATATTTTTTATAGTAGCAAATGATACAACCAAGCAGTGTGACATGCAAACTAATCAAAGCAAATGATCAAAATTTGAAGCTACATCTTACCTGCACCATTTTCAGTCTTGTTTGATTAAGTAAACCTATAATTTGCTTATTTCTGATTTACCTTTATATTGGTGACTTCAAAATTTAGATTTTGGAGACATCTTGACCTTTTTTTCAAATATGTCATCAATATGTAACTTTTAATTACTGATAAAAATCAGTTGGTGATTTTACTAAATATATGGATACATATGATACATCCATGTTAAAACCCACCCAAAAAGCAATTTATTTTTATTTATTCAAAAATTAAAAAAGGTAATAAAGTGCATGTCACACAAAAAACAGCGATTTTCGACTTCTTTGCATTTTTCAATCTGCTATAACTTTCGAACCAATCATCCGATTAACCTGAAATTTTCACCAAAATACCATCACAATCATACCTCTCAGAAAACATCAATTTCAAAGTTGCTTTATTATTTTCCTTGGTGATATTTATGTTTTATTCTTGGAGACACAAAAATGAACCCTTATTTGCACTTGGCCTTATATCGATTTTCATAAAGTGGTTAACGTTATATAACATTAAATCATAGCTTGGGCTTTTATTGAAATTGAGACAACACCCCAACACAGTCTCTCTCTCTCTCACACACACATAGAATTTTGCCTGCTGTTATCTCTGACATTTATTCATAAACATTTCTTAAACTGCCTTTTGAAACCCGACAGCTTATGCTGATCTAATACAAGGTTCCTGAGTTAAGTAGGGCTGAAACAAGTACCGCAAGTTGGGTAGAGCCAATGCATAATGTTATCCTTTAACAGAATTCTAAACTCTGTCAAGGAATTATCTTCAAATGCTTCAAGATGGACGTATTTTGCTTGTACAAAGCCTGTATCATATTGAAATGCGTAACTTACTACAGGTCTGTAAAGTGTTTTTTTATGCAATGGCTACGTCTGTATGGGTATGTGGGTAATAGTCTAAAAGATACCTGGGTAAAAAGATTTGTTTCAGCCCTACTGAGTAGTACACATAATATGTACTCAGTACTCTGAGCCTAAGTAGGGTTTTCAACTCATTCTTTCCACACAGAGATCAGGGGACTGTAGAGTTCATGTAGAGCATCATTTCTTGATAATTGTGTATTTAGTCAGCCGAAAGTAATGATAATTCTTTTCCTTTCATTTTCAGGTGTAATTGAGCAAACCATATCTCTGACAGACATAATTGAAAATTTAGGGTAAGTAGAATCTGACTTGTTTCGTTATAAATCCATTTACATAAAATTTAATGAAACACATATAGAAAATCAGCAAGTGGCCCATTGATTATGAAATGGTGATTCTGCTTGTGTTTTACCTGTAACTTAAACCTCGAACCAGTGGTAAAGGGAGAGTGCTCTGCTTAGTCTGACTTAGCTACTAGACTGCTTACACAAATCTTTCACAAATAAGGTTTAACTTATAGTTGGGTTAATTATTTTTAAGGAACCATGGAGACTCGGTGTTTTATCAAGTGTCCACTAAACAGGAACAAACTGTTTGAGAAACATGCAAGCAAAAGTCAAGCATGACACCAAACACTACAATCATATTGCTAAATGCAACCAGTGGAGAAGTTTAGAGTTGGGGATTCTCCCACATAATATTATGTCAGCATAGAATGATGTCCCATGAAGGCTGCATTAGTTGAAAAAACTCACCTGATTGCTTTATCCATAGAGGGTTTAAAATCCCTAATGAATTTTGCATAGATGCTGAAATAACATCTTGAATAATATTATATATCTAAAGGCAGTCTTTAGGGACTTCTTTTACATTCATAGACTTCTCCTATATGATTAATGCATAGATAGATGGAAAGCGCCGATAGAAGAATAAGTTGCTTTTGTTTCGGTGTTTAATTTCACCAGATAAGTATTTCAGTCATGTGATGATGTGTAGAAAATTAGTTTAGGCAAACCTTGAGGGCACAGAGGCAACCAGTAGAAGAACTGACCTACTGGATTCTGTATGCCAGCTGTTGATTCCTAACATGAATTAGTTGACTGGAACCTAAACCTATAATGTGAAGGGTGGTCAAGTTAAATACTGAATTTATGTGATAAACAATGCATAGTTAGATCAGTGCTGATTTCTGATATATGTATCATTGTTTAAAGGAAATATTTGACAAACAAAGAAACAAGTGTGAGAGCTCGAGCCACACGATGTGTGTCGGACATATTGCTGAACCTTCCATCAGACTTCCTCACAGAGAAACAAGGTATGGATATGATGTAGTAACCAGTTATTGGGGTTTTAGAGTTTTACGATTCCATCAACTTGAAGATGAATTTTTTCAATTATTCTGGAAAAAATCCAAATTTTATTCTAATAGTGAAGAATAATTATATTTTGTGTCAGCTTTATCATTTAATTTCTTTCATAAAATACAATTTATCTGTCCATCCACACTAACTTCCTGCTTATTGACTATGGTACATCATTTTTTGCTTAACTTTTCAAAGAAAAGGGGAGCTATCCTATACTGCTAATCGCCTTAGCATCAAATCTAGGTCAAGTTTTAACCAACACATTTTTTCCAAGGTATTTTAGGCTTGAGTACATAATTCTTGTCATGGATTTTGACATAATTGTTCTCCTTTTTCGACTTAAGGTTTTTGTACCAGCTCACTTTTTCACTGACCATTTAAGTTGTTGCTTTGAAACAAGGATGTAGTGCCTATTGCCCTTGTTTACCTTTTGAAAATACATAAAGATTCTTGTTTAGCCTGTTACTGCAACCGTTTTGTTTTATTGGCAAGCACTAAAAAGAAGTTGAGCACACTGTCTTACAGACAGCAGTTTTTGCTTTTGTCCTGTGGGTTAATTCTTTCAATGTTTTCTGCTAGTATTGGTCCTGTCTGGTCTATTGCTTTGAAGGATAAAAGATTTGCTACCCATGATGGAAATTCTAGGGTTATATTTATTTCTCGTGCGAGTTGCTGAATTTATATAATTGATTGCAAGTGTCACCAGACTGGTTATATTAAGTTCTGAATGATGATGCTTGCATAACAAAGATTATCAGTTAATATGATGAATGCCTCAGAGACAGTTTTGTCGCAGTTACTGTTACCATGCCAACAATATGCACAACTAGGCTTGGTACTTAATGGTCTTGTTAAGTTTACCAAAGGTAGCTGATAAATAGGGCAGACAGACCGACCAACAGACGTGACTCCAATATAGCCCCAATATCTTTGTATCTAGGGGTATACGTGTAATTACATTCTGTCTGAAGCTAATTGCATGGCCAGGTGATACTAGCAGAAAGTACACCCTAAGATACTGCAAGAGGAGCCTAATTAGACTTCAAGCAGTTTGTTCACCATTGTCGGAAGATATAAAAAAGGTTGTTGTTTTTTTTCCCTACTTTCCAACGTTAATTTTTGTGAAGTCTTTGTTTCCTGACAAATCAGCTGGGCAAGACTTAGTGTATGTCACATTGCACAGCAAAATGCCATTTTTGTAAGGTCACTTTTGGGAAATCGGTTGAATATAGAATACCGTGAAATCGGTTAAATATAGAATATGGTACCCCCAAAGCAGGTGCTTTTGGTATCATTTGACACATTTGCAACATGGCATCTTCATCAGTTCAACCTGTGAAGTGAGGGCATGCATAAAGAGTAAATGTGATCAATCATGTGATGGCATAGAAAAATAAGATTTCTAAATATAGGTTTTATAATAATTATAACCACCCATATTTTTATAATCAACGAATGTTGCATTTGGTGACCTTGCTTCTGTAGATGGGTTTAGATAGATGTAATACACACAATAAAACGTCATATAGTTGAAATTCAAATTCTTAGTCAATGACCATTTTGAATGAGCTCTTTAAGGCTTGTAACAATCAATAGCATTTTGATACATTGGCAAATGGAGCAGACCAAATTTAGACAGTTCCCTCCATATGTCTCATCTCTTTTCTCACACAATATATTGTAGCTGAAATTCTACACAGATTGTTTGGAACAGAAAAAAACTTTGTTTCATATATTATTTAATGTTCAGTAAATTCATATTCATGAATTCATAGATTTGTATATGAATATTCATGAAATCCTAGATTTATACATGAATATTCATGAAATCCTAGATTTATACATGAATATTCATGACAAGAATGTTAGAAATCATAAAGTGTGACTTGGAGGAGTCAATGGATGTTGAGTCATTGACAAATACATACCCACTTGCTCTGACTTGCCTGTTTCCAGCATGGTATGATGGCTGTGTGGTTACAGTGCTCTCTCTGGAATCCAGAGGTTGTGGGATCCATCCCCAGCTGCGACATATCAAAGTAATTAAAAATGGTACTGGTATAGCTCCTTTGCTTGACACTCAGCATATAAGGATAGTTTCAGGACTGGTTGGCTCGATGTCAGAATATTAATGTGACTGGATGACTGTAATATCATGCCACATGTCTACGGCCTGATGCTACAGTGTGGCAGCACTATATCATTCTGTCTTAAGTAGACATAAGCTCCAAATGACTGAAATACTGTCAGTAGGACGTTAAACCTAACAAACAAACAAGGCAACATTCCATTAAATAGTCTTCATGTATTTGCTGCATAGAGAAAACTAGCAAGGTCATATGACCAGATTTCCCAAGTGTTTAGGAAAAAAACCATGAAACCATGACCAACAAATTGTTCTGTGAGCATCATCTCCTCAGACCTCTGTTACTATATGCACTTAAGATAGTCTTGTGGTCAGCCTATGATATGGATGTTAATTGATGCATTACCCAGCTTTATAAGCCAGTGTTATCGTCCATCTTTGAAAATGTATTTAACCCTTTCCCTCATACTCATAGAGGAAACCATGAAAAGACCTATGCGAACAACATAAAACCAGATCAGCCTGCAAGTAACTCGCAGGCTGATCAGGTTTTATGCTGTTCGCTGCTCCTCAGTGGTCTGGAAATGAGGATTTTATAATTAAATTTGGTAAGGTGTAACTGTGGTTTTCTGCAGATCAGGCTTTATGTGATACCTATTGATACCCTAACTTGCCACCATTTCAATCCAGTCTAGTCCTTGTTTTCTTTTTCTATTCCTTGTTAACCCTCCCCTTATCTACCTTGTGTTTCTTATTTATCTATATTTCCTTTTTGTATACATTTCAAGGAATCAGTTTCCTATACGTCATATTCTATCATTTATACAACATCTCAGCCGTATTATTGTTTACAATATGTTACATATGGAGAAGAACACGATAAGATTCATCTTCCGTTCAAATCCTTATTTGATTGTTTGTCATAATACTGTATGCTTAATATTCTGAATAAAATATGTTTGAACTAAATGAAGTTGCTAGAGTATAAACACACTCATTGCAGAAAATGGACATTCAAAAATCCTAAAAGCTCATCCTGAGCACATGTGCTCAGGTGAGCTAAAAAGTTATCAAACGGATCCATCATCCTGTGTAACGGGATGCTGAACAAAGAGTACCACAACATAAATGTACCATTTTAGGCCGAACCGTACCTCCTATATAGTGTAGGTGTAACAAAATAATAATGGCACACTCGTTAACATATGATATCTGGAGAAATAAAAACTACTTGTATTTTTTTTCATCTTTTTCATGTTTAGTTTTTTCAAATTACAATATAGACTTTAGTTATATCCTAACATTTCCGTTCTGCCATTGCTTTTAATGATATAATTTAATTCACCCTAAAATTGAACCATTTAACTACCTTCTTAAATGTTCCCTTAATCCTAGAATATCAACGTTAAGTTTTAAGATTTCACAAGGATCAGGAAAACTTAAGTCCTTTTCAAGGATTCTCTCTCCAAAACGTTAGTTTTACTATATATTTGTATAAAACTGGAAATCCTGAAGTATTAAGTTCTCGACATATTTGTATTCTCGAGCTATGTACACTAATGCAATAATTCACCTCGAGTGACGTAATTTTCAAGGGAAACCATCGACAATTTACAAAATTGGTTGATCATTGTTTCCAAACATTATTTATTTATTTATTAGCTCATCTGAGCACAGTGTGCTCAAGGTGAGCTATTAGGATGGGTCAATGCTCATCGTCCATCGTCCGTCGTCAACTTTTAACAACCTAAACCACTGGGCCAGTTTTAAAGAAACTTCACAGGAATGTTCCGTTGGTGATGCTCTTTCATAGTTGTTCAAAGAATTTGATTCCATGCAGAACTCTGGTTGCCATGGCAACAGAAAGAAAAATCAAATGGAAACTTTGAAAATCTTCTCCTCCAAAACTGGCCAGATTTCAAAATAATTTGGCTCAGATGTTCCTTGGGTAACCCTCGTCCAAAATTGTTCAAATCATTCCGATCCGTATAAAAGCAGGGAGCGGAGCCCGTTTTCCTTATATGTATATAGTACAAATTTGAAAAATTCTTGTCCAAAAGTATGCATTGGATTTATGTCTGGAAGTGGGCAGAGCCCATTTTCCATAAGATATTTGCTGTTTCTTTTCCTCCCATTAATACCTGGTTCTCAGGTGAACGACCACAGGGTCATCAAGGCCCTCTTGTTTATTTATATATTTATTTATTTTTGTATTATAAACAAGAAATATCTTTAAAAAAAGATATTCGGCGTAGGATGAAAGAAAAACGAGATTTCCAGTCTTCTAGAACATTTCCAGGAAAAGCGCGCGAAAGCCCGCGCACAACAAATTTAGTACGCTCTAGAAATAGTTCAGTATTTTTTCTATGAAATATACTTATTTATAGACGGTAATACAAAAAAATATATCTGTAAATAGGCTTGTTTGATATTTGTTCATATCATTATTGCATATGACAATTATGATATAAAAGCGTTATAAATTAGTTGTTTTGGTTTTGGCGAATTAATTTTCAATGAGAGCATCTCGGCAGGCTGGAAGAATTCAATATACATAGTAATTAAGGGGTTTCATGTCATAACACGGTGGATTCTTTTTTGTTGTTTTAAATCATTTTCACAAAGTAGCATTCCTCAATTGATGGAAAAGGATTGTATTTAACTTACTGAAATCACTTTCATGTTTACATCAAAAAGAAAAGTAATAACACCAAGCTGAATGATATATACAAGCTGCACCCCTTCTTTACAGTAATTTTATAGTCCATAACGATGCGTTAACCAATAACAGGAGTCCTTTTATTCAGCTTAGAATTATTTACCGCTGTTAGCGTACATTTGATTGGTTTAAGATGCGAGTTGAAATCGAAATTATACAGCTACGCCGAAAAAACAACAACATAATAACAGTTATTTTATAAAGAAGTATCAATTTTATACCATAGTTTTTAATGCTTCTTTTTATCATATTTTTGAACCACCAATAACTTCTTACGCTGACGAGAACTAGATACTCCAAGAAATGTTCATAAAACCTGGAGACCTTCCTTCCCTAAAATTGAAGCCCTATATTCAAAACATTTGGAGTATATTAGAAACTAAGCAAAACCTACTCAGTAAGGGAGATTAATCTACTATTACAATACTTCTGTAAGGGTTGTGTCCCATTGTTGAAGTCGATGTACCAGTAATCAAATAGAGTTAATGAATCACCCAGAATTGGTTGTTGAGATTAAATACACCCCTTTGACTAATTGCAAAGAGATACTTATTTACGACAGATCTTGCTTTTTTCATCTCAGTTTGATAATAAATGATTTTTTTAATACATGTACTACCAATCTATTTTTAGATGTGGGGTATTGCAAAACACAATACGGAAGGTTTATATAGAATAATACTGGCGCCCTGCGGTCGTATTGGCTTAGTCGAGAGGTTACTTCGCATAGATTGGTTCTATAATTCGACTGTCACTTGAATAATCGTGGGTTCGAATCCCACAAGGACCTCTGACGCTGTCCGATACATTTTGTCCATATGAAGACCTCGCGGTTCATTTTTTCCATTTTTTTCCCCAAATTTAGAGCGAAATACAAGTATTTCACTGGACGATTAAGGATTATTAATTATTAGTAGCTGTAGGAGTCACGATAGTTTATTTAGCTTTGGGTACGTTATAAATTTCTGTTTTAATGGGGAATTAGAGTAATAAAAGGACATGTTGAGTGAACTGGAAATGATATCCCGTGTCGGCACCCATTATTACAGAGGATATATGATTATTTTATTGTGGAAGATTATTTTTATTTCACGAGTGTTGATATTTCATATACCTACATTTATATTATGTTTTTATTTCATGACAACCAGTGAAAAATAAAACGGGCATTGCTGTAATCGGCTTTAAAGGGTTTTCATATCAGATTTAATAACAGCAACAACAAAACTCCTGGAATGCCATTCAGAACACCAAACTGATATCTGTAGCTGAACATGTGTGTGATTACAATTTCCATATGTAGATAATTGCACAGGTTTACACAGATTCCTTTCTTACTGTCTCTTTAAAAAGACCTCCAAGAGGTCATTGTGAGTTTAGAACCCATGCATTCAATTTAAATACGATGACAAAAAAGAAATTTTATAAATTGATCGATCCGTTTTATTTAGTTAGATCTCTAGCCCCGTGTTCACGAAAATAAATTTATTCTTAAGTTTGTAATTCATACTTATACTCAAACCATGTCTATTACTTTCAATAGGACCAGAATGCAAACTATGACATATATACATATAAAATAGCCCATTTTGATATGGTATATATGGTCGTCATCGAGTATGAACAGATTGCATCTCTTTAATAAATCTGTAGCACACAGTTTGCTTTTCTATTCGAAGAATATACACTGCTTTTGGAAGAATAATGGGCATTTAACCTTTTTAATATAATGACATTTAAGAAAAAATTATAATCGGATCCGTGACCCACGTGAAGTCATCCTGTGTAACATATCTGAATCGGAGTACTCTGTTTACAGCAAGACGTCTTGTGTATATTTAGTCCAAAATTGAAGACTGAAGGTTATCCAGTGCATGCACTATTTAATCGAGTACTCAGTCACTTTAGTTTTCTTTTTATTTAAGAAGGGGATAGGGGTCAGTTCAGAGAACACTTTAGATATAAATGGCCATCAGTAGCCGATCGAAGATGATATTATGCGTTAATTCATCCCTGTAATGTCGAACTAAATGTCACAAACCCGTTTTGCCACACCTTACACCTATGAGTTGTTGCCCGTCGTTTAATTATGAATTGATTGTTTAGAATATCTGCAAAGAGATGTTGATTTAGGACAAGTTCATCCGTTTTTATCTTAATGTAATGGTCATTTTTTTTTATACTTTATTTTCATATCACTTGTTTAATAGACATATATCGACCTGTACATATTCACCCATGCGCAAGACTACCATTCTATTTTTAGATACCATAAAACGTTTATATAGCTAAATATTGACCGAGATTGCTTGTGTCGGCTTAGTCAAGGGGTTACTTCGCAAAATGTCAACCGAAAAATTGAACTTTCGTGGGTTCGAAACCTACAAGAACCTCTGACGCAGTCCGATACGTTTTTGCTATTTTAATAATCGCATTAGTTTTTATTATGGAAGGTATTGTTTGATTGTATTATTATTTTTTTTTCTTCATGTTTTTTTTTTTATGTTTCAACGCAACATATTTGAACTTATTGCAAATTCACAATACCGGATAGATATATTCGTGCATCTGTTTGCTCGTACCATCGTTATATACATGATAAAAGAGAATTTAATTGGATTTTGTGACCCATCAGTTTAAAAATGAGTGGATGTTTGTCCATCATTGATAATATCTGTTCATTAATTTCTTCGTTGTCCACTTAATTGTCGAGAAAACATAATCACTTCATCGTTGTCCTCTTAATTGTCGAGAAAACATAATCACTTCATCGTTGTCCTCTTAATTGTCGAGAAAACATAATCACTTCATCGTTGTCCTCTTAATTGTCGAAAAAAAATACTTCATCGTTGTCCTCTTAATTGTCGAGAAAACATAATCACTTCATCGTTGTCCTCTTAATTGTCGAGAAAATAAAATACTTTTTTCCCATATACAATGTATATTAAACGAGAAAAAAAAAAGATGGATGAATTAACAATAGCTGGATTTTTCGATTGGTCTGTCAGCGAGTGCATGCATATGATACATCTGTACTATGCATGTCTTCATATTAATTCATAATTATACTAGTCCAAATATATCTACCAGTAATATCTATAGTCAATAACCTGAATAATAAATGACATTGCGACAAATACTTTCGTTTTTTTTTTTAAGTTTCAACTCTTATTTTTTCACATGTAAGTTTTACTTTAAACTGCCAGCCTTTGTAATCTAATTTTGTCAAAAATATTATTTTAAAATAAATTCAATCATTGAATTTTATAAACAACCTTGAATATTCAGAACTGCATAAGCAATGCATTTTAAACACAAAAATCAATTGATCAAAAGGAATTGAATAAAAGAAATCTTCATCCAAATAGAAACTGATGTATATTTGTTAAAAAAAAAATGCACTTGGAACAAACCGAAATTGCGAATAAGTGTTGCGTAAAACGTCGTCATACATTGTGTAAATGGTAATTTTCTTGTTTGTTTACCACATTTTGAGACAATTTTTTTAGCGCTCAAATAGTTCAAAAAGTGGCCATGAAAGGATTTTTTTTTCTCCAAAAGTCGCCTTGAAAAAACAGTTTTAGCCTTGAATAATCCTTAGATTTAGGTAAGAAAATCCTGTATGATCCATCTAATAACCGACTATCGAACGCTCAAATAATGAAATACTAATGAAATTATTTGTATAAAACGGCTGCATTTTTAAAAAAATATTTCCGAAATCATAAAAAACATATATGAAGAGTATAAGTAAAAACTTTAACAGAGAGGTACAGAAAAGTATATCAGGGTTTCTTTATGCATGTATTGTGTACATATGTATCATATACATATATTCGATATGTCTTTTTCTTAATTCTAATATGAACTTCTTGTTAATTATTTGTTAATTGTTATAATGCGCTTATATAGAGGTAGTATTGATAAATTTTCCTTCTTTCACGTACTCGACAATACATTCACGCATGCGCAAAAGTACCGGTTTATTTATAGACATCACACTATGGCAGGTTTATATAGATAAATACGCGCTAGGAGTAAGCGTATCGGCTTAGTCGAGAGGTTACTTCGCCTTAGATTGTTCTAAATTCAACTGTCACTTGAAATTTCGTGGGTTCGAATCCCACAAGAACCTCTGACGCCCTCCGATACTTTTCTTCTGTTTTTATTTGTATCAGTAATTAGGGATATGGTATTATAAATATTTATTTTCGGGTACGAATAACTGTTTCAAGGGGGGAAATGAAGTACCGGTTGGTATGGTCATTTCACTAAACTTCGCACGAACTAATTGATCTTGGTCGTAAGAATGTTGTCCATCTATATAGTGTCTACTAATCAAGTTCTTCTTTTCACAATAAAAATCAATTTCATTGCTTATATAAATTAAGTACATTTTCTGATGAAAACATTCACGTGAATGATAGTTGTAATACTGTTTAATATCTGTGAATTTACTCTTACGAAGATTTTTTTTTGTACGAAGTTAAGTGAAACAGTTCCTGCGTATGTGATCATTATACTAAAACACATATCGTAGCTAGCCTACATTAATTGTATGTCCGATTTGCTAATTGGTATAAATACGAATAAAGTAACAACCAACATAACTGAGTAATAATTAAATGTCACCTCGATTTTTTTGTTAGTAAAGCATAAAAATAATATTATGACTCAGTGAGCAATTACATTTACTAGCTTGTAAAATTAATTGAGTCCCAGTAAGTCGTATTTTTTTAATGCCAAATTGATTTGTTGTTTGTTAATATTTATGAAACGTCCTGGAACAGTACTAGTAAATATTAACATGCCTGGTGTCAATAATGCTCCGATTTTTTTGAATATATATATATATATATATATATATATATATATATATATATATATATGTTTTCCTCTTGATTCAGATAAGAAATTTTTAGCATTCATGTATTGTTAGAATAATAAGGAACAACAAAAAGGTCATGCGAAGAACCCAACATATATTAAATATGAACTTACTCCAGAAGGGGTGCCAGGACAGGTCCTCAGATGAGCGATTCATCATGAACTCTCTTGTTTTTTAGATGTGGAAAAATCAGTAGTTATTAATTTAAGAAGTCCCCAAAAATTTGTAGACAATCACATGCTCAGAAAATAAAAAGATTATCAGCGATTTATTTCAATAGAAAACACTTTTTAATTCTACCATGTACAAATTTATTAGATTGATCTACTGAACAAAATCAAGTGTTTCACAGATATAGGGTGCCTTTAAAGTCAGATAGATTTCTCCAAACAACAGAAGCCAACTTTTGTGTCGGTCTTTCGTTTTCTTTCGAGATGTCTTAATAGTCTCTACCGTATACATATAAACACAATGGTGAAAAACAATGATAGACAAAAAGTTAAAAAAGTGTATCTTAAAAACAGTTAAGTTCATGTTTATAGAGAAAACACTAGTAAAAAATGCAATTCCCCAAAAAGTTAGGCATCTAGGATTTGATCCTTATTGCAGCACTATATAAATGGATATCCAAGCATATACAGAAAACTGCATTCATCACAAAAAAAAAGGTGAAAAATACTTCTGCAGTATATAAATGACACATAAAATTCCACATTAATGCTGAATAGCATCATTTACCTTTCGATCTGTACCAGATTTGAGCATCACCACACTCTCATTGCATACAATCTAAAAATTTCCAAGTAGGTACGCCTCTGATGCACGGTTTTATTTGACATATATTGCAGTCTGCCTCCTGGGGACCTACCTGTGTGAGAGACTGAAGGACCATCACTCTCTACAACCACATGCCCTGGTTGGGCTTCTGGCGCTGGTAAGACTAGCCTCTGTGTCCATCCTTGTGCCTTTTGACATAGGGTCAAAAAAAAAAAAGTTCCGTTTCTGGTCTTCCAACTGATCCTTTTTTGTGTCACCTGCTGTAAACAGAAGTGACACATAGGGATTACTTTTCCGTTGTCTGTCTGTCCACCCCTCTGTCTGTCCGTTACACTTTTTTCCATCACACTTCAGCAGGTGACACACGTGTTCCAGAGAACACTCTTTTTAACAACCAACCCTATGTTTATTTTACCATTCGCCTTTAAAAAAATCTTTTCCCTTTCTTTACTTTTCCTCTTTTTTTCTTTTGCTGGAGACCAGACTAGACTAAACACATATATATTTTTTTCATACAGAACTTGTCTTTATATACCTCAAAGATGTTTGTGTATATAGATCTTTGGTATATTGCTTCAATCTAATCAATTTTCCAGAAAACACAAGGTTTTAAAATTAACATCATTGTGGAGGTTTGTTTGATTACATGGCTTCATGAACTTTAACTTCATTTTACTTCATTTTGACACATTGTCATACAGAACAGACCCAGATCAGACAGCTCTTCCTGTCTGATCAGGGTCTCTTTTGCACTTACAATAGTGCAGTTCAGATTCTACACAGTCTGCACAGCATTTCAAGTTTAATATATGAATATTCTTAGAAACTTATACATGAATATTCATGAAGTAAAAATAAGTTAATTTAATCCCTCCCCGAAATGATAATATTCAATATATTTAACTTTATTGTATATATGAATTTCTACAATAGTTTTCCTGTTTCTCCAAAGTGTAAAGCCAAGCACCTGTCAAAAGGAGTGATAGACAGTACATGCAGAACTATATTTAAAGAAGCGCACGTCCAGTCCCTTCCACAGGCAGAGAGACGGGTTGTGTTCAATATATTCCTGGCCTTGTTAACAACTCGTCTTGAAGGTGTAGTAGCATTTTATTACATGTTTTAACCCTTTCCCTCATATAGACTCATTTTGACGCACTCAATAGGTACCACATAAAGCCTGATCTGCAGAAAGCCAAACTCAAACCTTACCAAATTTAATTGTAAAATCCTCATTACCAGACCACTGAGGAGCAGCGAACAGCATAAAACCTGATCAGCCTGCGAGTTACTCGCAGGCTGATCTGGTTTTATGCTGTTTGCATAGGTCTTTTCATGGTATCCGCTATGAGGGAAAGAGTTAATGCTTCTGAATTTGAACTTTATTGAAATGGCTGTTGCTTTGCTTTCTATTTCAGAATGCCATACAGTTGAATGAAAGATTTTCACTGTATATGACTCTGTAAGTTTTATCCAATACATGTTAAGAAACACAATCACTGAAGATGATGAGATCTATGATGATGAAGATTCAGTTTGTAGTTTGACAGTTTTCAGCTTAAAGATACAAGGGGTGTTCGAAAAGTATCTGGAAAAGTGTCATAACTTATTTATTAATATGGTTATTAGAATAAAACTTTCAAAAGTGATACTTTGACATATTTTGAACTTTAGTCCAAAAGAGAAAAGGAAACAAATTGCACTCAGGCAAATTCCACAGTCACTATTGTAACGTCAGGTAACATTAGGCAGGGCAAATTTTGCAAATCTTCACATGTTTACTTGTCTTTAAAGATCTCATATAGACATATTCCCAACGTCAAAAACTGCCCAAAGTATACGGTCTGCTTCCAAGACCTTTTCTCAAGGCCTATGTAATGTCATGGACAGAAATCTGAAGTCATTTCCATTAATATTGGAAGACGGGAACATTTGTTTAGTGAAAACTGTAAATATGGCACTAGAAAAGCATTATCCCCGAAAATTTTGTATAGTAATGTGTAAAATGAAACCAGAGACGAAGAAAACCATCGCTTTAAAGATGACCCTGCACACAATGTTGCGGACCACCCAAGATCTGAACGTCCGTGCATGACGTCAGGAAAAGAGGACACAATTGAGGAATTGTTTTGGAAACAATCAGTAAAATTGCACAGGAGCATTTCAGGACATACTTTTATAAGTAGATCCATAGGTGGGAGATTGGTGTATCGTGCAAAGGAAAAAAAATTGAAAAGATATAATTTTAGATGTGTCAGATAGTCTATACAGATGCCCCGCTCAACGTTATCGGGTGTTGCCATAGTGACTGGAATTTGCATCAGTGCAGTTTGTATCATATTTGCTTTCGGATTAAGTTCAAAATATATTAAAGTATTATTTTATGAGATTTCTTTCTAATAATCATATCAATGAAAAAGTTATGGCAGTTTTCCGGATACCTTTTGAACACCCTTGTACCTTGACCCTAACATTGATTCATTTAATAAATTGAGTGTGATAGCCATATACCTCATGTTTCATATACCTCACATTACATTTACCTCACATGACTTATACCTCACATTACATATACCTCACATTACATTTACCTCACATGACTTATACCTCACATTTCATATACCTCACATTACATTTACCTCACATGACTTATACCTCACATTACATATACCTCACATTACATATACCTCACATGCCATTTACATCACATGACTTATACCTCACATTCCATATACCTCACATTACAATTACCTCACACGACTTATGCCTCACATTCCAATTACCTCACATGACTTATATTTCACATTTCATACACCTCACATTACATTTACCTCACATTACATATACATCAAATTATATTTACCTCACATAACTTATACCTCAGATTACATATACCTCACATTTCATTTACCTCACATAACTTATACATCACATTACTTATACCTCATTTCATTTACCCCACATAGCTTATACCTCACATTACATATACCTCACATTACATTTACCTCACATAACTTATACCTCACATTACATATACCTCATTTCATTTACCTAACATGACATATACCTCACA
>CM037781.1:31689266-31739266 GCA_021229015.1 Solen grandis | reverse complement strand
TATTCTTAATCTTTGATACCTCTTCACAGACCAAGTTATATTCATATTCAGTATATATTTGGATAGTAACGTCATTTCTGTAACCTTCATGTGACATTAATTTGGTTATCATTTAATGCATCATGACATTGTGGTGGGGGCACAAATTATAGTCAGCAGAAATGGCTCTTAGCTGTTTTGAATGTTTTTTTAGCTCACCTGAGCACAACGTGCTCATGGTGAGCTTTTGTGATCGCCTTTTGTCCGTCGTCCGTCGTCCATCCGTGCGTCTTGCGTCAACTTTTCCTTTAAACAACTTCTCCTCCTAAACCACTGGATGGATTTTGACCAAACTTCACAGGAATCATCCTTATCATGACCTCTATCAAAGTTGTTCAAATTATTTTGATTGGGTGAATAAGTAGGTCACAGGAGCTAAAAATAGATTTTTAAAATGCAATCTTAGAAAATCTTCTCCTGCAAAACTGTAAGGCCTAGAGCTTTAATAATTTGTATGTAGAATTGTCTTATGAACATCTACAAAAGTTGTTCAGATCATGACCCTGGGGTCAAAATTGGCCCCGCCCCAGGGGTCACTTGTTTTACATAGACTTATATAGGAAAAACTTTAAAAATCTTCTCCTATGAAACCATAAGGCCTAGAGCTAAGATATTTGGTATGTAGCATCATCTAATGGTTCATTACCAAGATTGTTCAAATCATAGCCCTATGGTGATAAATGACCCAGCACCAGGGGTTACTTGTTTTACATAGAGTTATATAGGAAAATCTTAAAAATCTTCTTTTATGAATCCATAAGGCCTAGAGCTTAGATAATTAGCTCACCTGAGCCCAACGTGCTGATGGTGAGCTTTTATGATTGCCTTTTGTCCGGCGTCTGTCGTCCGACCATCTGTCCGTGCGTGCGTGCGTCTTGCGTCAACTTTTTCCATTAAACAACATCTCCTCCTAATCCGCTGAAGGGATTTTGACAAAATTTCACAGGAATCATCCTTATGATGTCCTCTAACAAAATTGTACAAATTATTATGATTGGTTGAAAAAGTAGGTCACAGGAGCTAAAAATAGATTTTAAAATGCAATCTTAGAAAATCTTCTCCTGCAAAACTGTAAGGCCTACAGCGTGTAGAATTGTCTTATAAACCTTTACAAAAATTGTTCAAATCATGGCCCTAGGGTCAAAATTTGCCCTGCCCCAGGGGTCACTTTATTTTACATAGGCTTATATAGGGAAAACCTAGAAAAATCTTCTCATCAGAAACCACATGGCCTGGTGTTAAGATATTGGGTATGTAGTATTGTCTGGTGGATCTCTACTTAAGTTGTTCAAATCATGGCCCTTGGGTGAAAATTGGCCCTGCCCTAGGGGTCACTTGGTTTTACATAGGAAAAATAGAAAAATCATCTCCTGAAATACTGCAAGGCTTAGAGCTTGGATATTTGGTATGTAGAATTGTCTTGTGAACTACTACAAAAGTTGTTAAAATAATGACCTCTGGGTCAAAATTGCCCTAGCTCCAGGGGTCATTTTATTTTACAAAGGCTTATATAGGGAAAAACTAGAAAAACCTTCTTATCAGACACCACATGGCCTAGAGCTTAGATATAAGGCTTGTACCATTGTCTAGTGGATCTCTACCAAAGTTGTTCAAATCATGGCCCTTGGGTCCAAATTGGGTCCGCCCCAGGTGTCACTTGATTTTACATAGGCTTATATAGAGGAAGAAAGGAAAATCTTCTCAGAAACCACAAGGTCAAGAGTTAAGATATTTAGTATGTAGCATTATACAGTGCCTTTAGAGCAATGGTACTCAGGTGAGCGATACAGGGCCATCATGGCCCTCTTGTTGTTGTCAAGAGTTATGATTTTTAAAATGAAGAAATACATCTTAGTTTTTTTCAAAATTGTGTTTAATTATTTGAAGTATTTCGTGTATTATTAAACAATAAATGACCCATATAAGACTTTAAATTATTGGTATAGATTAGTCATTTCACTTCATTACCTTTTAAAGCGACCAGGGCAGCTTTTCGCATAATGAAAATTAGTTACTAAATTATATTTCTTATTAGGTTTAAAATTTAAATTTTTATAAGGATCAGTTATGATTTTGTTTTTCATCACTTACTGAAATAGGGTTTTATATTGCCAATATAGGTAAGTTTTACTCAGTAAGTAATGTTGTGCAATTTTAAAGTTCACTGTGCTAAAAATCTTTAATGAGATATATGTTTATTTTGTTGATAGTTAAATAAACATTGTAAACAAGTTTTATTGTTAAGAAAATTTTACAAAATTGTTTTTATATATTTTTTATTTTAAATGACAGATACCTTGAATGACAAGACATATGACAATATAAAATATGCCTGTCCTGCAATTTTATCAATTCAAGGGCCATAACACTGGAGTGTCTGAGACTTTCTGGCTGGTTATCAAATCTTGCCAAGATATATTACCAGTGCACATTATGTCCAGTCGGCAAACTGGTCACATTTGTGAGACAAGGCATGTACAAATAATTTTCCAATAGTTCCTCAATTCAAGGGCCATAATTCTGGGGTACAAGGCACTCTGGCTGGTTATTAATTTGTCAAGATATTGTGCTATACACATGAGACCAAGTTTTAAAGATTGGTTCATGTTTGTTAGAGTTAGAGTGCAGATACTGTTAATTTAGCAGTTTTTTGTCAATTCAAGGGCCATTACTCTGGAGTGTCTGAGCCAATCTGGCTGGTTATCAAATTAGGTCAAGATATTGTACCTATACACACCAAATTTGGTAAAGATGGGTTCACATTTATCAATAACAGAAAGTAGACACTGTTAATATGCCCTTTTTAATCAATTCAAGGCCTAACTCTAGGGTATTGGAGACTTTCTGGATAGTTATTGAACTTGGCTAAAATACTGTGCCCATACACATTGTGACCAAGGTGGGTAAAGATTGGTTCACATTAGTGTAAAAAGAGTGAAAAACCTGAGTAGGAGCCACCTGCTGACCTCTGGTGAATCTTTATTCAATTGGCATATAAAAAGTGCAGTTTATTTATTAGTCTCCTACAGGCATCGCCGAAAAGGACTATAGGTTTGCACTCCATCCGTCTGTCAGTCTGTCCGTCCATCCATCACACGTTTTCTGGACTTTTTTATTTAACGCTTGCAGATATTGATCTAATATTTGGTATGTGAGTCTACTACCATGAGTTACAGATCAAGTTCGATTTTCGTTCTGGTCCACTGATTTTTGACAAAATTACAGGCCTTGGACTTAGAAAATTTCTTTAAAATAGCAGTTTTCCTAACTTTTTAGCTCGACTATTCAAAGAATATGAGAGCTATTATAGTCGCCCTGGCGTTGGCGTTGCAGCTTTTGGTTAAAGTTTTGCGCGCAAGTTACTATCAACCTTATATCTCAATAACCATTTATGGTATTGACTTGAAAGTTTATAAATATGTTCAGGGGCATCAGACAACCAAGGTAGATAACTCTTAACTGAATTTAATATGAATTATGGCCCCTTTTTAACTTAGAAATTTTTGATAAAGTTTTGCATGCAATAGAATATTTGGTTAAAGTTTTGCGTGCAAGCTACTATCTAGTTTGTATCTCAATAACCATTCATGGTATTGACTTGAAAGTTTATGAATATGTTTAGGGGCATCAGACAACCAAGGTAGATAACTCTTGATGGAATATATTACAAATTATGGCCCTTTTTAACTTAGAAATTTTGGTTAAAGTTTTGCATGCAAGATACTCTAATGCTTATATCTCAGTATCCAGGTATGCAATTGATTTGAAACATCTTTAATATGATAAGGGGTACATGTATCATACTTTCATGGTAGATAACTCTTGATAGAATATGTTACAAATTATGCCCCTTTTTAACTTAAAAAATTTGGTTAAAGTTTTGCATGCAAGGTACTTTCATGCTAATATCTCAGTATCCAGGCATGCGATTGATTTCAAACATCTTTAATATATTTAGGAGTATCATACTATCAAGGTAGATAACTTTTGATGGAATATATTACAAGTTATGGCCCCTTTTTTATCTTAGAAATTTTGTTTGAAGTTTTGCATGCAAGGTACTTTCATGCTTATATCTCAGAGTCCAGGCATGGGATTGATTTGAAACATCTTTAATATGTTTAGGGGTATCATACTATAAAGGAAGATAACACTTGATTGAATATATTAAAAATTATGACCCCCTTTTAATTTAGAATTTTGGTTAAATTTTTGCATTCAAGCTACTATGCAGCTTATATAAATTGCTGGTGGAATTGACTAGAAAGTTAAGGAGTGTCTTCAGGGGCATCAGAAAACTAAGGAGGATAACTTTTGGACTGAATTTTATAAAAATTATGGCCCTTTTCTAACTTGGATTTTTGGTTAAAGTTTTGCATGCACAGTGTAATTGTGCTTATGTCTCAGTAACTAGGCATGGGAATGATTTGACATCATAAAAATAAAAGTATCAGACTATCAAGGTATATAATTTTTGACTATTATTATGTACAGGGTATTTGATTTACTAACAAGCATTTTGAATAGTCGAGCGTGCTGTCTTCTTACAGCTCTTGTTGATATTTATTGCCGTTTGATTTTCATCAAAAGTATTTATCAAATAATTGACTTGTGTGCAGTGTGAAGAGGGGCAGAGGTTTAAGTTTTCTTTTTGCCTGTAGGGGCCTTTCAGAATACTTTTTTTGTAGTTGTGTGAAAGTTATGTAGCAGAGGTATTAGTCACCCTCAGTTCAGTTGATGCTCTAGTTTGCAGTGAAAATAAACTATAGAATTTAACATAAAAAGGAGCTCAACAATATTCAGTTACCTACTTTTTGATATTTGCACTAGGACTGTCATTGACAGGAATTTTACATATTGATACATCAAGACACATATATTGACAATACATTGATATATTATTTACTTTAAAATGATGCATTAAGGAATCATTCTTTTGGAATGCATAACATATATTTTAAACAATAAGCAAGCAATATTCAAATTTATTTCATTTCATTTTCATAAAAGAGCATTACATTCTTTGTCAACACTTTTTGAGGTAATTCACAAAGGAGAGTAGCTCTAATGGTTATCCAGCAAGAATTTATGTTGAGGTTTGAATTCATAACAGCAGCAGAACATTTGACAATTTGCTTTTTATGTTAACTTGTAGACAAGATATTTTTGTTGTCATTAACTTTAATCAGTGTATTGATAGTTTTTTTTATTGGGTTTAATGTCCCACCAACAGTATTTCAGTCATTTGGAGACAATGTCTACTCGAGATAGATATAGTGCTGCCACACTGCAGTATCACACTATAGACATGTAGCATGGAATCACACCCAGTCACATTATCCTGACATCAGGCTAACCAGTCCTGCAACTACCCTTATATGCTGAGCACCAAGCAAGGGACCTATACTACATGTAGTACCATTTTTTATATGCCCATCTTAAGATGGGGCGTATTATGTGAACACTCATGGCTGGCGGGCAAAAATACACAAAATACTTGAAATTGTGATTGTCCGGGCTCTAACTTCAATACCGTTAGTCCAATCCTTTTCAAACTTTTCACACATGTGCATGGCCATAATATCTCGGATGAGTTCGATATCCAGCATTATCGCATGAATGACTTAGAAGTTATGGCCCTTGATGTACACAAAATACTTGATATTGTGATTGTCTGGGCTCTAACTTCAATATTGTTTGCCCAATCCTCTTCAAACTTTCCACATGTGCATTGCCATAATATCTTGGCTGAGTTCGATATCCAGCATTATCATGTGAATGACTTTGAAGTTATGGCCCTTGATGTACACAACATACTTGAAAATTTGCTTGTCCCTAGTCCTTAGACCCTATGAGGTGTTGTCAGATCTTGCAGTTAATTAATGGAAATGTATCAACATTTTTTTTTTTATGATTAACATTCATTAACTAATGGGATTTTGGAATTATTTTGCTTATTTATGGACAGTAGCTTGTTTCTCTGAGCTATTTCTGATAGTCCCCATACTATGATGGGCGTATTTTGTGGCAGTCCTGACCCTTGTTTACGACTGGTATGTTGTAGCTGGGAGTGTATTGATGTACAACTTTTAGAATAAATGCAAAATCATATACCAAGTATTGTTGATTCATCAATATCAGTATAGGTATCAATGACATCTTGTATATTCATTTATTTACATGTATTTGTTTATATAAAATGATTTAAAATGATAAGAAAATCTAACTACTTTTGACAAAAATTTATTTTGGTCACGAAACACGTAAAGTAACAAAACAAATAAAAATATCAAACATAATATCATTTTGTTTATTTACCGGTTATCATGCACCTTTTTTCACACTGGCTTTATACAGATTACATAAGGGAGAAGGAAGCAATGCCTCAGTTGGAAGAATATGCTGTCATGTTAACCCTTTTCCTTATAGAGGAAACCTTCAAAATACCTATGCGAACAACATAAAACCAGATCAGCCTGCAAGTTACTCGCAGGCTGATCTGGTTTTATGCTGTTCACTGCTGTCTGGAAATGAGGATTTTTTAATTAAATTTGGTAAGGTTTAACTCTGGTTTTCTGCAGATCCGGCTTTATGTGGTACCTATTGAGTGCATCAAATGAGTCTATATGAGGGAAAGGGTTAAGGAACACTCATCTGTAATATATTCAAACCCTTACAATGCTGTGGGCTCTTGTGATTCCCTTTGTGACCAGTGCAGACAAAGACCTGCCTTCACATCCATGCAGTCTGATCATGGTCTGCTCTGTTAGCTATTCAGTTAATTATTTTTTTTTTCAGCAAGCACCCCATAAGTAACTAATGGTACAGCCCAACATGAAGGAGGACAAGTTCAATTAAAAATTTGACAAAAACTTGAGTGTTTTTAATATGCAATCATTGTTTATGATCACTATTACAATATTGGTCTTGTGTTTATTTACATTCTTTCTTTTTCTGATACCCATTTCTTGCATTTTTCATTATACCTGAGTAATGTATACATATTTATTATAAGCTTATAACAATATAAACAACAAATAACATATTCACAAAGAACTCTGAGCAAATTAAAGATGACAATGAAGATCTGACAATTTTTCAAACATGAGATTAGAACATTTAACGTATGTCTAAACTTCAAAACACAGGCACCTGGCTTTGTTTTACCAGTATCCATGTATAATGTCATGTATAGCTATATAACTGTACATTTAAATACCCAAATGTACTGAAAATCTACTGAAAACTATCAAACATTCAAAATTGTTTATTTTTATACATTTGATAGATTTCTTTAACTGAACATCTTAAAATGAATATGTCCTCAACTCATACAGCTTTGAAGATAAGAAGTCCCTTCTATACTAACATAGAAAGAGGAAATTTTGCATAGGTTCTATACGTTTTAACAGAAAAGGTCTTCAGTTTCTTCAAGATTTTTGAGTTGAGGAAAATCATAATAGAGATGCTCAAGAAGTGCAGGCATCACTACTGGTATTTCTCATATTGCTTGGAAAAGAAAAAAAAAGGTCGCTGGAAAAGTTTGGCCAAATGTGAATCAGATCTGCATGTGTCCACTTATCACAAAAAAATGTTATATCAAAAAATGGATTCCAAATTTGAATCCATGTTTAATCATGGGACTAGTCTGATCAGATCAAATACAACCTTGATTACTGTATATACATACATGCATTTTCTTGTGAACTCAGCAAAATAAAAAGGCACTGGCAAACACTATATTTAACATATAGTTCATAAATTGCATACTGGTATATGAGTAACACAGCTGTAAGCCATATATCTAAGTGTAATTTTGCTTGAAAAAACTACAGCAGGTGGACTCCTGTAGCATATAAATATATATGTATATATTTTTATGTATACAGCAAAAAAAAAAAAAATATAATTTTGAATAAAAGCCCTGAGTGACCGTTCCTGATTGATATATTAAACAAATAATACATTTTAGAATAGGGGTCTCTTGTTTAAAAATAGCATTCTGAAAACTTCTATATACTATAAATAACGCTACTTAAAGACTAGCTCTTGATTATAGATCACCCTGAGTTTTATAGTATCTCTTTCAATACACATAAACACCATCTCAGTGAAATAATATCTTAAGTTGACAATATCCTTGATTAAAAAATTAATCTCTCTTCGTAAACTCTAGGTCAACAATTAAGATAAAAACCTGCATCTCATCATCTCTATATATATTTCTGAATAACTTGTCAAAAGATTAATATTTTCATAGGTCTTGAATTTTTACTACTAATACTAATAACACATGTTTATGGTGTATTTATTTTTGTAAATCATTCAATCAAGAAATAAAGTTTATTATTTAACATGAAATGATACTATACCCAAAACATGGTATTTTACTCTTCATTTACAGCTTAAGATTTCAAAATCTAGATTTCAAGTATTGCTACTTTTGCAAGTGTAAGTGTTTCCAATAACAAAGCCAAATCTATATGCCCATCCCCTGCTGTTTCAAACTGGAGGCATAAAAAGAAAAAAAAGGAACTATACTTTCAATGAGACTAGAACATGTTGACCGATGATGTAAGCGATTTGTTTTACAGTAATTGGTACTTTAAGACTTAATTTGGCCATACCATTTTACCACATGAAAGTATGGACAATTACCATTGCTGCTGGGATACAGAGAAATTATTTTCATCCTGACTTAACAACCAGCATAAACCCAAATCATCCAAATTGGAATTACTTTGCTGATCAGGTTATATAATGTTTGCTACTCAGTGAAAATACTGAAAATAACTAATAACAATTTGATGAGGCTTTAAATGTTACATGGTAGATAACAGATACATCTGCTTGGTAAATGCTTGATACATGTATTTCAAGGAAATCATAGAGCCATGAGGGCTGCCGTCATCAGTGCAGTTGCTGCCACCATTATATAGCCAGTCTTGTACACTTGATCTAGCTTGAAGCCCATCGCATTGTCCCAGAACTGGAAGATTAACATGTATAATTAGTATGATAAACAAACTTGACCATGAGATAAATAGGAACCCGTCCTTCAGTGAATGCATCATCAGTTGAGATTTCCCTCAGATATAGAATTTTAAAATTCTAAAAAGTTAAAGACCAATTTCTGTAAAGGCATGCTGATAATTAGATGTGTGTAAGAAAATATTTCCCCCCCCCCTCTAGATTAATAAATAAGGTGGTTATAATGGACTTATAGGTGATGAAAATGATACAGAACAATTATACATGTATAGTGAAAAAAGTTCCAATACTCACCAGATGCCGTATTCCTGCACATGTATGGTAGCTGAGACAGAAAGCAAGACTGAACTTGGTGGCTGTAATCAGACCGGTTCCCAGCGTACCCCAACTCTGTATCATTGACAGGTAACCAGCATAGTCTGAGCTCCCACACAGGTATATCAGAGGGGCTGCATACAGGGCTGTAACAGGGAGCCAATAAACATAAGATGGCCGGGGTAAAAGGGTGAGAATTTTAGGTTTCAAATATGAAAATACACAGTTAAGCCACAGTTAGCTTTTACATGTGAAAAAAAACAACAAAACATCTGTTAAGTGTTTAAGACATTGTAGACTTCACCTGTACAAAAACATAACCTGTTTTAAGCAGTGTTAGCTTTCAGCTGTACAAAGAACCCACCTGTATAAAGAAACCATCTTGTTTTAAGCAGCCAGATTTAAAATTCAGGCACAATCTGCATCTTGCAGCTACATGGACGAAGTCACTTCTTTGTCTAAATCCAATCCTTTAAAAAGGTGATTGCACACAGTCATGATTAGACACCTGAATAAGGACATCTTAGAGACTGAGTAAAGGAGCATTAGGGGATAAGTCAATTCACTTGCTACTGATACATATTGAAAAAAGAAAGAAAATGTGTCTCTGAGACACTATTGCTCCACTGGGATATGGTCAGAACCAAATATTTGCTTGTATTTTTTAAAGTTATATAATGATGCACATTTGTATTACGTTTCATGATGATGTGAAGTTACCTTTATAGAAGTAGTAGTAGTATTTGGGTTTACCGTCGCTGTGATAGTATTTCAATCATATAGCAACGTCCAGCTAAACCTGGGGCAGAATGTCCAATTTTACCAGGTAACAGCCCAAACTTTAAAATAAATACTACCCGTAAATAAACCATATCATGACATACATGTATGTCAAATTCAGGAAGATGTGCAATCATCTTCATAGAAAAAATAGTTTAAATGCAAATGCAGAACAACCAATTTTACCATGTTCATAAAACATTGAAATATAGGTCATAGCCATAAATTTGCAGGGTTCATTCTAGAACGCGCCTTTGCGTATTTGGCGCTTAGAAATATTGTTTGGCGCAAAGAAAATACCGTTAATGTGCCAATCGGGCGCACTGTCTGCCGAGAAAAAAAGCTTTGACGACCGGAACATTATTCTGATCATATAATATCGCATAATCAAGTGCACTATCAAAATTATAACCGCTTTTATTAAAGCATCTCTGATTGGCTGTGATAGCGATATTTTCATCATGTTAGCATATTACAACCAATCAAGATCGGCGTTTCTTTTCCAATTCGTAATTTGCAAAGATGGCTGAAAAACGAAAGCGAAAGACACTTTTCGAATATGGTCGAAGCAACAAAAGACAAGTAGTGATGAAAGTGATAATAAATCAGTGGAAAATAATGATAAAAGATGCCCTCAGCCGATAGTTGAACAGATACATCAGATACAGTTACTGTTAGTTCGTCACAAGAAAGTAAGCAACATTTAGCTTGAAAAGTTTTCTTGGTTCAAATACGATAACGATAAAAGTATACTGTATTGTGACGTACATATGCAAAATAAAATCTAAATAAATAAACAAAATTCCCTAAGAAGGATCAATGCACTTTCGTTCAAATATGACAACCAGGTATGCAGAAAGTAGAAATCATGGGGGTGAACTGAAAGCTTAATAAATGAAACGGTAATTGAAACCCGGATTTTCTACAGCCGTATATAAATTTGACTTCAAAATGCCCTTAAATACTGGAAAGAGAAGAAGTACAGAAGGCTTTTAATAGCTAATGATAGTGATTGTTTGTCATAACCAAAACATGATGTTGTTCAACAAACATAAAAAGTTCAAAAATTTAGAAAAAGGTCTAAAGTTTTAGTTTTCTTCATAATTTGTGGATGTTTCAAAGACACTAGCAATATTGAATGACATTTAAGAGGCATGGATCACTTATAAGTCACTTTTTGTTTGTTAAGATATATTTTGTATTGACCCCTGTGTTTTGGAAATGTCCCCACTTTTTTGCCAACAGTGGGCCCTTTGACCCCACTGATTTCATTTCTAGAATGAACCCTGAATTTGTATAAATATTAAAAAGTTTTTATCATGATGAGCATGGGTACCTAGCTTAATGAAGATTTGATATCATCTTCACAGAAAAAAAGTTTAAATGCAAAGGTAAACCTGGGGCAGAACAATCAATTTTACCATGTTCATCCAACTGTGAAATATACTATATTATATCATATAGGTCACAGCCATATATCAGTATAAATATTAAAGAGATTAAATCATGTGTTGCTAGTTTCATAAAGATGTGAAATTATCTTGGTAGAAAAAAAAACAACACAATTTAAATGAAAAGGTAAACCTGAGACAGAACAACAAATTTTACCATGTTCATCCAATCATGAAATATAGGTCACAGCCATAAATTTGCAAAAATATAAATTGACCATATCATAATGTACATGTAAATCTAGTTTCATAAAGATGTATCTTCACATCTAATATTAATATTACAAAGTAACACCTTCAAACTTCTTTTTTTTAATTATTTCAAAATTTCTGTCAGAAATGCCATTTTTAGCATTCTGAACACTATGTAGCTGCATTTATTGGAGTAACACCTCCTCAACTATCTCTTTGTTCAGAAATATCTTTTTAGGCTTTAGTTGCAAACATAACATACAATGCATCTTTAATGAGACATTATTTCCGTGATTAAGTGATGTCTTGCTAATCACAGGTGGAGGGAAACGTCAAGCACACAGAAGTGCCTGGGTAGATCTAATGACCTGATGTAAACCAGCGAGAAGGTTTCCTCACCTTGAATATCCAACTGACCCAGTCAAGATTTAGCCATGGAGACCTCCACCCTTCACAGTTAGTCATGGAGACCTCCACCCTTCACAGTTAGTCATGGAGACCTCCACCCTTCACAGTTAGTCATGGAGACCTCCACCCTTCACAGTTAGTCATGGAGACCTCCACCCTTCACAGTTAGTCATGGAGACCTCCACCCCACCCTTCACAGATAGTCATTGAGACCCCCCCCTTCACCGATAGTCATGGAGATCCCCCCCCAACCATCTTCACTGATAGTCACTGAGACCCCCCACCCTTCACCGATAGTCATGGAGACCCCCCCCCCCCCCCCCCCCCACACACACCAATAGTCATGGAGACCCCTGCCCTTTACTAGTAGGTGGCAGGACAGGATTAGACAGCGATTCAAAGTTGGAACAAACTTAATGATGTAACGTTCTCAATACAAAGTTACTACTGAGAAGACTGCAGTATTACTTCCTATTTGTCAACAAGTTGCTTGCAGACAGATCAGGTTTGTGCTGGTCATTCCCTGTAAAGATTGGGGAAAAAAGACTGTGTTAAGTTCCTTTAAAGGCTGGTTAGGTCTTATGTGGTAATCTGTCACTTACCTCCTGTTACTACAGCTCCTGTTATCCTGTTTGTGATGGACAGACCAGATGTTATTTGTAACCTGAAAAAACAGAAACAATAGTAGCACTTGTAATATATTACGGTTAAGTAAAAAATGTATAGGCATTGAACTAAGTAACTTTAGACCTTTGGGTGCCTGGATAGCATAATGGTAATGCGCCGCGCTTCTCACAAATGCGTCCCAGGTTATAGATTCCTGGTCATGTAGGTGAGAAAGTACAGTGGTCGTCCGTCCAGATGCGTTGGATTTCTCCAGGTTCTCCAACTTCTTCCAACAATATTGACCACATACGCTGCCACCAGAGCCATCGAGAGTGATCAATATAAGTTGTGATAACTTATTTTGTAACTGATGTAAAATAAATAAAAGTTCAAACTTTTTAAACAATGATTTTTTTCTTTACCATGCGGACTGTGAGAATATGAGCTGCAAGATTGTATGAGCTAACAGAGGAGACCCAGATCAGACAGCTCCTATAGGAGTTGTCGATCTGGGTCTGCTCTGTTTGCCAATGTGTCAAAATGAGTCTATATGAAGAACGGTAAAGGGTTTTAAACAATATTGTGGCTCAGATTCTACACAGTATGCATAGCATGAACCATTTAAATTTCATACATTAATTTTCATCAAGTAATAAACTTATAACAAGTAAATGATGTAAGGCATTAAGTGAGTTTAATAAACAAATCTTTAGTAGATCACTTACTTGTAAACAGTAAGATGAGGAGACAAGGGTCTATTTAACTGCCTGTTTTTCGTCCAAAAGACTTCCATTTTCTCACCTGCCTTGGTTGCTGCCTTAGAGGAGACCGGCTGGATTATACTGTAATAAAGTAAAGTCTTTGTTTCTTAACTTACTAGTTATCTTCTATAAATAAAGAATTATTATTATTATAAAACTCAGCCTACTGTTATTTATTACTTTCTTTTAAAAGTAAAGGGGATCCCAATAGTTCACCTTGAGCACTGAGCTCAGGTGAGTTAACCCTTTCCCTCATAGAGGAAACCATGAAAAAGCCTATGCGAACAACATAAAACCAGATCAGCCTGCGAGTAACTCGCAGGCTGATCAGGTTTTATGTTGTTCGCTCTCCTCAGTGGTCTGGAAATGAGGATTTTGTAATTAAATTTGGTAAGGTTTAACCGTGGTTTTCTGCAGATCAGGCTTTATGTGGTACCTAATGAGTGCGTCAAAATGAGTCTATATGAGGGAAAGGGTTAAGATCAATCTGTCAATATCTTTAAACTATTTTCAATAACTTTAGGTTTCCCTGTACAGTTCATTACCTCAAATGAATTCAAATATATTCAGAGAAATACCCACCTGTAAAGTGGGATTTACATTTTGTACATCCAAGATGACAGATTTCTTAAATTGCATGAATTAGAACATAGTTACATAATAAATGAAAGTCACTGGTATTTAAGGAATAAAAATAAACACATATCAGCAGAATACACGAGGGCCATCTCTGTGCAATAGCATGGCATAGACAAATGGGGAATATCTTGACACTCTGCCAGCCATCCTGGAAATACCCTTACATGCTGAGCACCATGCAAAAGAAATAAACAAGAACCATTTTAAGTCATGGTCAAGGATCAAACCCCTGACCTCCTGATTACTGGGTAGACTCGGACCACTCGACCACTGTGACCAGAAATATGGATTATGATATTAATCCAATACTATGAGTAATTATGTAACACTATGAGGATGGATGTTCCTACCTGCTTTGTAGACATCTGGTCCCAAGCAATATCCGATGAAGAGATGGAACTGTTCTGTAGATGACATGTGTAAAGATAAATATGAAATGTATCAGGCCTTTTAAGGCAACATGAAAAAGCATTACAAAAGTGTCAAGGCAAATATACATGTGGCATGAAGGTCCTATGAAAGCCAATAAAATGAGCAACTGGATATCAAACAATTGAACATTTGTATCTCAAATCAAGTGTTTTTTTTGTTGTTTGGTTTTGTTTTTTGACATAAAACATACTCCCACTTGAGCTTTACATACTGATTTACTGTCTAGGTCAGAATTATTTGTATCATTATTAAATTATTAAGATACCGCTAATAATAAACTTTCTTCAAACAAACTTAAGAGGTCTAACAAGACTTACTTCACATATTTACAGGATATTCACAAATAACGAACTGAAATCTAGCTTGACTACTCAAAATGCTTGTTGGTAAATCAAATGAAATCTATTTTAATTCTTGCCCTTCATATACCCTGAATAAAAGTCAAAAATGATATACCTTGATAGCCTAATACCCGTAAATAAGTTTATGAAGTCTAAAATCAATCCATGCCTAGCTACTGAGACATAAGCATAACACTTTAACCAAGCAAAACTTTAAGCAAGTATCCAAGTTAGAAAAGGGCAATAATTGTATAAAATTCAGTCCAAGAGTTATCCGCCTTGGTTTTCTGATGCCCCTGAACACACTCCTAAACTTTCTAGTCAATACTATAAACAATTTCTGAGATATAAGCTTGATAGTAGCTTGCATGCAGAACTTTAACCAAAAAGTCTAAGTCAAAAAGTGGCCCTAATCTTCATAATATTCAGTCAAAAATTATCTGCCACTATAGTATAATACCATTTAACATATAACTAGCATGCAAAACTTTAAGCAAAATTTCTATTGCATGCAAAACTTTAACCAAAATTTATAGGTAAGAAAGGGGCTATAATTTATATCAAATTCAGTCAAGAGTTAGGGGCCATAATTTTTAATATATTCCGTCAAGTGTTACCTTCCTTGATAATATGATACCCCAAAGCGTATTAATGATGTTTCAAATCAATCACATGCCTGGACTGAGATATAAGCATGAAAGTGCCTTGCATGCAAAACTTTTAAAAAAAATCTAGGTTAAAAAAAGGGGCCATAACTTGTAATATATTCCCTCAAAAATTATCTACCTTGGTTGTTTGATACCCCTAAACATATTCATAAACTTCCAAAACAATACCATGAATGGTTATTAAGATACAAGCTGGATAGTAGCTTGCATGCAAAACGCAAAACTTTCACCAAATTTTCTATTGCATGCAAAACTATAACCAAAATTTATTAGTAAAAAAGGAGCTATAATTTATATCGAATTCAGTCAAGAGTTATCTACCTTTACCTTAGTTGTCTGATGCCCCTGAACATATTCATAAACTTTCATAGCACTTTTGAAATTTGGGTTTATTTTTAAAACAATCAACTTTCAAACAACCATTTTTATTATGTCATTGGTTTGTTAATATATTCTGCACATTAGATTTCATTGGTCAACAGGATATAGTCAGCCAGTGAAATGCAGCGTACTAAAGAAGAGTTGCGTCATCATAATGGGTGATCAAAAAAGAAAGTAGAAAACTTTTGGAAGTTATCGCAATACCAAGTGTTGTGCCTTATGGGACAAAATGGATATAAGATAGTGAAATGAATTTGGATATTTAATCGGCCAGGTTCGTTAAACTCTGTGAAATATGAAAACTGGCAATGTTTTAATACAATATGACACAATAGTGAGAAAAGGAGATATCAGAGTGGGACTTTCTTGTGTTTTTCTTGGAGGTTGATGCCTTGGCTTGTGTCAGGACCTGAAAATACTCCCAGTTACTGTTTTTTGTTTGTGATCAGATCGTCAGAAGATCACCGGTATTGAAATTCGCCCACGGTGAGTTGCATCCCTTGTTAATATATATATATATATATATATTATCGTCGGAGGTCCTAACTGCGCCCCTGTCCTAAATCCGCGACCTTCCTTTTTTATATCATAGTCTCGCTAGATTTTGTTACACGCGTATGTGACTGTGAGATTTTTTTAAAAATATGTTTCTGTAAATAAACTCGGATGATTTTTGTACGAAATTTTGATTCAAACAGATAAATATTGCAAATATTTTATCTCGCACCACTCTTTTTTTGTGTTTTTCTTAATACAAAATGATTGCCACGCAGAACGGCCCTCTTAAACTCAATTTTAAAAAATAAAAGTATCTCTGAAATTCCATCTGCTGTGTTTACACATTTATAAATGGAAGTCATATGTGTACAATATGCAACTGCTATGACGTCACCTAGGGGGCGGAGTTAGGACCACACAAAATAATGGCATAATATTTGACTCGTAATGTACTTAATGTTATTTTCGAGCGAATAATTATTTATAAAAGAATTATTTTTGGGGGTATCAATGTGAATTTGATAGAATTAATTGGTAGGTGAACAGTTTTTATTCTATGTATTTTATTTATCTTGCATTTCCTAATTAAATCTTAGGGGGGGGGGGGGGATGGGGGGGGGGAGCAGTTTGGGCACTCGAGCATATATAGACACTACCTGGATTTATTTCCCCAAATACTGCGTGCAAATCCCTGTGCGTCAGAGAACCCAATACTGGGCCAAACTGATAAAGGGCAGAAAGATTTCACGACAGCTTATGGTTAACTATTCCTAAAAACAGCAACAAACGAAACAATGGGCCATATGTGGTTTAAAAATTAAGATTCGTGATCACGCATAAAAAATGAAAAAAATTCAACTTAAAAGAAATGTCTGCGACCTCTACTGAAGTCAACGTTGTTATGTAACACATCAAAATTTGAATGTTGATTTCTATGGCATGTAAATACTTATTAGAATGTTTATTTTTAAGGTGCAATTCTAGAGTTTCATTGTCACATGATTTTTTTTTTTTTCACTTAACGCAAAGACAAAACTAACCTTAACGCGTGTGCCATGCTTCTGTCTTGGTGTGTTTACACAACGACTGCTGGTTTCCGGTTAAGCGATTGTGCTTCCTGTTGACCTGACTTGCGCCTACGAAATCGGGAACCATGTTGATGTTACACACCGACACGTTCTAGTTCGCAAAGCAAGTGATTGTCAGTGGGATTGTCTATGTGGCTGTCGTAGACGTTCATTCAGCTAAGGACTAAAAGCGATTTTCATGCAGTGATCTCTTGATAGGATAAAATTAACGCCGGCTAGGTTTGCGAAGGTAGGCTGTTTATTTTCCACAAAATCAAAAGTGACATGTGTACATTTAAATCTATTTTGTTACATAGAACTTAAATCAAAATTAATGTATGTATAGAAACTATGATTTATGATTTACAGTCGCAACAAAATGATTTTCAGATGAACTAGACTAAAATTTGGCGGGGAAATGAGGTTCTCTTATTTCATTGGTTGAATATTTATTTCCTCTTCCACCGATTGGTTGGTTGTGTTACTTAGCATCGAAGAGCTGTTGACAAATAGCTGGTTTCCTGTTAGGCGCGGACAAGTGCGAACGCATAGATAAGAATACTACAGAGGAACCAGTCTTCATGACACCATTACGGTAGTGGATTAACAGGTGACTCGAGAGGTAAGGACCATGCTATTTTATACTGACGAATTGTGTGTATGTTCTTTTCTTTTAAAAGCGTCAGTTTGAGAAAGCAAAATATTTGTCATTTAAAATTTGTACCATCTCGTTTTTGAGGGAAAAAATATGAATCTATGAAATTATTTGACTATATTTGATCGGTTCATAGAATAATCGTCCTCATTTATTTCGTACAAGATTATGAGTAGTGTCTTCCAAATTATATCAATCAAAAAGTGATTTAGAGTTGTTGAATATGATAGTGATTTTAACAAAATATTTGTATAGATATAAACTGAATATTTTCAAAACTATAGATTTTAGTTTCAGCCCTCTAAGATAAAATGAAAGTCAAGCGAAAGTCAAAACAAAATCAACCATAGTAGATACTCAGGTAGGGTATTACCGGTGGTCGTATATTACTGGGGTATTCAGAAATAACAGGAATATAGGTCTCGTGAAATTTGTCTCAATATCATTTGTACACTAAAAGTAAACGCATACTACGTGCTATCTGTCAAAACTTTAAACCTTTGGTAATTAGCTATTTCCAAGTGAGATTTTGCATTTCTTCTAAAATGCCCTTTAAACAACCAAAATTCTATGGAAATTTAACATATTTTCTACCTGACCTATTTCGAAACAATAATTAAAAAATAGATATATACAACATAAATAAAAATCATTTTGAATGTTGCAGGACAGCACAATGAACACCATAGAAAATTTATTATGCTGATAATTGATCTAAAAAAAATACTAGGGGTGAAGTTTATATATGCATTGGTAATACCCTACCAAGAAAGTGCTGAAATATACTACATAGTGTTTACATTGTCATTTTTTTTATCAAGAAGAAATTGTTCTAGAGAATTCACAATCATCTATTTTATCAATGAAATGTTGAGGATTACTGAAAGATACATTTTTCATGTGAATGCTTCTTCTTCTCTTCGTAACTTATTTCTGAAAGCTAAATACCATGGTAATATAACCCACCAGGATAGAATTATTTATGGCCTTCATGATTTTTTTTTTCTGGCACAGACTAAAAAGTATTTTAAATTGTTTTATATTGGAATATTTTTAAGTATTTTGAGGGCTCTGTGGCTCAGTGGTAAGTTAATGAACTGCAAATCTCAATCTTGTGGACTTTAACCCAGTTGGGTTCAAGGAATATTCATGAACTTCCCAGTCGCTTAGTACCAAACCAGGAAACGTCAAAAGGGATAGTATAAGATGTAAGAACTTGTTCCCCGCGATGCATAAAATAAATAAGTTTATACTAAACTTTCTTATCAATTTCATCATTTTCATAACAAATTATTTACTGGTTTTTAAATTATTGATATTTAATCATCAGTCATACAAAGATACAGGGCTTGGAATGTATTCAACCCAATACTTATCATTGAATCATTTTCTCTCAAGAACTCCTATTTTTCATCAACTTGACAGCATTTGTGCTCTATAGTACTATCATGTAATACTGAGATACAAAATGAGCATATTGCAATAAGTACCACACATGAAACTTTGGATTTAGACGACTATAGGATATTGGCAAAAACTGGTATGTTCATTTTGTATTTTGGTACAATATTTTATATTGACTATACTCAGTATCACAATATACTGTTCAGGGCCTTTTTTCCAATTTTGGGGAAAGCACCCTAGCCCTTTTTATGGGGAAAATAGCAAGCCACTTGTTTACAACTTATTAAGGGATTATTTTTTTTACCATATTCATAAATATAAGCAGAAACTGGTTTTGGCACAGCAAGACATACTAGAAACTAAATATAAAGACTAATCAAATATTTTGTTTAAGAATCAATAGAGTTTTAAGAATCAATAGATTTTATTTAAGAGTGGGGAATTTGAGGACTATTTTTTGGGGAAAAAGGTGGTTATTTGGCTTGGGGAAGCAGCCCTTTACCGGCTACAGTTAAGAAGGGTAAAAAGGCCCTGCTGTTACACCGCAGAAGCCCTACATACTTAACTGTAGATGTTTGTTTGACTGTGACATTACCACAGGAAAATTTACCAATGTCCACTTAAACATTGCCATTTCAGTTAACCCTTTCCCTCATATAGACTCATTTTGACGCACTCATAGGTACCACATAAAGCCTGATTTGCAGAAAACTACAGTTAAACCTTACCAAATTTAATTATAAAGTACTCATTTCCAGACCACTGAGGAGCAGCGAACAGCATAAAACCTGATCAGCCTGCAAGTTACTCGCAGGCTGATCTAGTTTTATGCTGTTCGCATAGGTCTTTTCATGGTTTCCATTATGAGGGAAAGGGTTAATACATGTGAATATGTCTGTAACTTTTCATTTTACATTATATCCTGGAATGAAGATAAATTTACCTGTTATTCATTAATCTAAAAAATAAAATGTTTAATGAAAGGATTAGTATATACAACAAAGTCATTTGTTAATATTTTTAAAAGATTTCTTATAAAGTGCCCATGTGAATTTAATGTTTAAATTTGACTGAGGCACAGTCCCTCCTTCTTTATCAGTCATTGGACGGAATGAATACATTAATGGATAATTTTCATTTGATAATATTTTTCCAGAAAGAAAAAAACAATATTGCAAACATATTTTTGCTACTCCATTAAAATAACAAATGATATATTGTTTATATCAGGGGTTAATTGTTGTTCATCAATTAAAAAAAAAACAATAAAAAAAAAAGCTTTTTGAATCATTAATAAAAAATTAAAAGATTGTTTTTATCTAAAAAAAAGTATTAGATTATTATAATATAAGCCTCTCATTTACTTGTTTATTAAATGTATATGATTATGTTATTGATGTTGATCCCTCAGGCTCACCAATTTTGCTTTCAATTCAATGTTACATAAAATCATAAACATAACGCTAGTATAGTCAGACTCAGAGATGAACTATTTAGATAGATATCTGTAATAAATGACAAGTAAATTGTACATTAAATATTTAACTTTAAATGATCTAGATAAACATCAGCTGCAACTATTTAATAAGTAATTTCTGTTTAAAAGGAAAAAAAATGTATGATTTATTTTTTGCCTCTTTTTTATTAAATACAGTTTTATTTAGGTTTCCTTCAAGAATAATTGATTTCAGTAACATGATGTATAGCATTCATACAAATTAATTCCTTATGAAAATGTTACCTGTTTTACCTTCCTCATGGGTACATGAAAGCCTATGCAAGCATAAACCAATCACTGCAAGTAACTCGGCTGATAGTTATCTGTCGTGTCCCAGGGTCTGTAAGAGGTTTTACAATTAATTGTAGGTTTGAGTTGGCTTCTGCAGATCAGCTGTATGTGACTATATGTGTCAATTAAGCTTCTGATATACGCATGGCTCATCACATCTTTAAATCATCGTCCATATTATGTAGAATGGTGATTTGCATTATATACTAATTTATTAAATATCTCAAAGACGAACTTCAGTGGCATTTTACAGCTGTCATTTAGACTATTTAAGAAGAGTTCAATTGAAAGCTTCTGATTATGCTTCATGGCTCATACAGGCCTTGAAAAGTCCTTGAAAATGGCTTTAACCTTGAGAAATACTTGAATAAAGTGATGCCTTGAAAAAGCATAAAAATATTACTGGTATTTCAGTAAATGCATTGAATTTTTGTAAACAACCTTGAATATTCAGATCTGCATTAGCAATGCATTTTTAAGGTAAAATCCCTGAAATGGTTCTGCTACATTTCGGACCTCATTGCTTTTCACAGAGATAACCAAGGTTTCCTAATGTTTCATGATTAAGGGTACCTTGGTTATCTTTGTAGAGGTTAAGTGGTCCAAGACATAGGGAATCATTTAGGGACTTTACCGGAAAAAAAATGTATTATCGAAATTAAAAATCAAGATCTTCATCTAGTCACCTCGAAAAAGCAATTTTAGCCTTCAAAAGTCCTTAAATTTAGTAAGAAAATCCTGTATGAACCATGTGCTTGGAATTATTTATAAGGGAAGCTTGACAGCTTTAATTATTATTATTTTTTTAATTAATTACATTATTTCCCTCAGATATAATAGCTATTTTGCTAGCTATCAATAACTGGAAAACACTTGGGCCTACATTCCTCAAACTTCATAGGGTGATTGGTCATGACTAGTAGATGACCCCTATTGATTTTGAGGTCACTTGGTCAAGGTCACTGTGACATCTAATGTGAAAATTGTTTGATCAATAACTGGAGAACACTTGGGCTCACATTCCTCAAAATTCATAGGGCGATTGGTTGTGACTAGTAGATGGTCCTATTGATTTGAGGGTCACTTGGTCAAGGATCAAGGTCACTGTGACCTCGAATGTGAAAATTGTTTTTGATCTAAAACCGGTGAACACTTGGGCCCACATTCTCAAACTTATATGGTGATTGGTCATGACTAGTAGATGACCCATATTGACTTTGGGGATGGGGTGGGGGGAACTTAGGGGGTCACATATGTCGTTCTGACAGCTCTTGTAATAATTTATTAAGAAATCGGTTTTGAAAATAATTTTATTTCCAAATTGTAGGTAGGTCTATTAACATTGGAGTTTTGACTTCTCTTAGGAATGTAAACTAGAATTTCTTGATCAGGGATAAGATTGTGATAGCCCACTTTATAGAAGAAAATGCAAATTACTACAGACAGATGTGCTGCATCTAGACTCTCTTAGTCTCTATATGAAAATACAAGTATTTTCCCGAATACTTTCAGGAAAAGGCTATCAATATATTTTTAGTTAACCCTAGGCAAGAAAATGTTCACAGAAGATCAAATAGGCTGGGTATATGCATAATTACTCAATATAAAGCAGCTAATTATCTAATTATTTTCAGATCAACCTTTTTATTTTTAGATCAATGGCTGAATTACTCAATAATTTCTGTAGCCTATGTATAACATAGTTTAAGGCCCCAGGAAATATTTAATGCTATTATTTCTGAAATTGATTTAATTTTCGGAAATTATGACTATTTTTATCTACTACTATAAATTGTTGAGTTTTGAAATATTTGGAAATGTCAGATGATAAATTATGTCATAACTTGATTTTAACACTGTATTCTTTTTTTTTAACCAGGTTTTCCAAAGGAATATTGTCAGGGTTTTGTGGTTCGTCTTTTTTGATGCAGTTATGGCCCTTTGTTATTTTTTCACATATGTAATATACAGGGAAATATTCTTCTGTGCGTAACTCCTCCTACATTTTTCAACGGATTTGCCCAAACTTTTACAGAAGCATTATTACATAGTGGCCTGGCGCATATTGTCAGGGTTTTGTGGTTCGACTATTTTTGATGCAGTTATGGCCCTTTGCCCCTGAACGGATGTAATATAAATGGAAATATTCTTTCGTGCACAACTTCTACATTTCTTAATAAATTTTGTCCATACTTTAACAGAAGTACCTTCACTAAGTCACCCTGGAGAATATTACCTGTGTTTTGCAGTTTGACCATTTTTGATAGAGTTATGCCCCTTTGATAAAATTCCATGTCCGGAGCATAACTCCTACATTATAAGAGGTATTGACTTGAAACTTTATAGGTGCATACATCTCATTGTGGCGGAATGCAGTGCATAGGAACCTCACTCTGTGGTTCATAATTTTGGAGTTACATGTTTGCCCCTTTGTAAAAATTCCTGATATGGAGCATAACTCCTTAATTTTAAAATATATAGTAATGATTGGTTTTGCAGTTTGACCATTTTTGATGGAGCTATGGCCCTTAGTTATTTTTTTTGCATATATTTAATAGACATTGAGCACAAAATTATTTGACTGATACAAATAATCTGTACTGGGACGAAACATTGAAAAGAAAACATGGTTTTGTGACAATTCCTGTCACTTGTTTCATCAATAAATTGCTGCTTACTCAATTAAATAAAGAATTTCAGGGTATCAGTTGCTGAATCATTCATTTTTTATATGGATACTCGTTATTTTTTAAATTTGGCACATTACAAATACACATTTGATAGATAAAGCTCACCAGTTCATCAGCTTTCTCATACTGGAAAGGCTTATTTTAGGCTCAAGTTTGATTTCTGTGAAGTTTCAAATATTGCTGCATTATGCCTTTAAAATTCTAATTAACATATAATCCCGGCTATTCTGAGAAAACCCCCCCAAAAAACAACAGACAACACAAAGCCCTTCTAACTCATTACTTTAAAGCTGATGTCAAAGTTTTAATGGCAAGCAGAGCAGACCTGGATGAGACAGCCCCTTATAGGGGTTTCTAGAAGCAGCTGTCTCAAATAAGGGTCTCCTCTGTTTACACATCTGAAGTTGTAGCTCAGACAGTACATTCTGCAAGGTAAAAATCCATTATTTCATATGCCATTTAGTTCAGTAAATTATTGTCGTAGATTGGTTGCACACCTGGAATAGAATTGTATCTTGCTTAAGGAAATACAATTACTGGAAGAAGTATTTGTTGGGGAAATAGATGTTTAAACTGCTGACACATGGAAAAGGGTCTCATTTCTCGTTTCAAACTTGTCAGATTATTATGATAAATAAAAGAAAAATGTGAAAAAAAATTAAATTTAAAAAAAAAATGGGTTCAGACATAGAATTAAAAAAAAGTCATAAGTACTTTGTCAATATAGAAATAAATTGACAATTTGTATAGGCTGTTTTTACTGATAAATTTCATTTAATCCCAATTAACACCTCTTGAATCGAGTAACAATGGTGTACGTCATTACGTTGGTTTTAAGCAAACATACCGGTCAACGGTTAAATAATCAGACATTCTATTGATTTTCTTTTTTTTTTTGTGAACTTAAACACACTATTGATTCATTATGACAGTGGCGGTCTAGCACAAAAGAGTACTCTTTCGGTACATATATTAAAGATAAAGATCTTTTTCAATTTCTTTATTCAAGCAAAGTGAAAATATTTAAAAAATTTCAATGCCCCTCTTGTTTATTCTGTGTGTAAATATTAATTATGCATTTTGAATTGTGAACATGCTGACTGCTTGTTGATCAGTACATTTATTATGGGGAGCATGAGAGCTGTCACAAGTACATTAGGAGTACAATTTACTGTACATAATATATTATTTAATCCTTTCCCTCATAGAGACTCATTTTGACGCCCTCAATAGGTATCACATTAAGCCTGATCTGCAGAAAACCACAGTTAAACCTTACCAAATTTATTTACAAAATCCTCATTTCCAGACCACTGAGGAGAAGCGAACAGCATAAAACCTGATCAGCCAGCGAGTTACTCGCAGGCTGATCTGGTTTTATGCTGTTCACATAGGTCTTTTCATGGTTTCCTCTATGAGGGAAAGGGTTAAGAATACTCCCTGATTTAGGGTTCTGGTAAAATGGTATCCGGTCTTTTTTTCACTGTGAAATTTTGCACTATTAGCTGGTAGACATTTAAGAAATAATCAAGAAATTACAGCATATCATTTTGCACTAAGCTATTAGAAATTTCTAGAAATATTCAAGAAAATATAGCAATTCATCCTATAAGAATAAATGCAAAGGATACAAGTTTATTAGAAACAGCTATTTTGGAAAAGTCTCTTCTTTTGTCAATTTTTTTTTTGAACCAATTTTTCTTTTGATTACTATGTTAAAATTTGGAAGCATATACTTTGGCATTGGGAACATAGGGAAATACCGACATAAAAACAGCTGAATGCACTGACACAATCATAAATGGGTGTCTGATTTTTCTGTGTGTGAAATTTTACCATCTTTTAAACATAACATTTCCATTCATCAAAAGATGATTTTTGCCCCATCCCCCAACAGTGCCATATTTTCTAAATGAAATCCTAATATAACCCTTTTCCTCATATATACTTATTTTGACGCCCTCAATAGGTATCACATAAAGCCTGATCTGCAGAAAACCACAGTTAAACCTTACCAAATTTAATTACAAAATCCTCATTTCCAGACCACTGAGGAGCAGCGAACAGCATAAAACCTGATCAGCCTGCGAGTTACTCGCAGGCTGATCTGGTTTTATGCTGTTCGCATAGGTCTTTTCATGGTGTCCTCTATGAGGGAAAGGGATAAGATACAGGAATTATCAATAAAACTGAAACAATAATCATAGTCTAATACCCGTCACTCCAACACTTAAGGTAAAGATGTGTTAGTGACCAACATAAATCCAGACCATTCCTTGAGTTACCTGGCGGGCGTTCAGTGCAACCCTACGCTTACAGTCAGCTGTGAAACTATCTCAGTGTCCTAAATCACGATGTTGACTGTAAGCGACCGGTTGCATACGGTTTGTCATACTGAATGCACACCTGGTAATTAATCTTGCCAGGGGCAAAGGTCACAAAACTGTACAGTCCAGGGGTAGTGTCAAACAATGAGGGTTTGAAAACTGGTGAGGGCAATTACCTCTCTTAACCTTCCCTTTGGTGATAAGTACTGGTCCAACCCAGGAATTATAAAGAAGGATAAGGTATAAGTTGTAAACTTTGTTTCTCAATTAAGGCAAACAATACTCAGTTTAAAACAAAGGTCTGGTAACTTGCCCAAAGTATGGACTTGTTTGCATGTATAAAAAGATATTTTTGAAATTAAAGCCTGTATGATAAGAAATATCTTGGAACTCGATTTTGACGAGTTCTCCCACGCAACTTGTCTATAATCTGCTCGTGCGTAGGAAAAGTTAAGTCCCTAGTTGATAATGCAGAGCACATGCTATTGAATAATTGATTTCTTATGATTAAACCAATTTGTTTTCTAGGCTATAGTTTAGCCTTCAGGAAACATTATTGGTAGCTTTGATATTCTGATGTTGGATTTGCATAGCTTTATTCAAATAAACCGTTAGTTGACTTTGAACAAAAGGTTGAATTACTCAGAAATACATTTCATATGCACAATCAAAAATGATAAATGTTTATGAGATTGCAGTTTGTTTAAAAATCACACCAGGAGAGAAGGTAATTGCGGAAAATGTGAGAAAATCATTAGCTGTCTTTAAGTAAGGAGGTTTTGGTACATTTCTTATACCTGAGTCCTAGTAATCCATTTAATTAATTGTTAATATAAAAGATAAAAAAAAAATAGCCTTTTTTATAAAAGAAAAATGAAGAAAAATATGTAAAGGGCAAATTAATTTAATGGAATGGGAGAGCCTGTAAAATAATATTTTCGGGGGGTGGGGGGGGGTGGGGGGACTAATGTGAACTTATTACAGAAGGGGTGAAATTAAAACAAAAGATTTTGCCATATTTAAGACCTTTCTTAAATGATCAGGGATAATCCGGGGCAGAGATTTTAAGAGGTTTGTGAAAATATTTTTTAAATAAGTAAAAGTGAACAGTTAAAAATCTCCTGTAAGAATGTAGACCAGTCATTCTCTCTCTACTGGTCCCGGTGGTCGAGTGGTTAGAGTGTCTGCCCCAGAATCAGGAGGTTGTGGGTTCAGTCCCCAGCCGCATTACATACCAAAGTTGTGAAAAATGGTACTGATATATCTCCCTTGCTTGGCGCTCATAATATATGGATAGTTCAAGGACTGGTTGGCCTAGTGTCAGGATAATGAGACTGGGTGTGGTATCATGCCACATGTCTACGGCATGATACTGCAATGTGGTAGCACTATATCTTACTGTCTCCAAATACTGTCTGTGGGACGTTAAACCCATTAAATAAACATTCTCTATTCTGGACATGAGAAGATTCCCAAATTGCTGCAGGTCTAATATAAGTTTTTTTTTATTTTTTAAATTTTATTTAGAGTTTGTCATATTCACTTATGATATTTGATCAGGCATGGATTCAAAAATGTTTATATAAACTCTCAGATTAAGTTTCTGATTAAGGCGTTAGTAATACATTTGCTTGGTTTTGTATGTATTTTATTGCCCATGGAAGGATTATCAATTATAAGGGTTAAAACTTGGTCCATATTTAGCTGTTAACTAAACTTTGAAGGTAAAATGAATCCTTTCTGCAACACTCTAAAGCTTCTAATAACACTGTCAACTTGAATATATCGGATCTTATTATATCTATCAGTCAACTCACCTTTTGTCGAACAATTCTTTCATGATATCATATATAAAAGCCTGACTTTCAAGGTTTATTAAATTCTTCTTTTTAGTTGATCCATTTCAGGACAAAGGCATACCCGTATCTCTCTGGATATTGCGGAATGTTTTATCCCCTCATGATTGATTTATTGCAATCAATCTCTAGTTCAGATTTAAGAGCACTTAAGAAATCGGTAGAGATGTTGTCATAGTTCACTTGGGGATTGCTTAACAGTTACAGGATCTTGTACCACGGAATGTGATGCCACTTGTATATGTGGGCTGGTTCTAGGGTTCTATAACGTTTGTGGTGGTATTTCATACGCATTTCTAAAGGTAGTGTAGAGACTATCTATAATTTGACGAATGTTACATATGGAGGTTATTTATATTTGGGTTTAGACAGGTTTTGAATTTGAATTTGATGAAAGTCCTTAACTTAACCCTTTCCCTCATAGAGGACACCATGAAAAGACCTATGCGAACAGCATAAAACCAGATCAGCCTGCGAGTAACTCGCAGGCTGATCAGGTTTTATGCTGTTTGCTGCTCCTCAGTGGTCTGGAAATGAGGATTTTGTAATTAAATTTGGTAAGGTTTAATTGTGGTTTTCTGCAGATAGGCTTTATGTGATACCTATTGATTGCGTCAAAATGAGTCTGTATGAGGGAAAGGGTTAAAGAAAAAAAGACATGGAAAATTACTTTAATTTTTATGAAAATAAAGTCCATTAAAATTCCATATATTGATATGAAGAGAATATTAATGCTATGTTTAATTTTTCAAATACCTAAAAGCATAATTTGATTAAAACAAAAGTTGAACAAAACAAAATGTATTAGCCACTACCTCAATTGTGCTTCTCTCAAGATTTGTTTTTGGGCACTGCTATAAAATGCTAATCAAAGACAGAGAGAGCAAAAGAGAAAGAGTAGGAAAACAATGGGCAAGAAAGAGGAACGAAGAGAAACCGAGAAACATTTAAACAGAAGAGAATGAGAAAGAGAAAAGCTGATATACATAATAGAAAAAAGATAAAGAGAACCAGGGAGTGAGAAGGGAATGAGGAATAAACAGAGAGAAATCATAGTTTTTAAAATCAATTTTCTGATTTACCCTGACTATATTTGCACAGGCTACAAACCTGACCTCATCACTGTATGTAATGTTGATAAACACAGGAAATGGACCCAGAGATCAAAGGGCCACATGAAAAGGCACACTAGGTTTGAATATAATGCAAACTAGTGTATTGACATCAAAGAGATCTTAAAATCCTTGGATAGAATTTTTTTTTTTTCCTTAATATTTTTTTGTTTATTGTATATAGTGAAGCACAAACTATATTAAACAAGCTTCACTCAATAAGCAATCTTTAGTTTATGATGGCTAACTTGAAAATAAAACAATGAAATATTCAAGCTTTTGGGTATAGCCCAACGGTATTTAGAAAATCAAAAATACATGTAATAAATATATGTTCATCGTCGAATACCCCTGGCTTATCCTGTTTCATTACATGACATGCCGAGGGGAAATAGGCAAGCAAACCATCGTAATACAGTAGTTATTGATTAATTTATCAACCAATAAAAACGCGACTTTTAAATGCTACACTCTTCTTTGTAGAGGCTTGAAAGTCATGTAAACAATAAAGAAAATGAAAGCGTCCGACAGCTATATAAAAACATCATTTTTGATTGGTTTAAAAAACATGATGCGACCATTGTAATAGCATAATTTGACACACCCTAAAATGACCAAATTCAACCGTAATATCTCATGGCCTATAGATGATCTATTGATTGGTCGTGGGTATTCGACGATGTATATGTTTGGCACGGAAAGGGAGTCATTAATTCTATAATAACCCCTTAAATTTGTCTTGATTACTACCTCTACCCTGATATAGACTTATTTTGATGCATTGGCAAACAAGGCAGACCCAGACCACGGGGCCAAGTTGTTCAGACAAAGTATTGCAAAGTCACGTATTTCCTTTTTCTTTGTGCTCTAAGTAATGATTTTACTATTTTGTTGCAAAGAAAGTGTTTCCAAGATGGCATCTAACATAGATAATATTTACCTTTAATTTTGAAACTAATATCAATTTGCAAGATTTAGCAAGTAATCAATGCATTTAACTGGCATATGAACACGCATTTTATAAATCCTATCAGAAACGACAAACAACATTTTGTATGTCCACATTTAATGAGCATTTAAGTGATATCCATTCTGAACATGAAAATCCAAAACCTTGTTGGCTATATTTGTTACTTCGCAAGGCACTTTTGAAGAGTTCCTTCCTCTGTCACAAAACTTATTTTGGCAACATCTAGTTGCATACAAATTCAGTGAAAAGAACATTGAAACTAATTGAAACTGTTTGCGTATGCAACTTGCCCCAGGAGCTGTCTGTTCAGGGTCTCCTCTGTTTGCTCATACAATACTGTAGCTCAGATTCTACACAGTCTGCATGGCAAAGAAATTTCCATTGTTTGATATACCATTTAAAGTTCATTTATTGATATTCATGTAGTCTTACATTTATACATGAATATTCATGAAGTAAAGGGTTAATTAACTCTTTCCCTCATATAGACTCATTTTGACGCACTCAATAGGTACCACATAAAGCCTGATCTGCAGAAAACCACAGTTAAACATTACCAAATTTAATTACAAAATCCTCATTTCCAGACCACTGAGGAGCAGCGAACCGCATAAAACCTGATAGATCTTTTCATGGTTTCCTCTATGAGGGAAAGGGTTAAGGGGCTAGGTAGTCTGCCAGACACCCTTGATTTGAGTGTAGCTGTGATGAATACTGAACTTCAGATATGATCAATTTCGAAAAAGTCCTTTATATTTCTTTGGACTCCTTTCCACCCTCCTTGATTTTGTTAAGGAGTTTGGTCGACTCTTTGATTGTAGACGTGGATTGCTTGAACACTCTGTAAATCCATTTAATTAGAGCTGAAGTAGATATCCTGATTTATACTGCCACCCTATAATATTATTTTGAGTGATGATGAGTCATTTTTAAAGGGTCATTCTTATTTAAGAGTCCAAAAAACGTAACCACTTTTCAGCCATTTTTAATTTTCAACAAGCACAGTAAAAGATTTTTATCTTGAGCAAAACAGTGATCAGATTTAACACAAGTGTGGCGTGTATATATAGGTTTGATGCATGGTTTATTGTGATTAATGATCCCATATACAACATGTTATCAAATTCCAAAGGCTTTTTTAGAAGTGTAGGCCCCTTTCATATTGATCCCACAATTATACCTAACTTAATGGTCTCCCTGTTTAGAAATTACAGCAGGACCTTTCATTCTCTATTTGTTTACCTTTATTTATTTACTTTATTTGAAGCATTTATCGCCTCAGGATTTATTTCACTTAACAACATATATTTCAGAAGTTTTATTGGAGAATTTGACACTTGGCTCGGGATTTATTGATAGGAATGAAAGGACGCCAAATTTGTGTGCCTTTCTTATTTGTTCGAGGATATGGAGTGGTCTTCAGAAAGTGTATAGCGAATTAGAGTACTGGGTACCCGATGGAGTTCCTCATGTATATTATGGTCGTAAATCAGGATATACCATCGCTGTATTGTTGTGAGGTGTGCTCGGGTAAACACTGGAAGCTGTGTACATATTACACAACAGTGGTTGTAAATAATCTAAGCTTCTGTTTGTCATGGTCTTGAAATATTTGTAAATTTTCTTTATTTGAGTTAATGTCATGATAAGATCCCAAAAAAGATATAAATCAATAAAATATTTTTTATAAATATCATTTAAATTCTTAATTGAATATATTTTTAGTGTTTTATTTAGATGTTTTATATGATGACCATGTGTGGTAGATTTTTTTTTGTCATTATGAGGTAACCTAGAAAAAATGACATGTCTGTCCCTCGCGTGTTCTTCACCGTGTTCCATGTGTGACTCTTAGTGGGTCAGAAATATCCATATCAGATTGGTGCCAGTTCCTTATCTACACTGGGCCGATATACCTAAATCATACGTAAAGCCATTCAGAATTGATTTAGTACACTAGCCTGTATTACACTATTCAATACTTCAAATTTAAACACTGCCGTCAGGTCAGTGTCAATACGCCGCACCATGAACGGTGGTCGCTTTTCTAATCCTGTTTAGGAATTGCCAAGTGTTTTTCCTGGTTACTTCAAATTACAGTATGTGTATTGTTAGAGGCGTTAAAACTCGGTGAGAAAACATTCATTTACGATCCAATTTATAAGCAAAACCTGGTTTAGGGTATTAAAGTATGTTGACATTCCAGAACATCCTTGGAAATTTAAATTAAAATCCATATATCCATGCAGCACCCACCATGCCTTGATAAATGAGGTGACCTTTTTTAATGGCATTGTGAATACATAGAAATGTTGGTAATATGTATAAAGAAAAATACCTCTAGCCCTTGTATCTGAACAGTTTAATTGGAAAAAAACCCCAAGAGATTATAATAATGAATAATTATATATTCAACTATGTGAAACCCTTTACTTCATGAATATTCCAATACAAATTCAAAAATTGATGATTTAAAATTTAATGAACTTTAAGTGTTATATTAAACAATAGACTTTTCTAAGTTTTCTTTGCCGTGCAGACTGTAGAATCTGAGTTACAATGCTGTATGAGCATCAGAGGAAACCCTGATCAGACTGTGTAGAATCTGAGTTACAATGCTGTATGAGCATCAGAGGAAACCCTGATCAGACTGTGTAGAATCTGAGTTACAATGCTGTATTAGCATCAGAGGAAACCCTGATCAGACTGCTTCTTCCTTCAAGGAGCGGTCTGATCTTGGTCACAATTATTTGACAATCTGTATGAGGTAAAGGGTTAAGTGCAGTTTCTATATTTAGTCTGTTTCAAAGAAAAAGTCAAGCTACATGTATTATGATCGCTGGGTCATCATTGTTGTCGTCATGCAAAAACTTTGATGTAGCCCTGTACTCAGACATGTCAAACATGAGTGTTGGCACTGCTCTGCAGAGCTCTTGTTGAGAGGAGACAATTGTTTTCAGGCAGATCAAGATATTACATGAACTTAAGAGTAATGAAGTTTAATCAGTAACTGACTTTTTTTCACTTAGCTTTTCACAGCTGTCGATTTGATGTCCGTTCCACCGTACGCTTAATTTATGGTTAGCTATGAAACTATCTCAGTGTCATAATCCCCGATATTCAAGTATACCTATGTATGGCATAAGATGCACATGAACAGCATGGTATATAGTCCTAAGACAACTCCATAGCTAACTGTAAGCAACCTGTTGCATACGGTTTGTCATACTGAACGCACGATAGGACTTCAGTGGAGATGTTCACATGAAAATCTTTACCAAATTCTGAATAACTGGGCTAAGCTGGAGTAATAACAATAAATTTACATAATTGAATAAATGAATTTACATAATTGTGGTCTTATATGTGAAGAAAGGCTTCCATTCTTACCCTTCGGTCTGTATTGTTGTACTCAACTACTTACAAGTGTAGATATATTGACAGCCATTTACTAAGATTGCACATTATTTTTGCCCAAACAATTATTTGTCCGATCTCGTATGGGTTTATTATTAACCCTTTCCCTCATATATACTCATTTTGACGCCCTCAATAGGTACCACATAAAGCCTGATCTGCAGAAAACCACAGTTAAACCTTACCAAATTTAATTATAAAGTCTTCATTTCCAGACCACTGAGAAGCGAACAGCATAAAACCTGATCAGCCTGCGAGTTACTTGCAGGCTGATCTGGTTTTATGCTGTTCGCATAGGTCTTTTCATGGTGTCCTCTATGAAATGAAAATACAAAATTAATATCAGCAAAAATAATTCACTTGATTGTATGTTAAATCAAGAGAAAAAAATTTGTTAACTACACAACATGCCTGAATAAGAGACTGGGCTGTAATAATCAACAAAGCAAGGCAAATTTATTAATACAATCTTCTGTCCCTAACATTTCCTTTTGTTAAAGGGTTAACCTAGAATACTCACAAATCAAAATCATTGAAGATGCCAGAATGCTGTTAACATAATTATGCAGGGATAAATGATTTAGTATACTCAAAAATGGATTTTATTGATGATATAAAAATCAGCTGTTATCATAAAGTTAAAACATCTTGTGCTGTGCCATAACTAATACACCAAACTCTTCAGCAACCTGCCTAACAGATATTCTCCTGTCTTGCTTAACAAATATCTCTATGCCAGAGTTGAAATCATCTACATGTATTTTGATGGAGATTTTCTGTCCAGGAAGGGGTCATCTTTGATAAGGATTTGCCATCACTAAATAGATGAAACCATTTGTGGACAGCATATTTAAAGAAGACAGACTCACCACAAACTTTCTGTAAATCCGCTCTGGTCTCTGCCATAGATATACATAGTTTTGTGTAGAATTTGGTAACAGCACACTGCTGTACAATTGTATTGTCCCTATCCTTGACGAACAATGCATGGGCTGTTTAAGTAAAATGACATCATCACATGGATTATGACATCATAATAATGAAAATTGACTTAAATTGTCAGAAAAGGGTTGCGTTTTTCTGTAAATGCATTAGATCTGATCTGTATGGACTGACAGAGAAAATATGGCAAAATTTCTTGAATATAATGATCACTCCTCATACATAAACTCACTTAATAAATGCCATGTCAGCTATTCATATAATGTAATTGTACATTGCTATTGCTCATATGCTGTATTAAATGTATTTCATGCAAGAAAATATTAGATTAAGAAAAAAAAGAGAAAAAGTATCAACTATATATAAGAATGTTCATAAAGTCAGTAATGGTCATGAGGTCATATTGTGTGTTTATTTCACATCTTGCTGAGTCATGATATCGGACACGATCATCTCAACGATCATATATTTGGTAGACACAATGAAGTGTACCCCCTAAGATTGGTTGAAATGCTGTGATATATATGCTGAATAATGGACTGCCTGACAACTTTGTAACACTGACATATATATAAACTGTATTCAAGTATTGTCCTCCAATTCATATGTTCAGGCCAAGATGTATTGATAAGGTACTGTATCATGAACTGTTAATTGCTTGTTGTATCTTGTTATATAGACCTTGTAAGTCACAGTGTACCTTTGGTGTGGGACAATTACCGTATTTGCCCAATAAAAGCCATCCCCCACCCCCGTTTCTCTCTGTATCTCAGTCTGTCTCTCTCCTCTATGTCTCAACACTTGCTTTCTCTCCTCCCTTTTTCCTCTCCTCCTCCCCATTTCTCACGAGGACTAAAAAGCAATGAACATGTATCAAAATAAAGTGGGGGTTATGTATAGGAATCGTGAGTGATGTGCCAACACATCACAGTCACGGTTTACAAAATGATTGATAAATGTTGTGTCAAGGTGGCGTAGATGGAACACTAATCATTTTCAGTTGCAGGTCTAGTCCACAAGATAACCAGGAATTAACAGGTTTCTCAGGTAGGGGACAGGGTTGGGTCGTTAACAGGGACAATACTGTGAATCTTGTATTTGACATTTTACTGCCAATACATAATGAGCTTTTGAGGAATTTACCCTTAGATTCAAAAGGTATAAACTGTATCAGCTTGAGAGTAACTTTTTACTATTCACTTCCTATCTGTACCATAACCCTTTCCCTCATAGAGGACACCATGAAAAGACCTATGCGAACAGCATAAAACCAGATCAGCCTGCGAGTAACTCGCAGGCTGATCAGGTTTTATGCTGTTCGCTGCTCCTCGGTGGCCTGGAAATGAGGATTTTGTAATTAAATTTGGTAAGATTTAACTGGTTTTCTGCAGATCAGGCTTTATGTGTACCTATTGAGTGCGTCAAAATGAGTCTATATGAGGGAAAGGGTTAAAGGTTGTTAATAAGGTGTTACCTGTGTAGGACTGAGACGAAATTTCTTTCATGCTGGCCTGATGCCTCAGTTATACTGAAGACATGAATACTTCAAGATTTGATATTCAAGTCAAATTCCTTATATATCTACAGGCCCTTTTTTTTTTATGGGAAAGGGGCTTTAATATCTTATTTTTTAGAATAAAAACAGTATTTTCTTTTGTTTTGGAGAAATAGCAAAATTGGGGAAAACTGCATGAATTTGAAGAAATTTCCAGTGAAGAAAGACACCTAGAGACATCACAAGATATAGAAGAAAAAAAAAATCCCTGACTTATATTGGTTATAAAATTTATGACAAGCTTGATTTTAACATGAATATATGAACAAGTTCTAGTCCTGGGTTTGCAGTCTTTTACTAATTTCCACCACCAGTATTGGCATGGTTTGAAAAGGTGTATTTAAACAGGGTTAAACAAATATCATACTGTATCAATCCCCCAGTGATATTTTTAATCCTCTAAACAATCGTAATCCAAGTGCTTTCCTTAATTAATGTATGTGTTATGAAAAATACTACATGTGGAAAAATAGCCTGGGTATCAAACAGGGCCAAGTGTTTTTCATATAAGAGTGTGAAAAAACTTAACACTTTGTTCTAGAGGTCAACAACATATCATGACTCCATATTATTATAATCCCCTTGCCCAAAGATATTGAGAAACTTATTTGCTTTTGTGTAAACCAAAATTGTTTTGCGAGAAAAAAGAAGTATTATTCTTTTAAATGGCAGAAATAAGAACATTTTTCACATACTTTATCTCCCCCCACCCTCACTCAGATCCCCTTAAAGAAAATAATTTCATTTGCCCTTATTTTTGTGTCTCCTGTTGTAAGCAGAGGTGACACACAGGGAAATCTTTTGCTGTTATTTGTCTGTCCGACAGCCTGGCACACTTTTTCTGTCATGTTTCAGCAGGTGACACATGTGTTTCAAAGAATACTTTTGTTAATAATGTATATAGAAAATATAATACTTATGTGATAAAAAGATCAGTAATTTACATTTGCACTTTGATACTTAATGTTATAAAAAAATGTAAATTAATATTAATTTTGATTTATTTCCCCCTGAATGATAAGAAACACCTTAAACTTTCATTAGCTCCACAGTAAGAAATGAGTTTTTGTCTAGTTAAAGATCACTTTTAATGTTTCAGGTAGTAATAAAATTGAATGACCACAAGGAAAAGTAAAATAACATCCAATTATAAGATGTTCTGATGATTTTATGCTGTTTATTGCTCTTTCACATTTTTTACAACCAGGTTTTCAAATGAAAAAAATGTTAGGTCAATTAGCAAAAGGCCATTACATTTCTTTGTTCTTAAAGTTACTTTGTCAAGGATGGAGATATTTTAAAGACATGGTACAATTATTTAATGTGATTGGATGATGTGCAGGCACATTATTGAGGTTCAAAGGTCAAGGCCACATTTAGAGGTTGAAGGTCAAATATGGGTATAACGGACCTTTTCTGGAATGTAACTTCCTTTAATTATGCATTGAAGAATTTTCTAATAACTTGATACAATTGTTCCACATGATGCAGGCACATGATTCAGGTTGTAGCACAAAGGTCAGGGCTATACTTAAAGGTTAAGGTAAAAAATGGGAACCGGATCATCCATCCATGTATATATAGAAAACCTAGTTTTTGTGGAATTGCCACATCTCTTATTTCATTATTTCATTCTCCCACTCTTGTCTTTGAAATTTCCCATGGGGAAGCCATTGCTCTGATGCAATGTCATTCTGATTTGCTGTCCCTTATTATTCTCTTAAACCATTTTTCATTACAACATTAATACGGAAAAATAAATAAAAACATTTTATCTTTAATGAAGGTAGTTATGATTTCTGTTTTACCATCTCAAAAACATGAATCCTTTGCAATAACCAAATCCAAATTTAATTTAACCAGCATGGAAATATCTATATACGGACATTTCATTATTGCAAAACCTTGATATTACCTGAAATGAATTACTGGTATAAATCCAATTTCACACACAAACTGTTCAATAATTTATTGGCATCGGGTTGAAATTGATCGCCATTTATAACTTTAAAATCCCAAATGCACTAAAGAATTTATATCAGCTGGGAAATGATTTCTTAATGGGATCAAAACAGAGATTTGCATTTCATCATTACTGTAGAAAAGATTATGAAAACTCCTGTGGTTGTGTTTAAAGAAGTATACAACTCAAAATTTGTTAAGGTTCACCTAGTAAAATCGTATTTGCTTGTGTACTTGATGGATTTGTTTTTGACATCAATGATAGCTTAAAGTTGGTTTATTTGGTAGTTGTTTTGGGCAGAAAGGTTTCAACCATTGTATTGAATTATTTAACATTAAGTGTTCTGATATGCAATGAAAAATAGGTGTTGCTAATCAAATTTTTAGAAGTATATAATGATAAAGTACTTGTGAGTTGACCTCTAGGAATCATTTGGTGAAAAGACTTTTTGGGAATGTTTGTTTGAGCATTGGATTCTCAAAAGTATAAATCAATAATCTTTGAGGAATTAAATGTGGTTTTTTTTATGTAAGGAAGGTAAATTTACTTGTGTTATTGTTATCATATAAATTGATACACTATCTTTCATTGCTTCTGTTATGATTAATAGTCATATATGGATTATTGATTTCCCTTGTATATAATTTATTATTAAATATCATGCATTCTCTGCATTCTTGATTCTTTTTTCTCAACCATTTTCCTTCAGTCTTTCTATTTCCTTTTCTTTTTTTCTTCACATTTTCTTCCTTTTCCATTTCTTTTTCTCATTCCCTTTGTTTTCTATTACTCTTTCCATCTCTCTATGATACCATTCAATACATATAATTCATAAGCTCTTTTCATGATAAAACAAAGATTTGGATTAATCATGATATGACCTTTTCATAATGTGCTCTTAAAGATATTCTAGGGGTTTGTTTGTCACTGAAGAGTTTTGAAACAAGACAAATTGCAAACTGATCGTGATAATGCCCAGAGACACGGGTCCTTCCTCCCTCAGATAGCGTGTTTAAGTGTCTTTCATACTAAGTGTAGTACAGAGGGGCAGATAAAACATACTGGGAGGTATGTCTCCCCGGGAACGTCTAGTACTAGATTTCAAGAACTTTGTTTATACAAAACCGTGTTTGCTTATTTTTAATCAGCAACCTGATATAGATAGATGTTTAGCATATTTTGAAAATTTGGGTATACATTTTTTTTCTCTCATTGTATGTAAGGAAGAAAGGTCAAAATTATCCAATACTGTAGTATCAGTATTCTTCGCGCTGGTCTAATTTTCGCGATTTTCGCGCAATGGGCCTTCCGCGAATTTAGGACCGCGCGATATTAAGTCTGTATAATCAAATAATATATATGGTATTTTTTTGTTTGACACCGATTTTGACAACTAAGTTTCATGCGTTGTTTTATAATCAGTACCATCTTAGATCAATAAAACCAACAGTTTCCCAAGGGTTTTACACTTGTGTTCTATTTGAGACTAATATCAAATCAATAATCTGTGTTATTCTTTTTAAAATAAGATTTTTTTGTATATTCTAACTTACCTTTTACCGGTGTTGAACCGGTGCATGAAATTTACGCTTGCGTGATGTTAACTCATTTTTGCCGAGTCATTATTCAGGCACTGACCTTTATGCATAAATTCATCAAAGTACAATGACTTTTGAAAATATTATTTTCCTTAAATATTTCGTTACAAAATGTGTTAAAGTTCATGTTAGCATTTCCAGAAACCATATGTGTACGAGTGTGTACCATAGCGATGTATAACGTGTACACACACACTCCCCCCCCCCCCCTCCCCCCCTCTCTCTCTCTCTCTCTCTCTCTCTCTCTCTCTCCGAACAAACATTACTACTAACTGTATGGTGGCAGATCGTGTGTACTGACATGTCCCCACCTTCTAGATTGACAGTTTGTTTATACAACAATCAAAGTGAGACCTGTAAAACAAAAAGGTCACGGAGAATAGATTGTCTGATCACCGGAAGTGCTGCAGTCGATAACAAAGGGTGTCACACCACTACTTTTTGTCCCTATATAATCTATAGTAACTTGGCCGACTTTTGAGGCCTGTTCCTACTTTCCAAATGTTTGTTGGAATATTTCTGGTCTAGTTTCATGTAGACCATTCATAAATCAACAGATTTAGGCACAAAAAAATATATCATTAAGGAATTGGCGTTTCACAAATTTCACATTTCCCGGCTACCTGTCAAAATTTCCAAAACAAACATGACCTCTGAGCCGCATTACCTCTGCAGCTCTCCCAACATCCTGTAGGAAAGTAATCCCTTAATACAACTATTAAATGCAAGTTAATGGTCAAAAATACATGTATCTCACCACACAGGCTAAATGTGTTGCAGTTATTCAGTGTTTTCTGGGGAAAATATGACTTTGATGTCCACCCTTTCATTTTTGATTAGGTACTACTTCAGCACCCTACGACCCGGAAGTACTTTGATAGTGGTGTGACACCAAAGGAAATGCCATCTTTCGGCAGTTTGGCCCCAGCAATTAGGAGACGGTGCTAATTAACAACTTACCAGTAACCCTTATCAGTAACCCACCCCTAAGACGTCACTTACCTGGGGGGAGGGTAGCGCAAACATATCAGTCGGTTATTAATTAGCATTCGATATCCGGGGCACCAAATCAGTCATTCAGAACGAAATGGATATTTTTTTATTTATTCATATTTATTTTTTATACTTTTTTTTTTTTTGAAATGGGAAATGCGCGAATTTAGCACCGCGCGAAATGGTTTTTAGAGAGGGTAGCACGAAATTTAGACTGCGCGAAAATAACTGATACTACAGTAAAGGAAAGCCGATTATTGAAAGGTTGGTCCTTTAAAGGTATTTTATTTGAATAATCTTATTCCTTCAAATAAATTCAAATGTTTGCCAGGGTGTCAACATTCTATATGAAAGTAAGGTACGACTGTTAATTTGCATAATGTAAGGTCAGAAGGTAAACAGGACTAGTCCAATTGGTTTTAAGTGTGCTAATGCATAGGCAGTGGTAGAAGGTAGACTTCAAAAACTATGTTTACCAATGTGGGACAAATCTCTTCACAAGATTGTTTGACTATAATCCTCCTTGTGCAGTGTTTGCCCATAACAGTATTAGCTTGAAGTACCAGCATACTGGAATACTTTGTCCCTTATCTTTCAGGCTTGCCATTTGTAGCTCACCTGTTTGTTTCTCTTTTCTTTGGGCGCAGGACATTAAGAGGCTGAATGAGAGGTCATGGTCTTTTGGTTTTTCTTTTTTGTTTTATAGAAGTCACTGTCTATTGGTTAGTATTTTGCATTCAAAATGCTGAAAATGCTATATCCCTTTTAAGAGGCTTTACAAAAAAGCCAATAAATAGTGCTGTATTGACCTTTGCCTTTAAGCAATTTATTATGCTGCCCCCTTCCGAAGTATTTGGAAACAGTGTTTTGACTTTAAGGTCAAGGTCAAGGCTACACTGAAAGGTCAAAGATGACAATGGGGCTAATAAGTGACCTTTCTTAATTGACATGAAGGTTGTGGAAGACAATCATATAGTATGTCATTTATTAACTGTAAAAAATATAATATTTACGAGTGTTTTGTTCCTTCAGATCATCGAAACAAAAAAAGTCATTTTACAGTTTTCCGTGATTACAAGACAGAGGGAAAGATATAAGGGTGTGCGTGCACACACACACAAAAGAAATTGAGAGGCCACCATCAAGAAAGGAAGTTTTTTTCATGAATCAGTTTTTGTTCACTTATTTCATATACTGTAAGTTTTACCATCTTATATTTTCAGGATTGAGAGAGAAGATCGATGTGCGGCAGTTGACAGGGGTGGAGGGTTGAGCCCTCCCGTGTAGCAAACTAGTCGTCATGGGTGACCAGAGCCTTGGTAAGCTGACAGCCAGCATTGAGGACTTGTCCCTCAAGAAGCAGCTGCCATTACGTCAGCAGGTACTTGTCAAATTGTATTTCTATGGGGCATCAGTAGTTGAGTGATCTGAGGTTTAATGGAAAAGCCTTTTCTTAAGTTTTAACACTAGGGTTAAGCGCTGACTGCTTTGGGTTGGCTTTGACAAATATAAAACATACTTAAGAGAATTTTAATGAGAAGGGAATCTTTATTTTGAATTCTGAGTCACAATTAGGCTGAATTGTTTTATAATGGTGAACTGCATTGATTTCAGGCTCAGAAGCCCATGCTTAAATACAGCAACTCCGCCATCAAACCGGTGCAATTGTTTAACCATGCCGACCTTGTCAGCATGCGCAGCAATGCGGATGCAGCACGCAACGCATACAGCAGCCTCAGCCAGGCCTCCACGTCTGCTGCGATGTCCACACCCTTCCGGTCCAGTGTCAAACAAAGCCCCAGTCCCCAGACCTTACTACAGCAAACTTCAGGGAACAGTAAGTAATGTCTTTGGCCCATTTTCTCAAAAAAACATAACAGAGATCATAGGCTCATACTCGAAATATTGTATTTAAATCTTCTTTGAATTTAGATGTCTTTTTTTTGAACATGAAAATTGTGCTAAATTACAGAAAATTTCTTTTATACATTTTATCCATATATTTACATGCTTATGAAAATGTTTTTAAAGTATTTCGTCATTGACTTATAATTGTCATTAAATTTCAGGTTTACATAGCTCAGTTAATTCTACAAGTGGCTCAATAAACTCTAAACCTACCAAGGGGCACACTAACCCATATGCGAGACCGCTAAGTGCCAAAGACATTGTTAATGATTTACAAAGCCAGAAAATTAAGAAGAGTCCGAGTGCGACTCAAATGAGTGGTGCAGCTAATTATATCCCAGGTACTTCCGGAACCCCCATGTTTGGTTTTCCTATGAATGCTTTTATGCGGCCGCAAAGTGCATTGAAGAAAGAAACCCCACCAAAACAGAATTCAGAAAGCAGGTCAGTTTCTAGTAATTCTGACGCTTCATCTGGTAAGAGTGGTGCCGATGGTAGTAACCAGGAAAACAAAAATCAGAGTTCAAAAAGTAGCGTCAAAAAGAATGTGCCGCCTCCAACGAGATTGGAACGCGAACAGGATCTGAGTGAGATGCTGCAGGGAAGTAATACAAAGACTGCTGTGGCAAGTGGGAAACCCAATCAGTTTGGACCGGCTAAGAGACAAGCTGGTATTGCAGCAGATATTGCTAAGCAAATCTCCATGGAAACAAAGAAGGAAAGCTCAACTAGTCCATCCAAAGTGGCAGCCGCTAGTCAGACTCCAAACAGTGCGATTAGTAAACTGAATGATCCTTTAGCAAGTGCGACAAGCACCACAAGTAGTGGTGTAAAGAAAGTTGTGACTAAGCAGACGGATGCGGCCACTAATTTGCAAACTAAATCTGTGATATATGCAAAACCTGTGTCTTCTTTACCACGACCTGGTTCAGCGGTATCTTCCAAATCAACGACCCCTGATTCTCAGAAAGTGCGGAATCTGAACTACACACCAACTAAACCATACAGTGAGGTCATGAATCCTTCCCCGGCCCCAGGCTCTTCCAGCGGGCTTGCGACAAAACCACCAATTTCAAGCACGACTAAAGTGCAACAAACCTCAGAAACTGTAATATCTGCCCCGACTGAGGCCCACAAGCAAGGAACAACCTATGTTGCTCCTTCAAATATTTCCAAAATGAATGATATGAAATTGCAAAGTTCATCAAGTCAAGGAAGTTCTAAACAGTCTAGTGCCAGTTCATCGCCAGGGACATTGTATTATAGAAAAGAATCAAAGGCAGATATGATGATTCATGAACAGCGACCCCCAGCGGTGGGGGCACCTGCCAAGCCTCTGAAAGGGGCTGAAAAGGGGTCCAGAACCACATTAACCTCAGGGTCGGAGCTGGAGGAGGGAGATGAGGAGTCAGAACCGGGGATACCTTCTGGGTAAGTCTCACATGCTTATACACTGGACTTTTCCAATATGACTCGTAACATTTCAGTTCCATGTAAATGCTATATTTTAGTCCAGTTCTCAATATTATGCTACATTGGATGGTGTATAAGTATCTGAAACTCTGTACCTTATATTGATGTGGTTTGACGCCATGGCAAACAGAGCAGACCCAGGTCAGTGAGCTCCTTCCTTCCAGTAGCTTTGATCAGGGTCTCCTCCGTTTTGCTCATACAAAACTGTTGCTCAGATTCTACAGTCTTCATGGCTAAGAAAATCCATTTTTATTTTGTTTTTTTTATATATAATTTTAACATCAATTAAGAAATATTCAACAAGTCTTAAATTAAATGTATAAGTATTTATAAGGGATTAACAGTTAACAGTGCAAAACATGATCAGATTGAAAGGTGTGTAATTCTGGCATATCAGTTTTGTTTTTCAGTTGCTACATAAACTTTTCACATGATTCACTTAAAGTTTGGCACAAAGTGTATGAGTTAGCCCCAATTACATATCAGAGAGGCAGGTATTCAGTCATCTCAGCTTGAATATTTCTTTCAACTGGAAAAAGATGATTATTATTTAATATATAAAGTTGAGGAGAATATCTTGAAAAGTACCAACAGGGTTTTCCCATTCTTTTTTTTTTTTTTCCCCAAATGAAGGTTATGTGACCACTTGATATATAGATAAAGGACACCTGTTGAAGCAATTGGGAGTCACTGAAACAACTTGAGTGCCAATATTGATGATTTATGCTTCAAAAGTTGAATTTAGGGAATCCTCAGATTAAGGTACAGTTGAAATGTATCAAGTGGCAGAAAATCTCATGTTGAGATGTATCAGGGCAGCATGGAAGACATGTTTGACCCTTGACCTGTATTGCATGTACACTGTACTGTAGGGAGAGACTTCCGGGTGACGGTGAAGCCAGTATTGATGGTGCTGACGATGTGGACGATGATGAGTATGATGATGTGGAAGATGACGACATGGTGGACGACCTTAATGACGACTGTATCGATGGTTCAGATGGTAAGTGTGATATTGATATAGAACATTTGAGTCTTAACACTTTCCCTCATATATACTCATTTTGACGCCCTCAATAGGTACCACATAAAGCCTGATCTGCAGAAAACCACAGTTAAACCTTACCAACTTTAATTACAAAATCCTCATTTCCAGACCACTGAGGAGCAGCGAACAGCATAAAACCTGATCAGCCTGCGAGTAACTCGCAGGCTGATCTGGTTTTATGCTGTACGCATAGGTCTTTTCATGATGTCCTCTATGAGGGAAAGGGTTAAGGTTCAGTTTACTTTACAGACAAACTTGGTTACTTCACAGGCATTTTATATGTTTTTAACCAGAAAAAAATGGAAATATAGTTCTATATGAAGTCATTTTAGTTACCTCATCGAAAGATTGGCAGCATATTATTTTTGGTCTGTTTGTCTATCTGTTTATCAAAAAAATTTAACCTTGACCGTAACACGGAAGTCCTTCCACCTGCAGCCCCCAAACTGCAAAGGTGCATGCACCTTGATGAGCTGTACCTGCCAGGTAACCTTGACTTTCAAATGACCTTGACCCCCAAGGTCTAAGGCCCCTCCCCCCACTCAGGGACAACATAGTGCTTGTTTTTTTACTTTGATGAGAAATGAGATACAAAATCTTTAGTGTAGGAAGAGTGTTCAAGTGTCTATTCAGTGAAAAAACTAGGATTGAATAATGATTTAAAAATGAAGGCTGGAATTATGTTAATAAATACAATTTTTTATTCACATACAAATCTTTGAGTGTGTTGTTATGTGCCAAAGTTTGCTTGATTGTCTTTAAGGAATTCAGGATTTTGTAGACTTATTTATTATCCCATATGACCTTGTGAAGAGAAATGGAATTACTTTCTTATTGTGTCGTGTTCATTGCTGAACAATATCATTTGGACCATGCTATTTGCAGAGCTAATTAGTACCTATAGTGACAGATTTTTTGGTTTCTGTTTATTGTGAATTAAGACTTCTTTTACTTGGACAACAGGGGAATCGGATGGCTATTCCTTCACAAGCAGTAGCCTATCTCGACGATCATCGTCCGCTCATCGTTTGAAAAGTCGCCCATTTAGTGGGGCCAGCACGGAGCTCAGTGGGTATATCCGCCCACAAACTGCCACGCCGGATCGCTCTGTGAAGCCTGGACTTACAAGGAGTCATTTTGCAAACATCCCACCCACTGTCACGTTTGTGGCAGAGAATGAAAAAGGTAATATGAAACTTATCCCTTTAGTCTTGAATAGATTTAAACTTGTTCCTCTTACATTTTTTGGGTGACAAATGTAACAACTTAAACTATTCCATTTGGCAGTTCCTGGGTTATATCAGTATTTTGCCTACAGTGTATTTCTTGAAAAATTTTCACTCCTAGTGAGGTTTTAACTCACAACCTTTGGAACTAAAGTGATTCAATGGGCATGGTTCTTTTCTGTTCCGAATGATGAAGGGTCAATCTAAGAGTAGAGATATCTGCAGGAAGCAAACTGGGATTCTGTGTATAAGGGTAATTCAGGATTTGTTGATCCAGTGTTAGGATAGTGTGTCTGGGTATGGATATGGTGCGACTAGTCAAGGCATTATACAGTATTCAAACAACGCTACATCTTTCTCATGTGGACAAAAGTATGCTATGACCGAAATACTGCTAGTTGTTCATTAAATAGTACAAATTTTATGATGAAATATTACTTTATGTTGACAGAATGGTGTTATTTTTACAGTGGAACAACTGCCATGGGATATTCGGAAGTTCCTTAAATGGAGGCTGAGTCCAATCACCCCGAATGTTGTCAAACACTGTTTAGCGCGATCAGGTTTCCGCATCACCAAGAGTAAGTATCAGCTTTGGTCTTCCGTTGACAAGATCAGTATGGATCGCTCAGTATGGTCATTTTGTCTGAATGACATAGACCCTGTTTAGGTGATTTCTCTTGCACATGTGGTCATGGGTTTGATCTCATGTTTGGCCCCATATCACTTCAAAATTGTTTCCTTTCCCTCATATAGACTCATTTTGACGCACTCAATAGGTACCACATAAAGCCTGATCTGCAGAAAGCCAAACTCAAACCTTACCAAATTTAATTATAAAATCCTCATTTCCAGACCACAGAGGAGAAGCGAACAGCATAAAACCTGATCAGCCTGCGAGTTACTCGCAGGCTGATCTGGTTTTATGCAGTTCGCATAGGTCTTTTCATGGTTTCCTCTATGAGGGAAAGGGTTAAACTGATAAAACAAATTTTGTGAAATTGTAGGCCAGCTTGTGGCTCAACGAAGTTTTACATTCTCTCCAGCGAAAAGCTAATCTTCACCTTAACATATCAACTGCTTACAGCAGTATCACACTCCACTCACATGTTTTGTGTAAACCAGGTCAACCTTTGATCACAATTTATGTGAATATAAGTATTGGATAATCCTTAACACTATGTGTATACTCAGTAAACATTGAAAGGTTCATATATTTATTGATCTAAAGAAGTGTTTGGATTGGATTTTGTGACGCAATTGTTTTGTGTGAAACTGCAGTGTAGCTCAAGTATATGGCACATTTAAGAGTAATTTATGCCATACTGCAATGTGTGCTTCACTGGAAGAGCATATGTTGTGTACTTTGGAATTGGTTGTATAAATAAGTTAGTTACCTGGTAGTTTAGTTGGTAAAGAATTAGTTTTTGAAGCAAAATGCTGTAGGTTTGAGTCCTGGTGGGGCAGCACATTTTACTCGCCATGTGCAATCTATGACCATGTGGTAGAGTGATTGTGTGGTACCACACCATCATAGTATTATCACATGTTTTAGAGTGATTGTGTGGTATCACACTATCATAGTATCATGACATGTTTTGAGTGATTGTGTGGAATCACACATCATAGTATTATGACATGTTTTGATTGATTGTGTGGAATCACACATCATAGTATTATGACCTTGTTGTAGAGTGGTTGGGTGGCATCACAACATCATAGTAATATGACCATGTTGTAGAGTGGTTGGGTGGCACCACACATCATAGTAATATGACCATGTTGTAGAGTGTTTGTCTGGTATCACACATCATAGTAATATGACCATGTTGTAGAGTGGTTGTGTGGCACCACACATCATAGTAATATGACCATGTTGTAGAGTGGTTGTGTGGCACCACACATCATAGTAATATGATCATGTTGTAGAGTGTTTGTGTGGTATCACACATCATAGTAATATGACCATGTTGTAGAGTGGTTGTGTGGTATCACACATCATAGTAATATGACCATGTTGTAGAGTGGTTGTGTGGCACCACACATCATAGTAATATGACCATGTTGTAGAGTGGTTGTGTGGCACCACACATCATAGTAATATGATCATGTTGTAGAGTGTTTGTGTGGCACCACACATCATAGTAATATGATCATGTTGTAGAGTGTTTGTCTGGTATCACACATCATAGTAATATGACCATGTTGTAGAGTGGTTGTGTGGTATCACACATCATAGTAATATGACCATGTTGTAGAGTGATTGTGTGGTATCACACATCATAGTAATATGACCATGTTGTAGAGTGGTTGTGTGGTATCACACATCATAGTAGTATGACCATGTTGTAGAGTGGTTGTGTGGTATCACACATCATAGTAATATGACCATGTTGTAGTTTGTTATGAATGTGGTAGTTGATTTGGTTAATGGTATTATGACACATGTGGTGTGTCTTTGTGTGGAATTATAGTAATATGGTATTATAACCTTGTTTTAGTGTGATTGTTTAGTATTTCACAAAGTGGTATATGAACAAGATGTATTGTGTCAAAGTAGTATTCTGTTTATGTTGTAATAATGTTAGTGTATTGATTTGTATGTACCTCTACCCTTATGCAGGGAACCATGACTGGCTGGGATGCTGGGGTAAACACATGAAGTCTCCAGGGTTCAAGGCTCTTAGGGAGTATCAGAAGGTGAGTAGGGGACAACACAGGGGCTGTCTTTCCCCCACCTCAGGGGAGCGTATGGGTCTGTATTTAACCTAGAAAGCAGATAAGTCTTTTTTACCCTTAAGTGTGAACTCGATTATTTTTATCACATGCAGTACATAAATAGATTGCATTCTGATATATTATTGTAAGATTTGTAGGTTGTTTAATTTCTTAGTTTTAAAGATCTTTTTGACTTCAGGCTCAAATTCCACCAACAGTTCTTAGCATTAAGTAATACTTAAATTCTTAACCCTTTCCCTCATAGAGGACACCATGAAAAGACCTATGCGAACAGCATAAAACCAGATCAGCCTGCGAGTAACTCGCAGGCTGATAAGGTTTTATGCTATTCGCTGCTCCTCAGTGGTCTGGAATTGAGGATTTAGTAATTAAATTTGGTAAGGTTTAACTGTGTTTTTCTGCAGATCAGGCTTTATGTGATACCTATTGAGGGTGTCAAAATGAGTATATATGAGGGAAAGGGTCAAACTAGATAGACACACATTCCAACATTGCTATTTTATGAAATATTCAAGTACATGACTAAGTTGAAATGAATTATTACCTTATTTACTAACAATAATTGTTAAGAAATGAAATAATTGGTTACTTTTATTAGAGAAACAAGAGTAATGAAAATCGCCCTTAAGTATTTAAGTTTTTCTTGGCACTAAGTTTTTTGGTGGAATTCGAGTCTGTTCATATTGTAAAATTTCTGATGTTGCACAGTGTTTTATTCTGGGATACAATATTTTCATGAAAAAGAAAATATTTAAGGAAACAGCTG
>CM037781.1:31639166-31689166 GCA_021229015.1 Solen grandis | reverse complement strand
GGGAATAATTTTGTTGTCAAAGCTGACAATGACATTCTTAAAAGTACACATGTACGATAGATTATTCCAGATAGTATAGTCCTGGTGGTATCACTTGAGTTTTTATGCGAGGAGCCTTCAGCCTGCATAGGTTACTGGCTCTTTCCTGGTGCCTCGGTACACTTATGGTCTTCCTCTGCCTGTAATTAGCAGGACACTACCTCTTTACATCTGAAATATGGTTGTGGCAGTGTTAAACTCTAATACAACAACAGATCCTTATATTTTGACACATGTTTATTTTTTTTGTTATTATTCCACTAGCTCAACCACTTTCCTGGGTCTTTCCAAATCGGGAGGAAGGACAGATTATGGAGAAATCTGTCCAAGATGCAATTACATTTTGGGAAGAAGGAGTTTGGATTCTTCCCCCAGACATTCTGTCTTCCATATGATTTAAAGCTGTGTAAGAGAGCATTTGAGGATGGTGGCCCGAAGCAGAAATGGATCATTAAACCTGTAAGTCATTTAACTTTAATCTGGAAAATTTAATTTTTGAACCTAATCTAAAACCTCAATCACTTACCCTTCCCAAATTTGAGATAACAAAATAATAAAAAAAAAATGTAATTGCTCTGGTTTTCACACACCATGGCAAGCAAGCAATTGAAATTTTACGTCCTGTAATTGATCAGCTAGTAAGTAATCATGTAGTGTTTGCTATCCATAAAGATACAGAGATCCTATAAACTTTCCTGCATTAACAATATTCTTTTTTTTTTTTTGTTGATGTATGAGTATTCCTGAATAGAATATATCATGTATTTTGACATATGGAAAAAAAAAAGTTTCTGTCAATTTCATAGGTTTTTTTTTGAAACATTTTGTCAGATTTGCTCTTCCTTCTGAAAATTGACTTTCTGGCTTAATTTCACAAAGTTTTTAGGCCTTATTACATCATTTTCAATATTTGTTTTGTTGTTCCCTTCTTGCAGCCAGCATCTGCACGCGGCATAGGTATCAAGGTCATAAACAAATTGACACAGATACCGAAGAAACGGCCAGTCATCGTACAAAAGTAAGTAACTGTACTCACCACCACACTGTAAGGTGTGTATTTCAAGGCCTTTTACTTGTGAATAAATGTTAGAAAATGATAAGATCTGCTGGTATATGACTTATTTCCAACAAAATACCTTGCAGAAATGGGTTTAATTCAGTTCCTTTTGAAAACGAAGGTTTACATCAGCACCAGTGTCAAGTTTATTTTCCAGGAACAAGCTATCACAGGTAAAGAATGATTTGTATAGTATTACAGTTGAACTGATATATGAAAGGTCCCAGAATATTAACTTAATAATACTTGCTGGCATAGTGAGAGTTTGCAGACGAGTATAATGATAATAGTTGATTTGACACCTAGGGTAATCCCTAACAGATTTACACAGTATGCATGATATACTGACAGGTATGGCACTCTAGAGACATCTGGCACCTGATACACTGACCCATTGACATCTAATGCAGGGTAATCTTGCTATTGGGAATGGCATTTTCTGGCCATTTGTTGCTTAAAGCAGGTGACCTTATTTCAGTGTTAGAATATAGTGAATATAGTGATTTTCGTTGGGGGAGGGGGGGGGGAGGTATCAAACTGACCACTAAAAGCAGGGAGACCGTTAATACCAGGGCTTGCTTAAGGTAGGCTAGACTGTAGGTAATTTTTATATTTGGACTAAAGTTCTTAATAATGGAGGTTTTCAGACTTTGACATGCTTGTAGGTACTAAACCCATTTTTGTTGTGTATGTGACTACATGTATGATGAGGTACAGACCAAGTTTGCTTCCCTATGCACATTTTTAACAGAGTTATGACCCTTGACCTGAGAACATTTCTGCTTTTAAATGTTTTTCAGGTGGGGGTATTTGTGTTGTGCCTTGTCAAGGGACTTTATTTGATCTGAAATGTATTTGACTTTTGTTGTTTATCATATCTTAGCTAGAATGATTATAAACATGTAACCACATTTATTTCAGATATCTTGCCCGTCCATACCTGATCAACGACAGCAAGTTTGACCTGCGTATCTATGTATATGTCAGCTCCATGGACCCCTTGCGCTTGTATGTGTATGAGGACGGACTGGCAAGATTTGCTTCTATGAAGTAAGTTTATGTTTGTCTGTTGTTACCCTTTCTCATTAAGGTATGTTTTTAAATATATTTGAAATAGATATTTTACGTTGACTTGATTTGCGAGAAGCAATATGCAACCTCTTTTTGCACAATGTGATCACTTTTTGGTGTCAAATACATGTAAAAATTTAAAGAAGAAAAAAAAAAAGCAACAACATCAGACAGCTGTCTGATCTGGATCTACTCCATTTGCCAATGTTTGAAAATAAGTATATGAGTTAAAAGATTCAATTTTACTTAGCATTAAGATTGTTGGTGGAGTTAATTCCTAGTAAATATGATTTCTATACATATATTTTCAGGTATTCCAACTCTATGAAACACCTGGCCAATAAGTTCATGCACCTTACCAACTACAGCGTCAACAAAAAAAATGCGGACTACCAGGCTAACGCTGATGATACAGTGTGCCAAGGACATAAATGGTGCGTCTGAAACTTGCTTGGTCCCAATTGGATGAAATTAATTTCCTCTTTGTACATTCTAGTGGTTAAAATCATTCTGTGTCATCTACTGTAAGCAGTGGTGACACATAGGGATCACTTTTCTGTCATCTGTCCGTCTGTCTGTCTGTCTGTCCATGACACTTTTTCCATCACGCTTCAGCAGGTGACACATGTATTCCAGAGAACACTCTTATCTTTCAATCTCCAGAACATTATATTTTCAGGTGTTGGACATCTCAAATTGTGAAATTTGGAATATTTTATAGCTGCAATTTTGAAAACTTAGAAGAAATATAAGACCATTTAATGCAAGAATATGCTAATAAAAACTAAACATACACGCTCAGTTTCTATTACCTAGGTCAGTAAACATGAAGTCCTGTATCTACAAAGATTGAATGTCAGAGACTTGCTAAATGCTTGTTAAAATTTGCAATTTTATACAATCAAAATTGTCGCAAGGTTATTACACAGTGTAAGAATATGGTGTTTTTCATAACTTAATCTTAAGATGGTATATCTATGCCCTGTGTATTTTAGGAGTCTGAAGGCCCTCTGGAACTACATGAAACGCCAGGGGATCAACACGACGGCTGTCTGGGATAGCATTAAGGACCTCATTACCAAGACCATCATCTGGTAAGTGATGCACGTTCTCAATTCAGTCTGTTCAACCTTTTTTTATGCATTTTCTACTACACTGAAGATTTACTTGTGTGTAAGTGTGATCAATTCATTTGATTCATTTACTCCAAATACATTTTCCACTACAGTTAAGATGTACTTGTGATGTGTGATATGTTATATTATATTCAGTTGATTTAGTTACTTACTCCACAACAGTGAAGATATAATTACATGATCTGCTGATTTGGCTACATTGAGTGCATTTCTCACACAAGTGCTTATATTCTATAGATTGTTTATAAGACAATACAATGTCACTGGTTATTTTGCCTCCAGTACATCCTCCACAAGAGTTAATATCTGCTTAACTGCTAAGATTATCAATACATGTGATGCCATTGTTTTTAGACCTCTTCATTATACAGTTGACCTTGAGCTTTGTTTGACTTTTAATGAAAAACCCGAAAAAGTCTGTCCATAAAACCATCAGGCATTGAAATTACAGTTGAGACTGTCTACCGACCCTATGTAACAAAAAGTCTGAATTAAATGACTCCCTGTATTATGTGACAAGTGACCCTAATTACCTGTTCCAAATGCGCTGTTTTGTCAGTATTTAACAACTTTCAAACCTTTTATAATGGCAGCCATCTTGTTTACTCGCGGTTGTTTTGCAGATGTTTGATTGCACAACAGGTGGAAATGTTCTACTGCTTCCGCAAGTCAGGTGCAATGCAGCAATTATTTTCACACCTTTAGTATCCACATGCATTTGCATTGTTACCTTATTAAAGCTTATAGTTTGAGTGATAATTTGAAACTACCAACACTTTCTAGTTTTTTTGTGTTTTTTTTCGCAAGTCTCTTAACAAAGGGTATTTGAAGTACACAATTATCATGATCCAAACAGCTCTGTCTAATACAAAACTAAGTTGTCAAAATATTGTCTAAATGCATTGACAACAATAAACTAACTCTTCATTTATGGGAAGGCATATATTAAACATCAATTTTCTGATTGTTAACACATCCCTGGAAAAAGAGAACAATGATTTCGTAAGCATTTATTGTACAAAGCCATGATAGAAATCACAAATAGACATTAATTTACAGGCTAGTATGTACGATCAAGTTTTAGTATCAATTTTACGCATGAAAAATATATTGTATACCCTACCCTTAGACTTTACCAATTTACGGTTTCTCTACTGGGTGGGGTAAAATTCGGGAAAATACAAACAAAAAAAATCTCATATATTGTGTGCATCCCTCCTTCAGAAACAAAATATAAATAAAGATTTTGCAATAAACAGAAAATAATTTGTATAAATTCATTTATTTGTGTATTAGATTTTGTTGGATATCAATGTATTAAACACAGAACTGCATGAACATCTCTGTTTTTAAACTCATTCTGCTATGTAAAGAACACCAGTTCAATTAAAAATTGCTTAAATTTTTGAGACTGTTTTTAAAGACTCCCTGCCATATGTGGCCTTTTCTTGAAAGTCCCATTGAAGGTCACATATGACAGTCTCAACTGTACATATTCAACAATAGTCATCCAGTCTATAAGCATTAATAACACATTTTATTATTATATTAATTATGATGACCACTTGATTTCCTTGCTTGGGGTACATCCACCACAACAGTGATATTGTATGAAATTATATGTGTATGATAAAGTAACATCAGTGATTCAGTTGCATTTAATTCATCCTTCCCAATAATGTAAAAAAAATCAAAAAAAAAATCAATTGATCAGCTGATTATTATATGTTGAGTTCATTCTTCACAACAGTGATATTGTACATGTATGTGTATGATTCATTTTGATCTGCTGATTCAGGTATATGGTGTACATGCTCCACCACAGTGACATATCAATGATCTGTTACATGATCAAAGAGCTCTATTGATCATTACCTGTTTGATTGATCGCTTAAAACTTTTATCAAAGTGCTAAAGAGCAGATCATTGATTTTACAACAGAATTGTCCCCATTGTTTGTAGTGCTTATCACAATCAATGCAAAGAAAGTTAATGTCTTTTAGTAAAGGTGTCAAGATAATGAAGAGGTAATGCACTTTGCCTCCTGATTATGTGTCCTTGGTTTGAATCCTGGGCGCCTACGTTAGAGGGTCCATTGGGATTTCTCTGGGTATCTGGTTTACTCCCATAATAATGACGAAACAAGCTGCCTTCTGAGCAATCCAGATTGATTTATATCAGCTGTAAGAACTTGTTTCATGATCTATGTGAAAAAGATAAAGTTTAAACTTTTTGTTATATTAAGGAAGCTTTTATCACATGTACAGTGAAAAGAGTCTAGATAAAGATAACATTTTTGGTGCCCCCTCAAGTCTTGTACAGCTTCATGCTGTTGGATGAAGAAAACTTAGGTTTTTATATCATTATGCAATGTTTTATTACGTTTTCTGAATATGTTCTGTTATAAAAAAGGGGACATAGATGAAAGAAATGGTGAATATATCAGTTTTTTTCTTTGATTTCTTCAAAGTGAATGGTCAAGTGTGGGTAAAGAGACAAATTTTGATTGATTAAAATGGTATTATGGCAGATAAAATAATGTTTAAAACACAGACTGTGTCATTATATAATTACTATTTGGGTGTTGCAGAAGTCACTAAGACTGGTTCCTTGGTTTGTATATGTTTATTGTAACTCCTTGTTGTATATAAGTGGGACACAGTCACTTGTCTCTCACAACAAGTCAGTTGAGGCGGACACAGTCAATGGCTATTGTGTATGATAGAATGTTAAGATGATGCCGATATTTCTGAAATAGATGATGATGATGATGATGATGATGATGATGATGATGAAAACTAGTTTCAAGGACTGAACTCAAAACTTTTCTATCTTCTTATATTTCTTCATGCACTTAAAACAGTTTCACAATAAGCCCCTAAAATGTTTTTTCATGAAGTACATGTTATGAACAATGTTAATGATTACGATGGAAAAAAACATGCAGAGATTTCTTATTACACTGCTTCACAAAGTGATGTAGAGTTTACACATATTTATAGGATCCTGTTTAACCCTTTCCCTCATATAGACTCATTTTGACGCACTCAATAGGTATCACATAAAGCCAGATCTGCAGAAAACCACAGTTAAACCTTACCAAATTTAGTTACAAAATCCTCATAACCGAACCACTGAGGAGCAGCGAACAGCATAAAACCTGATCAGCCTGCGAGTTACTTGCAGGCTGATCTGGTTTTATGCTGTTCGCATAGGTCTTTCATGGTATCCTCTATGAGGGAAAGGGTTAACAAAAAAAATTTCATAAATATTTTTGTATTGTTGAGTCAAGACACTAATGCAGGGATATTTAATCATCTTCAGTGATAGTTCTAGTTTAGGTTCAATAGTAAAAATAGAAAAAAAAATGAATAAATAGATCATTAAGGTGATACACACTTGGTTAAGTAATATTTTAAGATTTCTTTTTCTTCCCTCTAGAATTTTTTCCTTAAATTAAATCTGATCTTATGAATGTCTTCAGCTGATCTTATCCTGATTGTATTCTGTAACTATGAATGGCCTCAGCAAGTATTTTATATGTAACTGGCCTATAGTCCCTGTACTGAATTGGAGCACTTGTTTACTTGCCTGTTTCTTCTTCAGCTCGGATGCTCCGGTGAACAGTCTGATCAAAGCCAACTGTAAGAGTCGGTACTGTGTACATGAGTTGTTTGGGTTCGACATACTGCTGGATGAATCCCTGAAACCCTGGATCCTTGAGGTCAACATATCACCAAGGTAACACCCCCATCATCACCTGCGTGTTCTCTTTTGTCTCATATCTTTCTGTTTAGTTCTGTCTTTCTGAGAGTCCACCACTATCAGTGTGTCTCCTTTTCTTCTCTGATAAAAATAATGTAGTTTATTTATTTGAAAATAATCCAAGTTATTTTGTTTACATTTCACAGTGGTGCATCCTATTTGGTCTTTATCCATATAATATAAATACAAAACCAGAAGTTGTTTCAGTTGACTGTGTCCCATGGTTATTGGTATTGGTTATAAATTTCCTAGAAAAGTGTTTGAAAAGTGAAACCAGTCCACTTCCAATTGAAATTTTTCAGGCATGCTTGAAGCTGAGTTAGGTTCTTCTCTGTTATTAATATGATTCTATTTTTGATATACGCTGACTTGTATATACAATCTGTTCACCCCTCAAGTCTGTGCTCATATAGTGTATTTTTCATCAGTTACAATCAACTAAAGGAATAATCAAGAATAAGACTACATAGACTAGACTACAAGATGTCAGTAGAGAGAATATCATTAAATGGCTGCTTAGAACAAGTGGCTGTAAAATAGAGGTTAGATATTCAGTTAAATATCTTCCAAGGGCCTAAAATCACCAAAATTTGTATGAAAAAAATCTTCATATAAATAGATTAACCCTTTCCCTCATAGAGGAAACCATGAAAAGACCTATGCGAACAACATAAAACCAGATCAGCCTGCGAGTAACTCGCAGGCTGATCAGGTTTTATGCTGTTCGCTGCTCCTCAGTGGTCTGGAAATGAGTATTTTGTAATTAAATTTGGTATGGTTTAATTTTATGTGGTACCTATTGAGTGCGTCAAAATGAGTCTATATGAGGGAAAGGGTTAAAGGATGTAAAATGGTATAACCCTTGTAATTTTTTCTTCGCAAAAAATGATGTATGATACAATGAAATAAGTCACTTTTCTTGATGTTTCATATCGCAAATGGTAGCTATTCAGATAAAAACGATGAAGGACAGCATTCTTATGACTATGATCAAATATGTTTATAAAGGTAAAATCTTAACCCTTTACTTCATATAGACTCATTTTGACACATTGGCAAACAGAGCAGACCCAGATCAGACAGTTCTATATGCGCTGTCTGGTCCCATGTTCTCAAAAATACTTAAGTACGGTTTCAGGCTCAAATTTGAGTTGGGGGCCTCCATAGCTGAGAGGGTAAAGTCACTGACTTTTATCACTCACTCAGCCCCTCACCGCGTGGGTTAGAATCCCGGCAGGGTCATACGGATTTTCATGTGAGGAAGCCTTCCAGCTGGCTTGCAGTAGGTCGGTGGTTCTACCCAGGTGCCTCCGTGCATTCGGGGTCTTCCTCCACCTGTAATTAGCTGGACGTCGCCATATGACTGAAATACTGTCGAAGCGATGGTAAACTCAAATAGTCAAGTCAAGTCAAATTTGAGTATCATACTCAAATCCCTATTGAAACTAATGGACATAGTTTGAGTATGAAAATCATACTGAAGTACCATTTTTATATTCGAGAACGTGGGGCCCGATCTGGTCTCCTCTTTTTTGCTCATATGTTATTGTAGCTCATTTTCTACACAGTCCATGTGGCGAAGAAAAAATTATGATTTCATATACCATTTTAAGTTCAGGTCATCAATATTCATAAAGTCATAAATTTTACATGAATATTCATGACGTAGTGGGTGAAAGCTGGCTGCTTAATACAGATTGGCTGCTTTGAACAGGTGACTTCTAACAAAGATTTTACTATAAAATTATATGAGTCCCAAGTGGTTAGAGCATCAACCAAGGAATAGAGATGTTGTGGGTCCAATCCCAGGCTGCGACATTCCAAAGTTGTAAAAAATGGTAATGGTATAGCTCCCTTGCTTGGTGCTCAGCATATATACAGGGTAGTTCCAGGATTGGTTGGCCCGGTGTCAGGATAATGTGACTGGGTGTGGTATCATGCCATATGTGCGTGATACTGCAAAGTGTCTGCATTATATCTGTCTCAAGTAGACTAAGTCCCCAAATGACTGAAATACTGTTGGTGGGACGTTAAACTAAATGAATAAACACTTACAGTCTGTCCGTCTGTTTCCAGCTTACATTCCAACTCCCAGCTGGACGTGAACATCAAGGGTCACATGATCAAGGACCTGATGAACATTGCGGGGTTCCGGGTACCAGACAAGCACGACGTGGTCACCAATCCTCCGCAGACGTCCGGCCCAGTGGACGTCAGGTGAGCCTCCCATTTTTATCTCGGGTTATCGTACCCCCGGTCCCAAATTTCACCAAGAATACTTAGGCCAAAAAAAATAAAGTTCCGTTTCTGGTCTCCAGCTTATAAAAAAGATCCATAGATCGGGATTTTGTTTTATTTATTTATTTTATTTTTTTACAGGAAATGAAAGTAAAAAAAGCGATTTTTTTTTTTTTTTAAGGCGGAAAAGTTAAAAAAGTTTAGGTTGGCTGTTAGAAAAGAGGGTCGGTTGGGAGACCAGAAACAGAACTATTTATTTTTTTGGCCTTAGTGCAAAGTAATTTTCAAATCTTAAATCTCACATTGCACTCTTCTTGTTTTTCAGAATACATAAATCACATCATACTCTCAAACATAATCTGTCAAATAAAGTATTTAGGTCTTTTTATCAAGGAAATTTTAGGTATATTGACTAAATTTTAGGTATATTTGACTAATTATTTGAGTATGACTCAGCGCTTATCTAATTATTGTCAGTGAAATTGGAACCTAGGTCACATCCTGCAGTGAGTTCTTCACTGGATTTATGCAAGTTACTCTGTGTTTGTCCTTTCCTGTCAAGTCTTCATTTGTACCTATTAGCTTTTATAGTTTTCCAGTGTAATCTATGAACAGTTCTTTTATTTTGCAAACTGATGGATTGTATAAATTTAGGATGGATAGTGTCAAGGTCACTTTTTCTAAAAATAGAAATTGTGGTTTTAAGAAGGATGAAGAGGTACAGTCAACTTAATCCAGGAGCTGTCTGATCAGGGTTTCCTCTGTTTACTAATGCATATTGGGGCGCAGGTTCTACACAGTATGCAAGATGAAGAAAATCTATTGTTTTGTATACTATATAATGTTAACCCTTTCCCTCATACAGACTCATTTTGACGCACTCAATAGGTACCACATAAAGCCTGATCTGCAGAAAGCCAAACTCAAATCTTACCAAATTTAATTGTAAAATCCTCATTTCCAGACCACTGTGAGCAGCAAACAGCATAAAACCTGATCAGCCTGTGAGTTACTCGCAGGCTGATCTGGTTTTATGTTGTTCGCATAGGTCTTTTCATGGTGTCCTCTATGAGGGAAAGGGTTAAGGGGTCAGTCTAGGGAGTAGGAGAGAAATTATGGATGGCTTCTGTATAAAGATGTGCTGTAAAATAAAATTGGTTAGTGGATTAAGCAGGTGTGGCTGCCATTCACTAATGGCTGCTGAATTGGGATGTAATATAACACAGGTGGCTGTTAAGTAGAGCTGAAAATCAAATTGCTACTGTTTTAGAGGTGTAATGTAAAGCAGGTGTCTTCTTAATATAGGGGTATTGTAAACAGGTGTTTGCTTAATAAAGTTACTCACAGGCTGATCTGGTTTTATGCTGTTCGCATAGGTCTTTTCATGGTTTCCTCTATGAGGGAAAGGGTTAAGTAAATGAATATTATCAAGATATCTTTGCTTGAATGTTCATTAGATACAGGGTTAAATCTTTCTGATAAGTAAATTGGGGGGTATATTCATTTTTGTGTCACCTGCTTTAAGCAGAGGTGACACATAGGGATCAATTTTCTGTCATCTGTCTGTCTGACAGTCTGTCGGTTACACTTTTTCCATCATGCTTAACCCTTTCCCTCATAGAGGAAACCTTGAAAAGACCTATGCGAACAACATAAAACCAGATCAGCCTGCGAGTAACTCGCAGGCTGATCAGGTTTTATGCTGTTCGCTGCTCCTCAGTGGTCTGGTAATGAGGTTTTTACAATTAAATTTGGTAACTTTTGAGTTTGGCTTTCTGCAGATCAGGCTTTATGTGGTACCTATTGAGTGCGTCAAAATGAGTCTATATGAGGGAAAGGGTTAAGACAGAGGAATGGGAATTCAGTCAAACCTGTCTTAAGTGACCAAACAAGGGAACATGAATGTGTCTGCTTAGTCCAATTATCTGTTAAACAGTAAACTCTTACATAAATTGTTCTTTCTAGAATCTTTAAGCTGCTTGCTTAAAAAAGTTCGGCTGATTAATGCAGTTGGTGGCCTCAAAGGCAAGTTTCTTTGTTGAAAAGAGTCAGGACTAGTGACTGACAGGGCTATACAAATTTACGTCTTTCAGATCAATAATATTAATTCTAATCGTGCAGTCACAGGCACAGCCAGCGATGATTTCGACAGAAACGTAATAAATTTGAATAGGACGTACCTGTAGGGTGTTTCACTGTTAATTAATGATGACTGTACTATGCTGACAATGCATGGCTTAAGGTTGATCAATGACTGAAGGGTCACAGTAAACACTGGGGCAGGAGATTAGCTGAGTTGGGAATGACACAAAATGTTTGTTGATTATTTACAAGACCTGGCAGGGTTACAGATCCTGTTCTACTAACTTTAACAACTTCTACAAAAGATAACTGTTGAATTATTTAGAGACTGTCGCCAGATCGTCTTTCCACCTTCAATGTGTTTTTTTTTCTCCTGATATGTGTTCAAGCTTTTTGAATGTGTTTCGTTGTTAAAGGTTGGAAATTATCTGCAAATGAAGTCCGGTGTCAGAAGTTTTAGGTCAGGGATGTTTGTCTGAGATAGGTTTCTAGTCTGCCTATGATAGCTTCTTATTTCACAGGTAATGTTTTCATGACCTCAGTTTTTGTTGTGGTCAGACAAATGCTCATTTTTACCACTTGACCCATTTGCACAGATTACAGTTGAACCTGTTTATAGGAAATATGATAGATGCTGACTGATATAGGTACATATATATATATATATATATATATATACATAATACAGCCTGGCTTAAGTGGTCAGTCAAGGGAGTAGGAGAGAAATTATGGATGGCTTCTGTATAAAGATGTGCTGTAAAATAAAATTGGTTAGTGGATTAAGCAGGTGTGGCTGCCATTCACTAATGGCTGCTGAATTGGGATGTAATATAACATAGGTGGCTGTTACACAAATGTAAGTAGAGCTGAAAATCAAATTGCTACTGTTTTAGAGGTGTACTGTAAAGCAGGTGTCTTCTTAATATAGGGGTATTGTAAAGCAGGTGTCTGCTTAATAGAGGGGTATTGTAAAGCAGGTGTCTGCTTAATAGAGGGGTATTGTAAAGCAGGTGTCTGCTTAATAGAGGGGTATTGTAAAGCAGGTGTCTGCTTAATAGAGGAGTATTGTAAAGCAGGTGTCTGCTTAATAGAGAGGTATCGTAAAGAAGGTGTCTGCTTAAGAGAGGGATAATGTAAAGCAGATGCCCGTTGTTTTAGAAGAGAATGTAAAACAGGTGGCTGTTGTTTAAAGGTGTAACATTAAGCATGTAGGTGGCTAATGAATAGAGGGGTAATGTAAAACAGCTGACTACTGAATAGAGGGGTAATGTAAAACAGCTGACTACTGAATAGAGGGGTAATGTAAAACAGCTGACTACTGAATAGAGGGATAATGTAAAACAGCTGACTACTGAATAGAAGGGGTAATGTAAAACAGGTGACTACTGAATAGAAGGGGTAATGTAAAACAGCTGACTACTGAATAGAGTGGGTAATGTAAAACAGGTGGCTGTTGTTTAAAGGTGTAACATTAAGCATGTAGGTGGCTAATGAATAGAGGGGTAATGTAAAACAGCTGACTACTGAATTTAGGGGATAATGTAAAACAGCTGACTACTGAATAGAGGGGTAATGTAAAACAGCTGACTACTGAATAGAGGGGGTAATGTAAAACAGCTGACTACTGAATAGAAGGGGTAATGTAAAACAGCTGACTACTGAATAGAGGGGTAATGTAAAACAGCTGACTACTGAATAGAGGGGGTAATGTAAAACAGCTGACTACTGAATAGAAGGGATAATGTAAAACAGCTGACTACTGAATAGAGGGGTAATGTAAAACAGCTGACTACTGAATAGAGGGATAATGTAACAACTGATCTGATTGAAGGGTAATGTAAAACAGCTGACTACTGAATAGAGGGGTAATGTAAAACAGCTGACTACTGAATAGAGGGGGTAATGTAAAACAGGTGGAAGCTGAATAGAGGGTTGGTATAAAGCAGTTGATTGCTGAGTATTTTCTTCTTTGTTACAACTTGCTGCTTAAATCAGGGAGGTTGCTTTTTAAAATGCTCTCTTATTTAATTAATTGCAACTTAAAGCATCTTAGAGTATGGAGAATTTCAGAATAATTGACGAAATAACCATTTTTACATGTGCATAAGGAGAGGCATATAGCCTGTATATAAGGGGTGTGTTTACAATTGTAGAAATTTGTGATTTATAGTAATTTGGGGAGGGGGTGGAGGAGAAACTATTAAAAATATATTCTGTCGATTTGTATGTACTTGATAAAGCTTATATACCTTGCAAACAGTTCCTGATACAGAAAAAAAACACATGTAAATAATTTATAAGATTTGTCATGCAGATTGCAGTTTGCACACTTGTCTTATTCAATTTAGAGCTATGCTTGTCTGGATACAAATTGTGGCTGCTAGAGATAGGGTTAATCAAGCAATCAGCTGACAAAGCAAGCTGGCTGTGCATTCGGCAGATCTATTGTAGCATGCCGTGGCCCTATTAACTGTCTCATTACCTAATCAGCCAGTCATACAGTCTGTTAGATAGATCATTGTTCATTACTGTAATGCATCGATTGAAAAGTGTGTAGGTATTGTCTCATTGGGAATGCTAAAATGTGTGGCAGATATTTATATGTGTCGAATAAGCAGTATGTTAGCTTTGTTCTATGGTTTGCAGTACAAACACAGTCTATGTACAAAGAAGAAAATCTGCAGTATGAACACAGTCAATGTACAAATAACTTATGAACACAGTCTATTACAAAGTAGAAAATCTGCAGTTTGAACACAGTCAATTGACAAAGTAGAAAACTCAGTATGAACACAGTCATTACAAAGTAGAAAATGCAAACACAGTCATTAAATTATGAACACAGACTATGTACAAAGTAGAAAATCTGCAGTACAAACACAGTCTCTGTATAAAATAGAAAACATGACCAGACTGTATTTTAGTCTAATTAAAATGTAGCCTGTATTTTATAAGACTTAGCCTGTAGACTCACCATGATAAGGACCTGGCATCAGGGGCCATACTCGCATAGCAACTTCAGTCAAATATTTTACTTAAGTAAAAAATCAATTATATCTTGTTATTATTCTTTAATTTGGATGAAAATGTCTGTTATGGTAGAACACAGTTCCATTTGTCTGGTAAATGAAGCGTTTTGCTTGAGACCTAAATGTTTAAGAAATAATAAGATTTATCAAATTTACCAAAGTAAAATATTAATCATACCCTGTCTTGCAAAGGTATTCTACTTAGGATTTCGTTGATTGCTTTGAAGATCCTTCACTGCCTTATTTTTCTCCTTAAAAGGTAGAACAGTTGCATTTACTTTAACGTATGAACATATTCTTATGGAACATAATTCTCTATTTTTCATGTAAAATAACTGCGAAGTAACAAACTTTGAGAATTTTGATTTGAGTTAAGTTGAGGTATTCTTTGATTGGTCTGCAGAAATGTTGCAGTTTGATAACGGAGATGGATAACAACCTTTAGGAGTGTTTATCTGGCAATAGCCATTGGCCTACTAATAAATGAACTAGACCAGACTTTTAATGACCAAACTTACGATAAGCTGAAGTGTTTCCTGTCTTTTCTTTTTTCCCTGTCTTTAACCCTTTCCCTCATAGAGGACACCATGAAAAGACCTATGCTGTTTGTTGCTCTTCAGTGGTCTGGAAATGAGGATTTTGTAATTAAATTTGGTAAAGGGTTAACTTGGTTTTATCTGGATAGGCTTATGTGGTACTATATTCAGGAAAGAACTGTTGTAAAAAGCAACATAAATATTAATTTTAAGATATTGTGCATCTTTTATAGGATTTGTAGATAGGTTATCTTTTAGCTTCTGTGACCTATTAAAAGCAAATGATCGTCTTATTCAGGAAAGAACTGTTTAAAATTTCTGCATTGAACTGCTATATCTAAAGTCTTCTTTGTACCAGAAGCAACATAAATCGTTTTACGCTGCTATGAGAAAATTTCATGATGATATTGACTACCCTGTGTAAGTAAGATTATGTATTACAGGATGGTTTAAAAAAGTTGGACTTAAGTGTTGCTGTAGGGAGAAATCTCATCTAGACCTATTTAGACTTTATTTAAAAAATAAAGAGATGTAATCTGCTTTGCTTGTTGCATGTCCAGTCAAACCTGTGTTAGAGTTCACTTTTGAAAAACCTTCATTATGTGAAGAAAGCATAGTGTCCGGATTTCTTTCATCAAAATTACAAAATTTAATGCTATGCCCATTAGATCAGCAAATTTTGAGATAAATGACTCATTGAAAATATAATATCCGTAACATAAGGTTGTAACATTGTGACTACTTTTCGGTCCTCTCAGTGTGATTTTCCTTTTCAAGATAGAAAATTGAGCATTCCAAATTGAGATTTTCTTCAACTCTCAAATCAAAATTTTGAATATCTAGAACTCCCTTATGTATTGAACAAGAGAACAAACTTGTGCATGCCATTTATATATATTTAATAATATCTCTATTAAAACCGCAATTTAATTATAATCTATACAGAAAAATTGTGCCATTGGTGAGATTTTGCAGATTTAAAATGACCCTTATTTTTAAGTTGAAAATAATCTCAGTTTGAGGTGTGTCATGTAGCACAGACCTAAGGGTCAAGGTTTAGAGTGAATGTTCTCTTTTTATTTTGGCTTTAAAACTAAAACGACTGAATTGCAGATTTAAAAGGACCCTTAACCTGTTTATTGGCTGTAAAACCCTGGTTTATATGACCTCAGTCACTGACCTGTGAAGACCACCAATTGTGAAGAAGGGTGTAATCGTTGGAAGATCCCAATCCAATCAATCACTGCCATTGTTGTTGAATCAATTAACAGAATATAATCGTATTGGTGGCATTGTTAGGTAGTCAAGGTTGGGTAATGATAGTCCCTTGCGTAAGACGAGAACAGTTAAGTTTTAGAGCAATTTGGTATTGGGTTTTATAGTTGATTTGGTAAGAGTAGCTGGCTTTCAGTAGAATTTAAACTTATTATTTTAATGTTTATTTGGAAAGAAGTTTTTACAACTTATACCAATACCCTCTTGATGGTTCCTGGGTTGGACCAGTACTTTGTGTCTGGAAAGGCCATGAAAAATCCTTGGTCTCAGCAGGGTTCAAACCCACAACCTTCAGACATGCAGTCATATACATCACCACTGGACCAAACTGTATGATTTTCCGTTCATTTTTTTCTTTTGATAATAATTGGCTTTATTTATACAATCAAGAATTGAACAGATTTTGTTGATTTCTATTAAAGGTGGGTAACCTTTATAATTATGTTTATCAGGTAAAAGAGAAAAGCTGTCACTGTACCCTTGTTGGTTTTATAGACATAATTATATGCATATAGGTATATTGTACAAGTACATTGTAAATCTCTTTTTAGGAGATTATAGGCATAGGTTGGGACAGAATGTGTTTAGTTTAGAAAAAAAGGCTACGTCTGATGTTTACTGTGTATTTTTTTTTAATTTATGGCAAGCAATAATTAATGATTACATTTAGCAATAAATCTTACCATGATTGATTAAGTTTAGTTGTGTGTGTGTGTATGTCTGTGTTTTATAATCAATATATCCCTGCTTCATAGAAGTGGAGGGCGTTAGAAACCCCGCTGAAACCTGCCCTTGCGACTGTATAGAGGAGACTGTATAGGTACCACGTCTTGATAGCTCTTGTGTGGAAAAGGTCATGACAGGTCTTCTGTATGTTTTTTAGCAACTACGTGCCACCAAATGACTTCTGCATGGACAAGCGGCTGTTCAGTGGCCAGTTATCGCCAGACGAGCGAGCCAAGCATGCCTACTACAGTCAGAGGCACCAGGATGATGTAAGGGACATAACTCTTGTATTGGTAGTAGGGGACTTCTAGATTCTCTTTTCTTGATATAATGTGCAGATGTACATAGAAAAACGCATAAAAACCATAAATGAGAACTGTTAATTTAATGTTCCATTAACGCTTAAAGTTTTTCACTTGTTTATGCTCTTGCTTGTTAGACGCAATTTGAAATACAATAGTGCCTGAGACTTCAACAGTTTTAGAGATACAAGGCTATTTTTTGTCATGATGAGCTGCAGATTGAATTTACATTTTGGCCTCCTTTTCAATTTTTTTGCAGAATTATGGAAATTTATAGGCAGCTGTGTTTGAATAGACACCTCCAGTAAATGATTCATTTTCCATATTTACAAATCACACATTGTACTAGTAACATTGCTGACTGTCTCCGGTGGCCGAGTGGTTAGAGCATCCGCCTTGGGTGCAGGAAGTCGTGGGTTTGATCCCCGGCGTGACATACCAAAGTGGTAAGAAATGGTACTGTTATAGCCTCCTTGCTTGGAGCTCAGCATATAAGGGTAGTTGCAGGACTGGCTGGCCCAGTGTCAGGATAATGTGACTGGGTGTGGTATCATGCCATATGTCTATGGCATGATACTGCAGTGTGGCAGCACTATATCTGTCTCAAGTAGACATGTCTCCAAATGACTGAAATACTGTCAGTGGGATGTTAAACCCAACAAACAAACAAACAAATCAAAAACATATTTTCATTATCTTCTCATGAGCATATGTGTAGTTTATCACCCGTTTTAACCGGACCAATTTATCAACAGATTGAAAATGTAAATCATTTAATTCACTCTCTATCAACTTCCTATTTCCAGCAACTCCTTCAGACGATACTTGACACCTTGACGCCGGATGACATACGGATTCTGGCAGAAAGTATCGATGAAGACAGTCGCAAGGGCGGTTTCCAGCGTGTCTTTCCAACGCCCTCTACCCACAAGTACTTGAAATACTTTGAAACACCACGCTATTACAACCTCCTGCTTGACCAATGGGTACAGCGGTACAACAAGATGGAGTCCAGAGGTAGATATGATATACCTAGTGTTCCACTGAAGTTGGGGTTGATTATTTTGTACTTAACAAAGGGAACAACAATGAAAAAGTAAACAAACTTTGAACTGTTAACACATACTAGTTAACTCCAAAAATATCAGTTAAAAAAGCAGAAAGATAGCTTGATGAAAATGGATAACATTTGTTCAGATTTTTTCCTTTTCATTGTACAGTTGACACGTTATTTGTGTACTTAGCCATTTCATTTGTGTTGAATATTTATATTGTTTTTGTACTAAAGCAATGCTACTTGTGACATAATTTGGGCACATTTGACACACCAGTTATGTACAACAATGATATAGCTTCTGCTCCATAGCCATAAGTTTGTTTGTTCTCGTGCTTCTGCAGGTATAGCTTTGTTACAGTCTTTCTGCCAGGAAGGGGTGCATCTTGACATCAATACTGAGCTTATCGCTCATCAAGTAAGTGTTTACAGCCCATCAACATTTATATCATTACCAACCTCGTCAGCAATGGCTTGGTCCTCCCCCACTATCTCATGTTGCAGTTTGTAAATCACTTAGTCGGGTTGAAATATCTGCAACTCTCACTAGAAAATAAAAAATGTAAAATTGTCAGGTTTTCTAGATTTAGTTTTAAGTCAAGCAATTAAAGGCATCCCTATTTTTGCATTAGTGATATTCATTTAGTTATTTTAAACTTATATGTTTTATGTTGATTGGTTAACAAGTTTTTACAACAAATACTAGTCCCTCTTGACGGACCATACTAATCCCTCTCGCCCGTTCCTTGGTTGGACCAGTACTTTGTTTAAGGAAGGTCATTTAAAATCCTTGCTCCCAATGGGGTTCGAACCCTCAGATCAGCAGTCGGGTATGTTACCAGTGGACCACAGCATTCCTTATGCATTTAAAATCTATTTAGCTGAATATCTCATATTGGGTAAATCGTCAGTGCTTTATCAGACCCTAAGGCCAAAAAAAAAAGTTCTGTTTCTGGTGTCTAGCAAAATAAAAGAGGGTTGGTAGGTTGGATTTTATTTTTTTTTATTTATATGAAATGGAAGGGGAAAAAAAGGGAATTTTTTTTTAAAGGCAGAAAGGTAATAAAAACTTTAGGTTCAGTTGTTAAAAAAGAGGGTTGGTCAGGAGAACAGAAATGGAACTTTTGGCCTAAATAGGTGTAGATTCCAAATCAAATGAAACCTTTTTATTCTAATGACAAGTTACATAGACCAATTCATATAATTTTAACCTGGCTTCACATATTGCTGTAAGCAGAGGTGACACATAGGGATCACTTTTTTATCACCTATCTCTGTCATACTTTTTCTGTCACGCTTCAGCAGGTGACACGTGTTCCAAAGAACGCTCTAGTGACAAATAATCACCTTCAGTGATAATTTTAGTTTTCATGTGAAATATTTGCTGATAATGCCATACTGGCAGGACCTGTGTATGTATATTTATATATTCATTATCTTATCAACAGTGGAACCCTCCAAACGCTACCTGTCACAGCTACAGGGAGGGACGCTTATTGAGTGCCCCTCTTTCTAAACACAAGGAGGCTGATGGTGCTAAAAACAGGTTAGTTCATTATGAGTAAAAACAATAGCAAGACTTATCCCTTCTTTGGTAACCTTATTTTTTTTTTGGTAAATGTAAGAGGCTGTTATTGCTTAAACAGCTTATAAAACTCATTTGCACAGTTTCCTTAGATGTTGCCCTTTTGCACATTTATTTGAATAGCATGCTTGATAATGGCATGATAATAATATAGGAGAATATGAGGCAAATTATATATAAAACACTATCATTTATGCTTATAAATAGTAATATATTTTTTCTTTTATTTGATAATGCACTTTTTTCCCCATTTATCCTAATAGCTTAAGAAAACAACACCATATTAACTTTTATCATAATGCACAATTAGAATAAATCTTTTGTTATTGATCATGATTGATTATTTCATTTCAAGGGCTGACCAAGAAATTGTTCTAAGTACATATTGAAATAAAAGGAGATGAAAGAGATAAGTGATCAGCCCTCAGTGTAGAAATTTATTGAAAATAACAGTTTTATCACAATGTGCACTATCTATTTAAGTCAAATTATTGTTAAAAATATTTCTTTACTAATAGTTCACTATAACTAGAGTGTTAGGTTTTTGTAAAATAGTTACATTATAGATTGTATTTATTGTAGGATATGTAATCATGTGTACAAGTTCCGTAAATACCATGTATTGTGTGCACCCATGTATAGTGTGCACCCCAAGTTTGAGGCTCAAAATTTTTGAAAAAAAGTATTTCCCTTCTATAATGTCATTTCTTTTCCAAACAACTAGGAGGCAGCCATCTTGTTTACTCATGTTTTTTTTTTTGTGGATGTTCGATTGCACAACAGGTGGAAATGTTCTACTGCTTCCGCAAGTCGGGTGTAATGCATCGATTATTTTCACACCTTTAGTATTCACATGCATTTGCATTGTGACCTAGTTAAAGCTGTTAGTTTAAGTAATAATCTGAAACTACCGACATCTTCTAGTTTGTTTTTCGCAAGTCTTTTAACGCAGGGTATTTGAAGCACACAATTATCATGAACCAAACAGCTTTGTCTGAAACAAAAGTAACTTGTCAAAATTTGTCGGATTGAATTGAAATTAATAAAATAACAGTTTATTTATGGGCAGTCACAGAAATGATGATGCAAACATCGCATTTGTTTGTTTGTTGTCAATTAATTATTATGTAAACCACAGCACAGGATTTCTGGTTGAAGCATAAGAAAATGTAAACACCAATATGAAAAAGAGAACAATGATTTCGTAAGCATTTATTGTACAAAACCATGGTAGAAATCACAAATAGACATTTTACAGGCAAGTACGATCAAGCTTTAATATCAAATTTGCGCATGAAATATACCAATAGACTCTACTGATACGGCTTCCATGTGAGTGAGGTAAAGTTCAGGAAAAATACGAAAATATTGTGTTCTCTTGTAATGTGTGCACCCTCACTTTCAGAAACGAAAAATAAGTTACAAAAATGCGCACAATACTTGGCATTTTATGGTATGTATTAGATATTAAAATATACAGTGAAATTGCCAGAGAACTTACATCTAAGGGATATAATGAAAAGATATGAGTAAAGGTTGTTCAAAAGAACCTGAGAAAAAAACCTTTACTGGTGGGTCCCATTTTTTCAGAAATTTCCTTTAAAACAGTAATTTCTTTTTGAATTAAGACCTTGACATCATTTGGATTATATTTTTTTAAATTCATTTCTAAGAGCCTTTGTTGGTCTGTTTATTTTATCTCTATTCAGAGGTGTCTCCTTGCACAGGTTTTTCTGTATATATTTGATACTTAGATAGTAATTAAAATACAGGTTTTCTGTATGTATTTAAAACTAAGTAATCAAAATACACAAACTGTTAAATTGATCATATGACTTAAAATTTAAAATAAGAAAAATCAGGAGGAAATAAATTCAGATTTTGAACTATTTTCCTGGTGTGACAAGTCTCCCATTACAGGTGGTGTACACTGAGATTGTGTTCCCATAAAACAAATTACTGAGTTACAGTTCCATGGTTTTTAGTTATGAAAACTGTTGGATATCTACATATCTGAGTTACAGTTCCATGATGTTTAGTTTTGAAAACTGTTGGATTTCTATATATCTGAGTTACAGTTCCATGTTTAGTTCTGAAAACTGTTGGATTTCTATATATCTGAGTTACAGTTCCATGATGTTTAGTTTTGAAAACTGTTGGATTTCTATATATCTGAGTTACAGTTCCATGTTTAGTTCTGAAAACTGTTGGATTTCTATATATCTGAGTTACAGTTCCATGTTTAGTTCTGAAAACTGTTGGATATCTATATATCTGAGTTACAGTTCCATGTTTAGTTCTGAAAACTGTTGGATATCTATATATCTGAGTTACAGTTCCATGTTTAGTTCTGAAAACTGTTGGATATCTATATATCTGAGTTACAGTTCCATGTTTAGTTCTGAAAACTGTTGGATTTCTATATACCTGAGTTACAGTTCCATGTTTAGTTCTGAAAACTGTTGGATTTCTATATACCTGAGATACAGTTCCATGTTTAGTTCTGAAAACTGTTGGATTTCTATATATCTGAGTTACAGTTCCATGTTTAGTTCTGAAAACTGTTGGATTTCTATATATCTGAGTTACAGTTCCAATTTTAGTTCTGAAAACTGTTGGATTTCTATATATCTGAGTTACAGTTCCATGTTTAGTTCTGAAAACTGTTGGATATCTATATATCTGAGTTACAGTTCCATGATGTTTAGTTTTGAAAACTGTTGGATATCTACATATCTGAGTTACAGTTCCATGATTAGTTCTGAAAACTGTTGGATTTCTATATATCTGAGTTACAGTTCCATGATGTTTAGTTTTGAAAACTGTTGGATTTCTATATACCTGAGTTACAGTTCCAAGTTTAGTTTTGAAAACTGTTGGATTTCTATATATCTGAGTTACAGTTCCATGTTTAGTTTTGAAAACTGTTGGATTTCTATATATCTGAGTTACAGTTCCATGTTTAGTTTTGAAAACTGTTGGATTTCTATATATCTGAGTTACAGTTCCATGTTTAGTTCTGTAAACTGTTGGATATCTTTATTATCTGAATACCGGAATGACCAGGCTCAAGAGAAGTCTGGTTGTCTTGAATGTTGTCAGCTTTGTACCCAAGAAAAACCCTGGTTAGATCTGAAAAAAAGCACAACTGTTGACTGAAACATTGTGCAGGGTGAAGGTTTCTGTCATACCACTGGAAGGTCATGGTCTCACTAGAGGGTCACACTGGAAGGTCAAGGGAGTTTATTTATGAAATAGAGTTTCGTTTTAGTGTCATATCAATTAATAATGCAGGCCTGGGTTACTAATTTCAAAGCATATGAATGCAACAACAGGCATTATTCTGCAATATAGCATAAAAAACAACACTCTATATCCATTTTAACCTGTTATCTTGACTGTGACATACACATGTGTTGGTTATTACACTTTTGTATGAGTTACCTTAAGAGTCAAATGTTGATATATAATTACATCATCTTTAAACTGGGATATTGAAAATAAAGCATGCCACAAGCCTTCTATGTTAATATAGCATTTTTGGTTGATAGTGTTGGAATTTATGTTTATTCATAGGCTGCAGTATTTTTGTGCAAATGGGTATTAGATGGTCATTCATATATTGTTGATTGATATAAGTAGGATGATTTACAAAGGATTGTTTACAGATTAAATGGTACTGATATTCATGTGTTCTAACTAATGATATAGAATACAACAGTTGGTTTTCATTTAAAGAATAATGTACTTAGAACTAAATCTTAGTAAGAGATTATGTACTTGCATTTACAAAACACCTAGAGTAATGTGTGAAGCCTGCCTCATGATATGTAATGAAATACTACCTTTGAATTCAGAATAAGTAAAAAAAAAAAAAAAAAAAAAAATTAAACACTGCAGTAACATTTTAAACTGTCATCGTAAAATGTCAAGATTTAAACTAATTAGCTATATAGAAATATTTCTAAGATAAATTATTTTCATCAAAGTATATGTTATACAGAATACATTGTTCCATGTTCCAGGATTCTGTCAATGAAATCTGTGGTTGTTACATTGCCAAGTATACCGAAAAAGATATAGTAAGAAATAAAAAGCTTCAAGTGGGCGGGGCTATCATACATGGGTGTGGCTATCTCATTAAGTAGGCATGGTCTCTTAGATCATTGGTGCTTAGCAATTTTGATTTGTTTTAAATTTACAAAATTTTCATAATTTGCAATGTCTTGATTTGAAAAATGCATTATAGATATCTGAAACAGCATAGTCAAAAATTTGCAATCTTGATGACTCATTAGATTTTTTTTATACCCCTTACACTGAAGGGGGGGGGGGGGGGGGGGGGGGGGCTATACAGGAATCGTGCTTGCCATGTCCTGTCACATCCTGTCCATCACATTAATAAAGGCAAGGTGACAGCGGGGGTATTAATCACCTTGTATTTTTGGGTTGGTACCCTTTTAAGGTCACAAAACCACAATATTGAACTTGAACAATAAGCTATTAAGCCATGGTTGAGTGGTAAATTGTGATTTAATCGACCCTCTCATCTCAAACTTTGTGTGTCTATTGCTTATGACTGGTAGTTGATGACCCCTACATCTCATAGGTCAAGGTCATTAGCTGAAATCTAACACAATTCGAGTCCTGTGTTTTGGTCATTGTGACACATGAGAGGGGCATATAATATGTTTTATATGCTTCTCTATTGCTTAATGTATTTTATCATTAGTTTTCCCCATATGGTCAAGGGTTAAGTGTTAACATTTTAAATCATGAAGTCCATTGAGTCTCATTAAGAACTGTATAAATATTGAAGAGTTCCTTCATTCTGATAAAGCATTCCCACTCTTTTTTTGTATGTTCCAGTCAATTATTTCATAGCTGTAGATAAAAAGCTGATCAGCTAGCAAGTGTCTTGCAGGATGATCTGGTTTTATATTTGTTTCTTGATTACTTTTGGTGGTGTTGTTTTTTCATTCTTTTTATGGTGATAGTGATCATTTCAAAGTCATTTATATCCCATTTCCACATTTTTATCATAGAAGGCAACATAGCTTTGATCTTTAACAAAGGTATGTTTTGATATTGTGTTGATTTGATTTGTCTTGATACTTGTGTTGTAAACATGGCATCATTTTGGTTCAGTCCTACATTTTATGTTACATAAACCATTTTATGCTCAGTATTATTTGATACTGATTTTTGTTAGCAATATACTCTCAGTGTTGCATGATAAAGTTATAAACTGCCTCAAGTATACTTGTTCCATCACTAGTGTTATCATTCCTGAAAACCTTTTCATTGTTGTTTGATAAATGATAAATGTTGTGTTTGCAAGATAAATTGTGAAAGTGCTCTGCTTGATAAAGATAATTTATCAAAATTTTAGTGTTGTTTGATAAGAGAACTAGTCCTCAAAATTATATTGTGTCACATGATAAAGTTACAAACTGTCCTCAAACTCCCTGCCACTTGATCCTCCATCAAATATATATATTTGTTGCATGGTAAAAATTGTTGCATGATAAAATGGCATAATTTCCCATTGAAAATTTTTGTTGTATGAAAAAATGGTATCCTTAACCTTGAATATATTTGTTGCATGATAAAATTTGTTGCATGACAAAATGGCTTAATTTCCCCTTGAATATATTTGTTGCATGATAAAATGGTATCCTTTCCTATTGAATATTTTTGAATAAATCAATGTTGCATGATAAAATGCCTTAATGGTATCCTTTCCTATTGAATAAATCAATGTTGCATGATAAAATGGCACCCTTTCTCATTAGAAATATTTGTTGCAAGATAAAATCCTTCCAATTAAAAAATTTTGTTGGTTTTGTTGTTGCATGATGTAATGCTTCTCTTCATAGGCTTAAATTTTGTTGTTTCTTCTCTGAAATTTGAATATTATTATTGTGATTTAAAGTAAACGTTTGTTGTTGCAAGATGGTGTCCCATGCTGTTTCTTTGTTAAATGTCAGGAATACTTTGTTGTTCCATGATAAAAAAATTCTTGACAAATGAACTTCTATTTAAAACTGCATTAACTTCACTCAGTCTAAATGGTTTTACAGTGTCACCTTCTTTTTGTAAAGGTCATGAAGAAAAATTAACAGTATAATGCTTGATAAATCTGTGACTTGTCTACAGGGTCAAGTTGGTATACTGGTTTGAATCCTAATACAAATTTCAATTAACTAATTTAAGGGCTGATCCTTGTAGCTGAGTGGTTAGAGTGTCCACCATGGAAGTGGGAGATTGTGAGTTTGATCGCTGGCAGGTACATACCAGAGTGGAAAAAAAATGGAAGCTATAATAGCTCCCTTGCTTGACACTCAGCATATAAGGGTAGTTCCAGGATTGGTTTGCCCGGTGTCAGGATAATGTAACAGGGTGTGGTATCATGCCACATGTCTATGGTGTGATACTGCAGTGTGACAGCACTATATCTGTCACAAGTAAACATCGTCTCCTAATGACTGAAAAACTGTCGGTAAGACATTAAGTCTAATAAACAAACAAACTAATTTAAGTTTAAATATCAACAAATTCACCCATACTAATGATTCTGCAATGTAATTAATAAGAAACATGTCCAAATAAGGTGTGTTTGCTGTTTTTGAGCAGTGTTGTGACTCGGACGTGCCCCACCCCGACAGAGAACCTTCTCCTGTACAGACTCAGTCGCAAGGTTTTGAGATCAGTACCCCACCCACCCACAGGCAGCATGCACATCTGTCTAGCCTCTGACCATAGATATTTTTTCACAAATTTTGACTTAAAATGTAAAAAAAGCAGCCAAATATCGGGATTTTAAGCTATCAAAAACATGCGAAAAAATATTTTTTGAATTATTAACTGGCTTGGAACATAAAGTCTGTATAACTGAGGCAGTTAATGCAAACAAATTTATATCCAATACAGAATTACATTCTTTCACAAAATGTGCTATCCACTCTTGTCATGAAGGTTAGGAGCAACTAACTCTGTAAACCCAAATCAGCATGCTAAAATACTCTTAATCCTTTTATGTCATATAGACTCATTTTGATGTAATGGAAAAACTAGCATCAGCTACATCTTGTGAAGACATAACTTTTGTAAATGTTATCTGATCAATATGAAATTCAGAAAAGAAAAAGTTTGTTTTGATCAATGTCTCCTCTGTTTGCTCATACAGTACTGCTCATATTCTACGCAGGCCAAAAAAAATCAATGGTTTCATATGCCTATTAATTAAAGTGAAGTAAATTGATATTCCTCATGTCATAAATTTGTACATGAATATTCATGAGATACAGGGTTAATACTAACAGGGTGTAATATCGGTTCAGTCATGTAACAGATGTGCTTGTGAGCCTGAGGATTAATGGGAGATAATCAGAACAGCATTTAATAGCATGCAATGTGTGCATGAAGAGTAGCATAAAGGGGTGTAACTCTGTATAGGAACCCAGAAATAATCTCCAACCCTCGACTTGTAAAATAAAAATACTACTTCAAAGCATGTGAATATAAATATATATTTTATTTTTATTTCTTTTGATTATTTTTTATATCTCTTTATATGACTTGACTTGACTATTTGAGTTTACTGTCGCTTTGACAGTATTTCAGTCATATAGCGACATCCAGCTAATTACAGGTGGAGGAAGACCCTGTATGCACGGAGGCATCCAGGTAGAACCACTGACCTACCGCAAGCCAGCTGGAAGGCTTCCTCACATGAAAATCCGAATGACCCTGCCGGGATTGAAACCCTCGCTGTGAGGGGCTGAGTGAGGGTTAAAGTCAGGGACTTTACCCTTTTGGCCCTGGAGGCCCCCTCTTTATATGAACACTATAGGACAAATATAATATACTAAATTATATTTTTATTTTTTGTCAGCAAATATAATTTGTAAATATTTTAAACAGTATGGAAATTTTGCGATTGACTGTACTCTGCACATGTTTTATGCCGGTTGCTTTTAAGCTTTAAATTAAGACAATGAATCTTAGTTCAAAATCTGTAATTCACATCATAGTTTGGATATTTAAATTTTACTGTTTAAGATCTGACCAGAATAAATGCTCTTAAGAGTTAGATTTTTAACCTTAAGTCAAAAATCAGTTGTTGATTTTTTGTGGAAGGTGTTCCTGCTTTACTCTTTTTAAATAATAATGAAGTAGTATGCAAAAGTAGATATTTGCTCTCATAAGCTGTTTTTGTTAGAAAATATAGAAAAGAATAAGTAATGTTATGAATAGTAAAAGGTATGCATTGTTTTTATGCTTTATCCAATTTCATGCAGTTTTAACGACCACAGAAAACATTATTAGTCTGGCTTTCATGGTGGGGAGATTGAGGTGTTTCAGCCATTTGTGTCATTAAAATAACCTTTGGTGTTGATCCTTTCATTTGATTAATGTAATTCAATCACTGTTTTTGTACTTTATCATTGAAATGTGACCATGATTTTCACTTGAATCGTTTCCAACGTCATACACTCGGAAGGAACAAGTAACAGGAAAAAAAAATGCATTAATTCTTGTAACCTTGTAACTCATTTAACGTCATTTTATTTGTTCTGAAAGTGTTTTAGAAGCATTATTGAGACATTGAGTTTATGTTTATTTATGCATTTACTTTATAATTATGAAGTGCCAGCTTGAGACAGTTATATTAAGACTTACCAACTTAATATGTATCAGAAGTAAGATTATTGAAAGAAGAGGTGTAGATTTTTTTTCTCAATTCATTCAGTCCTGTGTTTTATTGTACAAAAGGCCTCCAACCAATTTACACAATATATATTATAGCATACAACACATGTGTTAGTTGTAGGTGGTACTTTCAACCAGTAAAAACTCTAGGATAAAACACAATTGGCTGATCAAGCCAATCTTGTGTTCAATGCTTCTTTCTTATTTGCCAATTGTTGGTAAAGAAACTTAATGAATCGCTGAATGTTCTTGGAATTCCATGAATCATAATTGGCTTAGTAGAGAAATGGGCAGACTTGATAAATTGCTGAATGTTCTTGCCATTCCATGAATTATATTTATAAAATAACAGAATCACATTATTTTATGGTATGTAAAATAAGTAGTTAGTAGATGATAAATGAATTAAGATTTTGTTTATGTTTGTAGTGATATGAAGTAGACCTGTTGTTAAGAGCGCAAGGTATTGTTTCTCCTGTGTATTTTCCACGTGGTATTGTTTGGTTCACAGTATTCACCCCGTGTAATTGTCCGAGAAATTTGTCCTCACATGGTCAGCTTGCTTCCAACTTGTAGCTAAATCCATCATATCACATTTCTGGTGTCCTAGTTCTTAAGCTCATGTGAACTTTTCTACTTTATTGTAGCTCGTCTTCTCATTTCGTGTAGCCTTTTCATATTTGAGCTTTTTTTATTTCTGCTCAGCACATATTTGACCCCTTTCTGTTCACATTTGAGCTCATCTGTCCATACTTATGATTTTCTGTTCTTTATTTTAGCTCATTTTTAAGTTCATTAATGTAGTCTTGCCTGACTTGAAGGGTTGCAATGTTTTTGTTTAATATACTTGTTAGTTAGCCCCTGTTTTACTTATATGATGAAACTATACTCATACTTCTCTTGGTATTAAGACATGTATCTTTATCAGCATCATTTTGTGTATACTAATTTATTACCTCCCTTTATTTTGTCCAAGATTTACACCTTTATTACTATGAATACTCTTTTCATATACAGTTCATATATAACTGTATTATATAATGATACAGTGCAGCTCCATTATAACGCTGTATTTGAACCAGAGTCTAGATACAGTGCAGCTCCATTATAACGCTGTATTTGAACCAGAGTCTAGATACAGTGCAGCTCCATTATAACGCTGTATTTGAACCAGAGTCTAGATACAGTGCAGCTCCATTATAACGCTGTATTTGAACCAGAGTCTAGATACACTGCAGCTCCATTATAATGCTGTATTTGAACCAGAGGTTAGATACAGTGCAGCTCCATTATAATGCTGTATTTGAACCAGAGTCTAGATACACTGCAGCTCCATTATAATGCTTTATTTGAACCAGAGTCTAGATACAGTGCAGCTCCATTATAATGTTGTATTTGAACCAGAGTCTAGATACAGTGCAGCTCCATTATAACGCTGTATTTGAACCAGAGTCTAGATACAGTGCAGCTCCATTATAACGCTGTATTTGAACCAGAGTCTAGATACAGTGCAGCTCCATTATAATGTTGTATTTGAACCAGAGTCTAGATACAGTGCAGCTCCATTATAACGCTGTATTTGAACCAGAGTCTAGATACAGTGCAGCTCCATTATAATGTTGTATTTGAACCAGAGTCTAGATACAGTGCAGCTCCATTATAATGTTGTATTTGAACCAGAGTCTAGATACGCTGCAGCTCCATTATAACGCTGTATTTGAACCAGAGTCTAGATACAGTGCAGCTCCATTATAAAGCTGTATTTGAACCAGAGTCTAGATACAGTGCCTCACTGGACAAACTTATAGAAATGTGAAGATGCTCTTAAGTTTATTATCCAAAACACACACACAAATCAAAAAGAATGCAGTTTTGGACCGCCTTGTATTGGCTTTTGTAATATAATGCATATATAATTATGTTCTCTAATCTGTCTCATAAACTGGTGACATCTATGGTTTATGTTATATCTGTTTATTTAGCTTTGAATAAACAATTATCTAGATGTTGAAGCAAAGTACATTTTAGTCTAACTGGATTTCTAGATTTTCAGAATACTTAAACTTAATTATATGGCTAGCTTCTGCTTGTAATGCAGAACAGCTCCATTATAAAGCTGTAGTTGAAACACAATTGTAGATACTGTATGATATTGGATTGTAAGTTCACCTGAAGTAACTTGAACAAACCGCAAAGTAAACATTTGGAGTCCAGTATGTAGACTGTGTTATTTTGGCTTTCGTGTTCTAATGGAGCATGTTGTAATGGACCTGGACTGTATGTTGTGTGATTTTATCTTGTCCAAGTTTGTATTATCTGTTGTATAAAATTATTATCAACATTATAATACTACCTTTCTTTACACCAATTGTCTATATCATGTTTATATTCTTTGTGAAACAGCATTTTTTCCCTTTATTATTTAGGTCCCAATTATGGAATATATCCATTAAAAAAAAGTGACCTTTTCCAAAAGTTAAAAAAATCAGTTTCATATTAAATTTCAGATTATTATTTTGTTCATATCATAGAAAGAAATGGTTCAGAGGATGATTTTCAATTTATTTTCTATTAAATTCATTTACGTTTTTTTTTTATTTCATTCGCGATATCAATTCTTTCTGTATTTGTTAAACCTGATTTTTTTCATTTTCTGCTGAAAACAAAATCACTATAAAAGATTGTATGTAAAAAAAGCTGTCAGGAAGACTTGGCTGTAACTTTCAGCTTTATACCTTTGCATTAAATTTTTAAAAAGCTTCACTAACTGCAGCTGATTTTAACTTGAACTTTAAAAGGTGGGTTTACAGATTTGATTTAGAAAAAATATAAAAAAAAGTATATAACTATCTGATAACAGCACAAAAAGAAAGTCCTGTTTTGAAATGCGACATTAAGCTGAATAGCAAAATAACTTATAGAATTATTTTCAAAGCCTGTACAAGTTTACAATGTAAACTAATGAGGGGATATTTTCACATTCTTGAACAGTTTTCATTTCTGTTAATCTTCTTTTAACCCTTCAACTCAAATAGATGCTTAAAAATTTAACATCCTTGGCAAACAGAGCAGTCCCAGACCAGACCAAACTCCACACAGTGATCTCCCTTGCAAGTAAAAAAAAATTAAAAAAATCACTGCCATCGCATATGCCACGTGATGATGGTAAACTAACAAAATGGCATCTCTGTCTGCTGTCACAACAAAAATATTTTTCAGATTGATTTTTTTTTTTTTAACCATGATGTGATATTTGATGTTTATTAAATAAAACATACTTAGGGAAATGACACTTGCAGTAAAATAAGAATTTTTGGAAAAAAGAAAAATTAGCTAAATTCTGTTAATTTTTACTTGTGGTGGCAGTGGTTATCTATGACTGTAAGGGGAGGTAACTACTGTGGCGGAGTTTGAGTCCAGACAGCCTCTTCTTGTGACAATCTGATTAGGGTCTCCTCTGTTTGCTTATACAGTGCTATAGCTCAAATGCTACAAAGTCTGCACAGTATTGATAAAAAAAAATATTGTTTCATTATTAGTTCTGTATATTTATGTTAATGAAGTTGTTAATTTGTACATGAATATTCATGACTTTTTTAACCCTTTCCCTGATATAGACTCATTTTGACGCACTCAATAGGTACCACATAAAGCCTGATCTGCAGAAAGCCAAACTCAAACCTTACCAAATTTAATTGTAAAATCCTCATTACCAGACCACTGAGAAGTAGCGAACAGCATAAAACCTGATCAGCCTGCGAGTTACTCGCAGGCTGATCTGGTTTTATGCTGTTCGCATAGGTCTTTTCATGGTATCCTCTATGAGGGAAAGGGTTAAAGGGCTAAGATAATTTTCAGCTGAATTCTGAGATGCTGTTATATCACTCTCTTCTGTAAACCAGACATGATTATAGTCTGCTTGCTTTCCTATCGCTTGAATGTATTGCCTTTGTATAACAATGTATATTTTGCACACTGCATGTTTTGTATTCACAGCTCCTCATCCTCAGCTCTTCTGAAGATGCAAAAACGTCCAAATTACAAAGCCCCGCCCCAGCGTTCTTTAAGTCAGTCCAGTAGTGCCTCCTCCATACATAATATAGTCCTTAGCCCCCAGCCCTTGGATCTTCTCTCACCAAAGGGCAAAGTCCCGAGCAGGTAATATGCCAGAATAAAAAAAAAATGGGTTTTATCTAATCTGGAGTGGCTTGTCTTTGGAGTGGTCTCATTGCAACAAACATGATCTGTCACTTAGCAACCAGGCTGGTAGCTATGATCTGTCACCTAGAAACCAGGCTGGTAACTATTGATCTGTCACCTAGCAACCAGGCTTATTATTATCATCTAGCAGAAAGCCAGATTCTTATTTCTTCCCATCAAGGAAAAAGGTTCGATTTTTTTTTTTAAAGTTTCTAAAAGGACTTTTTTTGTCCATTTTTTTTTTTCTTTTTATTTATTATTATTACTATTTTTTGCATCAAGCAGAAGCTCTAATTCCTGTAGTTAATTGAAAAATCTATTTCATTCATAGATTAAAATTGATTAGTAAACTCATTTCATCTTGGAAAGCTCGATTTTGTTTCATAGTTTTTAATAGGATTTTGTCATGTGGAATGTAACTGCCTTATGACATGGAAGCTTTGTTAGTTGTAATATGTTTCACAGCTTTACTACTGTTTCTATAGTTACTTTAGTCTGCTTTTAATTTATTGTTATAAGCATTCTTATTCTATCTGGAGGAAGGTTTTTATCTTTCATAAAACACTTTTTATAAGAAAAGAAATCAGAGTTTGTGAATTATATTCATCAGTATATCTACAAATCGCCATGACGATGAAATTTATATTTTCAGTTTATTTGGTTAATTTTGCAACTCACTTTCTTTCATTTTGTAATTTGAATACTTTGTTATGATTATATTATGGTGGCATATTTCTGCCAGCCACTTATCCACTTAGCTATGTTGAAACTTTTCTGAAAAATTGTCACATATTCAGTTAGTATCTGGCAAGTAGCAAATTTTCAAGTTATCTACTTAGGTATCTTAACAGGACTTAACTGTCTGTTAGTGCCCACTACTGCCAATCACATATTCACTAATTTTAACTGGATATCATGCCTTTTTCCAGATAATTATGTGAAAAAATGCTTGTTATCCACATAATTTAACTGACTAACTTGAAAAAAGGCGAGATAACCAGTTAACTTAAGTGAATATATGGCTGGCAGTAGTGGGCACTAACAGGCAGTTTTGTTCTGTTAAGATACATAAGAGGATAACACGAAAGTTTTCTACTTGCCAGATACTAACTGACTATGTGACATTTTTTCAGAAAAGTTTCAACATAGCTAAGTGGATAAGTGGCTGGCAGAAATATGCCACCATATTATATAGATGGGATTTTATGAATGAATATGGTATTTTTGTTTAGATTTGTGTTTGACTTAGTGTGGAAATAACCCCACTTTTGTATTCTTTTTAGCTCACCTAAGCACAACGATTGATTGCCTTTTGTCTGTCGTCCATGCGTGCGTGTGTGCGGTGTCAACAATTTCATTTAAACAACATCTCCTCTTAAACCGCTGAATTTTGACCAAATTTCACAGGATTGATCCTTATGATGCCCTCTATCAAAATTTTTCAAATTAATTGATTGGTTGAAAAAGTAGGTCACAGGATCTAAAAATAGCTTTTAAAAATGCAATCTTTGAAAATTTTCTTCTGTAAAACTGCAGGGCCTAGAGCTTAGATATTTGGTGTGTAGCATTGTCTAGTGGACCCCTACCAAGTTTGTTCAAATCATGACCCTTTGGGTCAAAATAGCCCAGCCCCAGCAGTCACTTTATTTTACATAGGCTTATATAGGAAAAAACTAGAAAAACCTTCTTGTTAGAAACCACGGGGCCTGGAGTTTAGATATTTGGTCAAAATTGGCTCCACCCCAGAGTCACTTAATTTTGCATAGACTTAAATAGGAGAGTCTTTAAAGATCTTGTCAGAAACCACAAGATCATGGGTTTAGATATTTGGTATCTAACATGGCTTTGTGGACCTGAACCAAGTTAGAAAATCATGGCTTTTGGGTATAAATTGGTCCCACCCTTGGGTCACTTGATTTTATACCTATGACCATCAAAATTTGGACCACAGGTACAGTTTTTGTGTTGAATTAAGATTATTTTGGTGTACTTCTGCATGGATTTTGTATTCAGTATAATTATAAAAGGCAATGAAGGCAATATTTCTCAGGTGAGTGATTCAGGGCCATCATGGTCCTCTTATTATAATAACATGGTAACAAGAATAATTTTGTTGCCCTGGCAATAAGCATGATTTGTTTTGTTGGGATGAAGATAATATTTATATCAAGAATATCTATATTGCCAAGTGATAAATCCTTTGAAAGTAACTTCCACCAAATAAATCATATCTAAATTATGTTCAATTAAGGAGTAAGTCTGATTTGTTTTTACTGTTACCCTTATATTTTTATGTGTATTTTTACAATACTGCGTCTTACTTGTCATAAAAATTAGGTGCTTCATTGCTGAAGCTTTTTTTCTCCTGTGTTTTGTGGTCGTTTATCAGTTTTGATGTATCACAAGTTGTACGAGTGACGCAGGATCTTTTCTAGGCTATAATTATCCCAGAATCTGCTGGCTTGATTTCAATGAAACTTTTTAGTAATCTTCAGGGCTTAAAAGAAACATCAATATATAGTTAATGCTTTTCTCTGTATGTGTTTATGTGTCAGTCCCTATACATATAATTTGTAATATTCTATTTGGTGTTGCTTATCCTTGATTTTATTTGGGGAACAGCCACTGTTTGTCTTCCCTGGCTTTTTAGAAATACAAAATCAAACTGACGCTGTTATTTCTCTCAGTCTTTAAGTATTTGTGTATATATCCCTGCTTGAATGATCGCTGTTTTGAATAATGATAATCACAATTACACAACTGATCATTAAAAAGTCTGAAATTAAAAAGTTTGAACATTTTATCAGATGCTAAAAAGTCTAAATGTAAAGACTGAACAGTTACTTAGACAGATATTTTTCTGAATTTTGAGTATGTTGAAAAATGCTTTTGCCTTTTGTTTGTGGTGTACTTATTTTAATTCTTTCAATTATATGGTCAGGTTATATCACCAATTTGTTAACTAATATGTTCACTTTGTGCATAATTAGATTGTCACTATTTTAAATACAGGTGTTGTGCTACCAATAACTCACTATGTTGATGTAGTTTATGTATACTTGGATGAGTTGTGTGTGTGTGTTTGTGTAATTCTAGTTATTGTACAAATGATGTTTTTTTCAGTATTGATCTCTTTACTTCAGTACTTGAAATATGAAGATATCAAATAATGTTTAATATTATGCTAAAACTAGTCCTTAGAATATTGAACCTATCAGTCTTCTTGATAACTCCTTACCTCATATATAGACACATTGGCAAGAAGAACAGACCCAGATCAGACTGCTCCTTCCATCCAGGAGCTGTTTGATCAGGGTCTCCAGGAGCTGTCTGATCTGGGTCTCCACTGTTTGCTCCACATTATTGTAGCTCAGATTCTGCACAGCCAAAAAAAAAAGAAAAAAAAAAGACTCCATTGTTTTATATGCCTATTAAAAGTTCAGTAAACTAGTATAATTTATTCATCAAGTCATACACTTTGACGTGAATATTCATAAGGTAAAGGATAATGTATTCTTGGAACAGTTTTGCATGCACATAAGCACTGGCATCCACCAAAGAAAAAGAAAGAAAGAAACATGTAGAGTAAATAAAATCAAATTTTAATACAAAGTTTTGGGGCTCATTTCTTATGTAAAACATTCAGAGATGTGCAGCAGGATTTGTAACCATGGTAACACATTTGTGTCTGTATTGACAGTCGGTTCCATCCGCTCATGGAGGAGATAGTCTCGAAGATCAATGTACCCAAGACCAGGTAACCTACACTGACCTGAATTTTCATGGGGCGGTCAAAATGTACGCCTTGGTAACGGGTCACTTAACATGATCTGGTGTTGTAAATGAGAAACATTTATCAGTCTATGTTTGACTTTGTGTGTCAGCTATACACCATGGTTTAGGGAAGCTCAGTTCTTGCTAAAGGCAATAATATTTCAAGACCATGTAGTACTGGTCTAACCAAGGGAACATGAAGAGGGATTAACACAAGTTATAAAATTGCTTTCTATTTTGATGTAAAAGAAATTCTTAAATGAGATTTTTACAAGACCCAACCAGGCCCAAAGCAATGGTTCATCCCAGGAATCTACAAAAGAGAAAAGTATAAGTTAGAAGGACTTGTTTCCCAATCAATGTAAAAAAAAAAAAATAAGATTTAACAAAGCAAAGTCAAGGACTACACTAGAACCATTGCTTCCTGTCCTGTCCTGTCCACAATTTTATGAACTTCCTAATCAACATGAAAAGAAATGTTAAAATTAACTTTCATTTTTAATTTAATTTATATAAGGAACAATACTTTCCTTCAAGTAAAAAGAACAAAATTTGCTGCATTTTATTTGACGTGTTATTGGCAGAGTAAAAAGGCTTTGTTTGGAAAAGTTTCTTGTGACGCTTTTTAAAATAAAACAGTTTGCAAAAGGTGTTGGTACTATTGAAAAAAAAATCCAAACATTTCATTTTGCCATCTCTTCACTTTTTATATTGGGAACTTTACTGGAATCATGCTTGTCTAGTGGCATGCCAGTGTGTTCCATCTTCCAGTACCTGGAGAACGTTTCCAGGGAAACTGAACACTTCCTCAGTCTCTGAAAGGTCCTGGATTGAATTATGAGTGCTTGGATCAAAACTGCTTCTTTTTTTCATTCACTACAGTTTTGCACCAAGCCATTGAATTTTTGGATTTTTTAAGGGGTCAGGGTCACTGCTGCTAAAAATAGAAATATCTATATGGGAGCTTCTTAATAGTGTTTAATCATGTAAGTGAGGGCTATAGCTCTAGTTAATGTTTATAAATAATCTTGCTGTTTCAGCATCTTCATGTGATATTATACCTCCATTTCACAAAGAATTGAGGTATATATAGGAATTGTGTGCATTGTCTTGTCCAGCGCTTTCCCATCTTGTTTAACAAGAGGTTAAAAATCAATTTTCATAGAGATTTAGCATGGATATTCATTACCTCTAGTGATAGCTCCTCTTAAAAATGAGCCATTAATTTTGTATATGTCAGTCTTTGGTTAAAATATGCTAATGTTAATCACTTCATTCTTTTGTCTCATTAATTTAATTATAATATCAATTTCTGTCATTCAAAACACATTTCCATTTCAGGGAAAGATAGAGAATTTATTCAAATAACTACAGTTTGTTTTTACTTCATTCTTTAACGTTCTTTGAGAAATAATTGAAACTATTTTAATCTGAGTATGTGTTGATGTTTAAAGATCTAGAAACCTTTACCAAATAAGGTAAATTTTAACACTATGTTAAAGTTTCATATATACATGTCAGTACAGTAATATTTGAAAAATAACATTATTAACTGATGAAATATGCTTTGAAACTAATAGATCAGTCTTCTAAATTGCTATTAACTTTAATTTCTTACAAAACACCATTTATCTCTCATTTAAGTCATCTCTACATTCAAGTAAAAATGTAAGAATTTAATGTATTAATTTTAATGCTATATTTCTTTCACTATTGAGAACTGTATAGTTTTCATGTTTGTCAAAGCTGTCATTCTGTGATTTCTGATGTCGTTCAGATATTTTATGTTTCAGGAAATATTCTTATTTTTTAATTCATAATGGTGAATCTGTGTTTAGAAATGGCTATATTAAGATAATGAATAGTTATGGCCACTGATTTTAATAAAACAGTTCCAGCTGTTGGGTATTATACCACAATATCACACCATGATATATAGGAAAAATACTATAAAAAACTAAAATATTGTATTTTTATTGCTCATTGTATGCCTCCACCAATTTATTCCAATTTCCCATTTGTATGACAACTCTAATTTTTTTCTCCATCTGTTTTTACAGGTGACTGTCAGTCCGCCTCCCCCCTCTTCAGGAACTATTTAGTGGAGTCATGCCTGTGTTCTCTTCCAACCGCTACCAGCGACAAACTCTCACGATGTTGAAGAACGAGATCAGCAAACCGCAGGCCAAGAAATCAAAGAAGAAGCTGAAACCAAAGACAGAACAGTTTTTTGGTCAATGATAGAAGTCAAAGCAAAAGATCTGAACAGTGATTTAGTCTGTTGTGCTTTTAAGCTTAAAATAGAACAGTATATTGAGCAGTGCTGTAAAGTTTATAATGGAACAGTATTTTGAACAGTGCTGTATAGCTAATAATGGAACACTATTTTGAGCTGTGCTGTTAGGCCAATATGCCAGAGAGACTGGTGAAAAAAGGGTTTCTCTGGTTTTGCACTGGTTACATCAGACACCTTAAGCGGTAAATTTCATGTGAAAAAGAATTAAAATATGAAACATTGCCAAATATGGAACAGTATTAGTTTGGTACAAGGTTATTAAGTAAACCTGGGGCCGTATTCATAAAGCTCCTTAGGAAAAAAATCCCTTAGTTTCTAAGATTTTCCTTAAAATCACATAGATTTCCCTTAGATATTAAGGATTTCCTTTAGTCTTATATATAAAACTCCTTAGGAGATTTATTCTAGCTAAGGAATTATCTTCCTTAAAAACTAAGGAGCTTTATGAATACGGCCCCAGAAATGTTTGTTTTCTAATGGTAAAAAAAACAGTCAGTGATGAAAAAAAAAAATTTAAAAATTATAAAACAAAACCAAAGATAAAATCTAGATCTAAGGATTTTATCATAAGTACTAATTGCTGTCAAATATTCAGTTTTTTCTGAGTTTAAAAGTTTTTAAAAGAGTTCAATTTTCAGCTTATTTAATGTCCAGCTTGTAAATTTAGAAAGCTCATCTTGTCCATTTGAAAAAAAATCACATTTGTGTATTTTGAATTTTCCAGCCTTTGGCTTTAAAGACTTAGCTTTTATTTGCTCATTTTGCAGTTAAGGTAATCTATCCATCATTAAATTATAATCATTGTCTTTCAAATGCTTAAAAAGACCCAGTGCATATGCAAGCATTCATTGACTTGGGAGTTATAAAAGGCTACTTTGCTCTAGGTCTGTAAAGGCTTGCATACAATCACTTGATGCACCATGTTTATAAATTAATGATGGATAGATTACCTTAAGCTATAATTTGGTTGTTCCATGGATGACATCGCAGCACACAGATGTTCAGTGATAGATTTTGCCCAAGCATTCTGGCTTTATAATTATGGAGTTTGTAAACTTTGCCACTTTGTTCATTATCTCCTTCAGCAGCATTATGGAATCAGCATTATCCATTTTACAGCCCATCAACATATTTTATTTTGTTTATTCATGATTTAAGATCATTTTTGCAAGTATTATTGATAAAACAAGCCTCTAGATGTTGCCCCAATCTACAGGTTCTCTATTTATATGCTTGTACATATACAGTTTTAGTGCTTAACATGCAGTGTTCTGTATACTGTAGTATCAGTATTGTTCGCGCTGGTCTAATTTTCGCGATTTTCGCGCAATGGGCCTTCCGCGAATTTAGGACCGCGCGATATTAAGTCTGTATAATCAAAGAATATATATGGTATTTTTTTGTTTGACACCGATTTTGACAACTAAATTTCATGTGTTGTTTTATAATCAGTACCATCTTAGATCAATAAAACCAACAGTTTCCCAAGGGTTTTACACTCGTGTTCTATTTGTAACTAATATCAAATCAATAATCTGTGTTATTCTTTTTAAAATAAGATTATTTTTTTGTATATTCTAACTTACCTTTTACCGGTGTTGAACCGGTGCATGAAATTTACGCTTGCGTGATGTTAACTCATTTTTGCCGAGTCATTATTCAGGCACTGACCTTTATGCATAAATTCATCAAATTCAAACAAACATTACTACTAACTGTATGGTGGCAGATCGTGTGTACTGACATGTCCCCACCTTCTAGATTGACAGTTTGTTTATACAACAATCAAAGTGAGACCTGTAAAACAAAAAGGTCCCGGAGAATAGATTGTCTGATCACCGGAAGTGCTGCAGTCGATAACGAAGGAAATGCCATCTTTCGGCAGTTTGGCCCCAGCAATTAGGAGACGGTGCTAATTAACAACTTACCAGTAACCCTTATCAGTAACCCACCCCTATGACGTCACTTACCTGGGGGGAGGGTAGCGCAAACATATCAGTCAGTAATTAATTAGCATTCGATATCCTGGGCACCAAATCAGTCATTCAGAACGAAATGGATATTTTTTTATTTATTCATATTTATTTTTTATACTTTTTTTTTTTTTTTTTGAAATGGGAAATGCGCGAATTTAGCACCGCGCGAAATGGTTTTTATCGAGGGTAGCGCGAAATTTAGACTGCGCGAAAATAACTGATACTACAGTATAAAAATGAGAATGGAAATGGTTAATCTCTTGGCAACATCAGTATTCTTCAGAATTAATGTTGGAAACTGATTCAGTGGATAAACCCTGTTTCCAAAGTATGATTTTAATGACATTTTGAGAGCATGGGTAATACTTCAATAGAAAAATGCTCAAATTTAATACTGATCTGCTTCACTTTTCACCATGAGGGTGTGAAAAAAGTTTTTATTGACAATATAATTATTTAAATATGTAAAATTCTATAAGAAATAATAAAATAGAATCCTGAAAAGTTTAAAATGATACACTTAAGGTCATCTTCCTGTAGCATTTACCATCTGTAAAATCGGGGAAAATAGTTACCGGTATTAAGAATAGGCATGGAATCTGAAAGTGTTTCCTCATGGCGTATTTTAAATGTTTACTAATATACTAACATTTTTGTACAGTGTATATCTTCAGTTTAATATTTGTTTGATAATAACCCAAAGCAGAAATTATATTTGATTCAGTGTTAGGATCATTTTAGATGCAGGAAAATTTGAAGTTTGTGGTACGTAATACCAGGTATTCATTGATGTTCATTCACTGTTTATTTATTGTCTCATCACGCATATCCACACATTTAATTCTCATTCCACATTCCTGGCAAAGAGGAAAGACATCCAGTATGTTTAAGCCAATGTTAAGAACTTCAGTCTTCAGTAAATAGTTCTAGGGGGTTGGCGGATATTTAGGAATATCTCTAAGAAAGAGATTTTTTGAAAATTACAAACTAGTATTTTTTGTACCTTTTTTACAATGGATATTGTAATTTTTGCCTAGTTTTTGTTAAATATATTGACAATGTTTTTCTGTTGTTAAATATTTGTTACTACATTTTTTTTGTTTGTATAGTTACTTCAATAATCAGGGAAGGTTATTTATAATTTGCTTTGAAATTTAACATAAATCAACTTGCCATTATAAACTCAGCCTTATTTCATTGGTATGTTATCCACATCTTTGTGTGTATATAGACTACTCAAAATTTGATATGAATCATTTGTACATTATAATGTTTAGCTAGGATTGCGTTAATAATGTCTTGAGCTGCCGGAAATCCAATTTTTGCTCTGTGTTTTTTGGAATCTTTAGATTTAGCCAGGATCCTTGAAATATAGTTTTATTCTCCAGTCCTGGAACTGGACTGCCAAGTCAGCATACAAGGCTAGTTCCAGGACTAGTTGGCCCGGTGTCAGGATAATGTGACTTGGTGTGGTATCATGCCACATTTCTACGGTGTGATACTGCAGTGTGGTATCATGCCACATTTCTACGGTGTGATACTGCAGTATGGCAGCTCAATATCTATCTCAAGTAGACATTGTCTCCAAATGACTGAAATACAGTCTGCAGGATGTTAACCCAATAAATAAACAAACACTATGGCTCAAAATTCATGAGAAATCTTGGAGTCTTTAATCATAGTGAAGAGCATTCACATCTGTCAAGGTTCATATCACTTCAAAAAAGGATCTCCTGTGAAAATCATCGTGTTCTGTTTACCATGTCACTTTACTACTTTCTTCATCTTGGCATTTATTTTCCTGTTATAGATTACCTTATACAAGGAAATCTTTTGGAAAATTAATAGCTGCTTGTTTTGCATGCAAATGAGACAATGTTACAAATGATCCATATAAAATTTAGAATAGTGATAGTCTAGCAATACCTTATTTACCTAGCAATAGATTTTCAAGACTTTATAACCCCTGAAAACAAAGTATAAGGGGTATACAGGGATCAGTGTGTAACTCTATCTGTCTGACCATTGATCTTCTAAATGTCTGGTTGGATTTCAAGGAATCCATGAACAAAGGCATTTGTGCAAAAAGGGAAATAATTTGTCATGTTTTCAGGGGGAGATAATTAGGTTTCTTAACAGAGTGCAGGTGTATTTATCAATCTCCCACTGCGATAGCTATAATATTAAGTGTATTAAAAATGTTTATGATAATGATTTCATTGAAGAGGTCATTTCAAAAGAAATACAGTAAAAGCAATGTCTTAATGTGAGTTTTGGTTATACAGTTTGATCTTGGATTATAAGTTTCTTATATATTAAAAAACGTTTTCTAAAGACATTTTGAAGGTTATAAATCTTGAACCAAGGTTTACAAATTTTAAATGTCAAGTGATATTTGGTGCCTTATTTGTTGTTTAATTACCTTCTGCAGTGCTAACTTAAATGTGTAAATTACTTTGGATTAGAGTTAAGTTAAAAATACCTGAGTACATGGTAGAAATTAAATGGATTATTTACATAAAAAAAAAGATGTATATGCAAGTCTGTATTGTCAAGGGAATGGGTTTTGTCAAACTGTAGACTTTCCTAGAATTGAAATACACACACCTCTCTCTTGTGCTTTTTAACATTAAGAACTATAGTTTTCTATTTAAAACAATTACTTGATTTCTAGGGTTTGTTTTAATGTGATACTGTTACTATTAAAGGAGTTTAAAACTTTGATGTAGAGCCTGTCTGTTATTGAGCACAACTTTACACCTGGTTGTATTTTGTATTTAGATATGCTAGTTAAATTGACAATAACTTATTACATACTGTCTTTGTTTTATAAGTTATGATATGGATAATGTATTATTTTAGTTGTTTATATTTTAGTTTTTTCTTTCCCCAATTTTGTGAGGTTTTCAAGCAAAAATCCAAATGTTGTTACTGGTGCTATGAATAACTTATTATTACAGACGTGGGACATATCTACAGCTTTTCAAGGAATCAGTGATTTACGGTTTTAAGATTTAACACATTTCCCATTTAAATGCTCCAAGGCCGTGTCATATTTTTCTTATAAAAGAAAGCAAACATATTTAACAGATTCTTTATCAAATAAATGCCTCTCCCTTTTTATGTACAGTGAAATATGTGCATTTATGATTGTTATACATACTCTTTTGAATAAAAATACCAGATATTTTGGTCTATTTACATGATCACTTTGGTCTTCATTTGAGAAGAGGGGTATATGTTTAAAAAGGAAACTACGATGTTTGTTGATATATAAAATCCTCTGCTTAAAATTTCATTGTTTTCTATAACGTAAAAATTGGCCATTTTGACCAAGTGTCTGAAAGACCCTAGCATATTTCAAGAGATCACTTGTCCCCTATCTGAAAACCACGCACACATAAACAAAAAGAAACAGAGGAAAAGTCTGTATTCTTCATTATTGATGTTATTTAATGTAAGAATTTAATTCCTCATATAGGATTAATTTTAATTGATATTGAGGAATTTCTTTTGAGATCTTTACAGAAATCCGGTCTGAATCCATGACAATAGATAGGGGAAAATGACTTATTATTCAAAATCATATCGGGTTTAACAATCATCTTATTTTACTCTATTTGTTAATTTATTTAAGGAGTTAATGCTATTTATAAAAAAGGCATTGTTTGTAATGAAGTTAGGTAGAAAAAGTTTGAGTGAATTTGTATAAATGAATGTAAATTTGGTTGACTGTTTACATGTTAATAATTTTGTTAACAATTCATTTTCATTTCAAACTCTCTCTCTCCTTACTTGCATGAATAAAGGAAGTGTATTTTAAAAATTATTAAATGCGATTCCTTATGCCGTATGATATTTTGGTACATTTATAAAGAATTTTTTTTTCTGAAAACACAAACAACAACAAAAAACAAATTGCAATAATAAACAAGGCAAGGATGACATAAGCCAGTAAATATAAGATCATCTTGGAAGATTTTTTTCTCCTCCATCTGATTGTGTTTTAACTGTCCTCTATCTATTAAAAAGTTAAGGACAATGGCAGTAAAAACTATTGGCAAACTTTCGAAAAATGATCTGGCCTACAAATTGAGATTTTCCATAAATCTTTTTACCACGCTAGATTTCTTAAATGGACTTGACCTTTCTCCATTTTGGACTGTACCATTTGTTGTTTATGTGGGTGCTTGCTGAAAAAGTGAACAGTGCAGACCATGATGAAACTGCACTGATTTGAAGGCAAAGGCAGCCACTAGTGCCCACCGCATTGTTAGAGTTAACTGAAGATTTTGAACTTTGGTGACACATTCAATTATTTCTTTCTCTTTTAGAAATGATTAATGATAAAAATTATAGAGAACTTGCTATTTTAAATGTTTAAATGAAATCAAATGAGTTAATTTGATAATTTATTGAACACAATTCACAATTATGAGGAATGCAAGAATTTTGTTAATTGGTTAATGAAGTGAGATGTTATTTGTAGCAAATATAAATGTTATGCATAGATATTTTTTATATCAAAATTAAGAAAATAAATAAGATAAATGTCCGGGGGAGCTTATATTGTGAAAAAAACAATGGATAACGTGAAAATAAATTAGGGAACTGATTCTTTGGATGGGTCAATGCAAAAAAATAAATAAAAAATATTTATCTTGATGGTTTAGGTAAATTTATGTATATGATTTACTTATTAGAAGGCACTGTATGCATTTTATGTTTAGATGATGACTGTCCATTTATTTGTCTGAATGTGTATGTGTTTGAAAGAGAGAGGGTGAAGAAAAAAAGATAGAATTTAAAGACTCTGAGTGCCTTCACTGTGCCCTTTGAACTGGGTATATTTACATATCAGTTGACAGTTGTAGCTTACAATTAAATTTGTAATAAAATATCAAAACATTAAATTATTTATTGAAGATTGTGTGTTGATGTTATCCTTGCATGTATACCATTACCAGTCACATCCAGTTTTCCTGGTATAGAGCAGCTCATTTATGGTTTATACCCCTGCTGAAAAGAAGTGGGGGCTACAAATGAATCTCGTGTCCCAACACGTCCCGTCCTGTCCTAGAGTCACGTTATATGAAGACATAGTGGGATGCTGGGCTATTTATCACCTTGAGTGATTGTTGAACCTTTTATAACCACAGCCTGTTTGAGGTTAATTAATTGTCAATGGTTGAAGATGACCTGATTTTCACAAAAGAACAATGGTTGTATGTGATTCTGTTATTGAGCAGTTGACCTAGTCTAGAATAAAGGTACCTGGTACTTTGCTTTGATCGAGAAACTGTCCCTTTTTAGCTCACCAGAGAACAACGTGCTCAAGGTGAGCTATTAGGATCACCCTGCGTCCGTTGTCATCCATCGTGCATCGTCCGTCGTCAACAATTTGCTTTAAACATCTCTGAAACCGCTGAACAGAATTTGATTAAACTTTGGCAGGGATCCTTGGGTGAACCTTCTTAAAAGTTGCTATAATAAACTTGCTTCATGTAGAACTCTGGTTGCCATGGCAGCGGAAAGAAAAAAAATGAAAACTTTAAAAATCATCTCTGAAACCAGTGGTCAAATTCAGTTTCCTTTGGCACAAATGGTCACTTCATGAATGTCTACCATAATTGCTAAAATAAGTTGATCCCTTGAAAAATGAGGCCCCTAGGGGTCAGCTAATTTAAGGTTTTCCCATTGAGACCCCTAGGGGGTCTGCCATTTTCCTTATATTCTCTATAAAGATTTTTTTTAAATTCTTCTATGAAACCAGTGGGCAAAACCTATTTTCATTTTACAGAAATGATCACCTCGTGAATGTCTACCATAATTGCTAAATAAATTGACCCTTAAAAATGAGCCCCCTAGGGGGTCAGCTAATTATATACTTATATAGAAACTCCTCATACTTTTTATAGAAAATTTTAAAATTATTCTGTCAAAACTTCATTTTATTTTGCTGAAATGGCCACCTCATGAATGTCTACCACGTTTGGTAAAATAAAGTTAAACTATGATATATGTATATATTTCTTATATGTTTCACCTAGTGAGTCAGTATATTTTAAAACTCATAGTACAGGGTTCTATTTTTAGCAACAGGTATAAGAAAATATTCTGCGGTGGGAAGGACTGCTATCAGAGATGATTTCATAACCGTAAATGAAAAGATTGCAAAATACTTACATACTGCAGACAATGGTCAGGAATATGAAAATGTTGTCTTAAAAATCAACACCGTTACTTCATCTGGTATTAAGTTACTTGATATATGCAAAAGCTCAAAAATGAGAATTGTAAATAGTAGTATAGGAGATGATGCTGACATTGGTCAATATACTTAATTTCATAGTTCTGGTCAAAGCCTTAGTTGAGCAGGATGTTTCACATAATAAATAACTGTAGTGTCATGATATATATATGTTCATCCAACATACCTATACAAATATTTTTTAAGTTTTATATAAATAATAATGTAAACTATGTTATAATTGAATGAGGTGACATTAAGTCTGAACATTTCAAACTAATATTGAACAATAAAACTGAGGTACTGAACAATATTGTGACACACAATCTCATCCAGTATAAACATAAATGATGGTATCAATACTTTTGCTGATACCTATACCAATGTGCGAATAGTGTTTCGGAAAAACAGTGTATTGGCTTGAAAAACAAACTAACGTAAATTTATCAGCCCGTGTACACGGAGGAATATGAAGTGATAGGCCAGGAAATGAAAACTGCCTGTAAATTTAGAACACAAGAAAACTTAAACTTGGTTAATGGTAACGTAGAGTTTATCATGCAGTTAAACGTAAGTCGAAATCAAAATTTAACATTAACAAAAAGAAATATTACACAATACTGCAAAAAGCCCGCCTAAACAATTTTGGAGATAATCCGAAATTTAAAGAAAAAGAAACCAAAACAGCAAAAAATATTTCTACTGAAGAATTTTATGAGCATTTCAAAAAGCTATTTACTCATGATGATAGTTTTAGAAATGATAATGTGCAGGACTTTTTACATGATGACACAATATTATTAACCACAATATAGACGCTTTAGATTGTGATTTTAATGATATTGTGCAGGACTTTTTACATGATGACGACAATATTATTATCCACAATATAGACGCTTTAGATTGTGATTTTAATGATATTGTGCAGGGCTTTTTACATGATGACGACAATATTATTACCACAATATAGACGCTTTAGATTGTGATTTTAATGATATTGTGCAGGACTTTTTACATGATGACGACAATATTATTACCACAATATAGACGCATTAGATTGTGATTTTAATGATATTGTGCAGGACTTTTTACATGATGACGACAATATTATTACCACAATATAGACGCATTAGATTGTGATTTTAATGATATTGTGCAGGACTTTTTACATGATGACGACAATATTATTAACCACAATATAGACGCTTAGATTGTGTTTTAATATATGTATGATAATGTGCAGGACTTTTTACATGATGACGACAATATTATTAACCACAATATAGACGCATTAGATTGTGATTTTAATGATAATGTGCAGGACTTTTTACATGATGACGACAATATCATTAACCACAATATAGACGCTTTAGATTGTGATTTTAATGATAATGTGCAGGACTTTTTACATGATGACGACAATATTATTAACCACAATATATTATTAACCACAATATAGACGCTTTAGATTGTGATTTTAATGATAATGTGCAGGACTTTTTACATGATGACGACAATATTATTAACCACAATATAGACGCTTTAGATTGTGATTTTAATGATAATGTGCAGTACTTTTTACATGATGACGACAATATTATTACCACAATATAGACGCTTTAGATTGTGATTTTAATGATTATGAAATAGATAAAGCAAATTTAAAAAAAAAAGGGGGGGGGGGGGGGGGGGGGGATTCCAGGGGATGATCAATTAATCCCAGACTTTTTTTTATAGAATTTAATATTGAATATTTATTTAGTCCTAAAAGCATAGTTGATTTTATATTAAATTTTGATCTTTAATCCATAATTTATAAAATAATAAATAAAAATAAGAAGAAACTATAATGTGCATTTGTGGATTTTCAAAAAGCTTTTGTTCTTGTCTATAAAAATGGAATTTGGTTTAAACTAATAAAAATGAATGTTTCGTCAAAATATGATAAGATGCTACAAGCTATGTACGAGTCAGTTAAATCATGCGTTAAGGTAAATGGTGTAACATCTGATTATAGGTGTTAAGCAAGGAGAAACTTTATCACCATTGCTATTCATCATGTTTATAAATGATATGACAACATTTATTTTCTTATACTGCAAATTTTTAATTTTGGGAAAAACCATATCATTTTACAACTTCTAAGACATATAAATGCAAAATATTAACATTTTTGTCATTTTGGTATTATTGACTATATGTACATTTGATAAAATGATTAACTGTTGTCTTAAACATATTCATTTTGCTAAAATTATTTCACCAAGCTAAGTATTTTTTTGTATGTAAATACCTTTTATTTCCCTTCGGTCTATTTGGTCCCCGCTACAGTTCTAGTCAGATGGCGCACGTGCACCCTTCTCTACTGTCGCGTTCACCTTATAATTAGTTTGTTATATTTGTTTGAGAAATTGGTCACTCACTCAAATTTCCTGTGATTTATCAAGAACGTAGTAGTATCCTTATTTACACCCCATCATTGTACAAACATGAAAACAGATAAAAACATAGTTTAAAAAAGTACAATACCATTCCACACAATTAATTTAAAAACAAGCTCAAGTGTCAAAAAAATTCCGGTAACTAACTATACACGTACAGAATGATAGAAATGTGATAAAAGGAAAGGCTGTTTATAAACACAACAGCACAGATGCATTTAAAGCATCAAACAACAAATATAATATTAAAAGAAGAAAACTACAAATTTACAAAGTAAAAGAAACAACAACAGCAACAACAACAACAACAACAAAAATAAAATAAAAATAAAAAATCGTCGTCTTTCTAAATTAAACTTGCAGGTTATGGCACATAGGGCATCTTAATATCGTTGAGTTTTTGGAAAACAGAAATATATATTTATCAAAATCCAGCATTTCACCAAACAGATT